>CAWUFW010007465.1:600000-1006071 GCA_963921515.1 Calotriton arnoldi | reverse complement strand
GGTCTGGCTCAGCCTGCCCTGTCCCTCCAAAACCAGACAGCCAATACACATAACAGCAGAGCACACTGGAAGGCTTAGGCAAGAAAATACCTACTTTCTAAAAGTGGTATTTTCAAACACAGAATATAAAAATAAACTTCACTAAAAGATGTATTTTAACCCCTTCTCTGCTAGGCCTTTTCCCCCCCTGTGCTAAGCCTTTTTTTGGCTATTTGGGGTAGTGCGCGCTTAGGCCCCTGTAACTTTTTGACCACATAAGGTATCCACGCCAAATTTGCGTCCTTTTTTCTAACATCATGGGGATTGTAAAGGTACCCAGGGTTTGTGGATTCCCCTGGAGGGACCCAGAAATTAGCCAAAATACAGCAACATTTTTTGTTTTTGGGGAAAAATGCGAAAAAGGGCTAAAGATGAAAGCGTCTTGTTTTTTCCCTGCAAATGGCATCAAAAAAGAGGTTGTGGTGCTGAAATCACCATCTTCCCAGCTTTCAGGGACAAGCAGACTTTTGTCAGAAAACCAATGGTACCTCACTTGTGTGGGTCGGCCTAGTGCCTGCGACAGGAAACGACACAAAACGCAACGTGGTCACACTTCAATTTCGCAGTGAAAAATGACCCTTTTATGGCAAAGTGACTAGGTGTAGTTTTTGAACCCTAGCTCTGCCGGCACCTAGGGAAACCTAGCAAACCTATACATATTTGAAAACTAGACACCCAGGGAATCCAGGATGGGGTGACTTGACTGCCTCCCACCAGGTTCTGTTACCCAGAATCCCTTGCAAACCTAAATAATTGTAAAAAAACACATTTTCCCCACATTTCTGTCGTGGAAAGTTCTGGAATCTGCGTGGATCCACAAATTTACACCCATCCCGCGTTCCCCAAAGTCTTACGAGAAAAATGGTACCTCACTTGTGTGGAGTTCGGCCTAGTGCCTGCGACAGGAAAAGGCGCAAAACGCAACGTGGTCACACCTCAATTTCGCAGTGAAAAATGACCCTTTTTTGGCAAAGTGCCTAGCTGTAGTTTTTGAACCCTACCTCTGCCGGCACCTAGGGAAACCTAGCAAACCTATACATTTATGAAAACTAGACACCCAGGGGAATCCAGGATGGGGTGACTTGACTGCCTCCCACCAGGTTCTGTTACCCAGAAACCCTTGCAAACCTAAAAAATTGTCCAAAAAAACACATTTTCCCCACATTTCTGTGGTGGAAAGTTCTGGAATCTGCGTGGATCCACAAATTTCCACCCACCCCGCGTTCCCCAAAGTCTTACGAGAAAAATGGTACCTCACTTGTGTGGGTCGGCCTAGTGCCTGCGACAGGAAACGGCGCAAACGCAACGTGGTCACACCTCAATTTCGCAGTGAAAAATGACCCTTTTTTGGCAAAGTGCCTAGCTGTAGTTTTTGAACCCTAGCTCTGCCGGCACCTAGGGAAACCGAGCAAACCTATACATTTTTGAAAACTAGACACCCTGGGGAATCCAGGATGGGGTGACTTGACTGCCTCCCACCAGGTTCTGTTACCCAGAATCCCTTGCAAACCTAAAAAATTGTCCAAAAAAACACATTTTCCCCACATTTCTGTGGTGGAAAGTTCAGGAATCTGCGTGGATCCACAAATTTCCACACACCCCGCGTTCCCCAAAGTCTTACAAGAAAAATGGTACCTCACTTGTGTGGGTCGGCCTAGTGCCCGCGACAGGAAACGGCGCAAAACGCAACGTTGTCACACCTCAATTTCGCAGTGAAAAATGACCCTTTTTTGGCAAAGTGCCTAGCTGTAGTTTGTGAACCCTAGCTCTGCCGGCACCTAGGGAAACCTACCAAACACACACATTTCTGAAAAGTAGACACCCGGGGGCTTCCAGGGAGGTATGGCTTGCATGGATCCCCCAAACTTTCCTTACCCAGAATCCCCTGCAAACCTCAATTTTAGCTGAAAAAAATCACTTTTTCACACATTTTTGTGTGGGAAAGTGTGGCATCACTGGCCTCACAGAAATTTCCTACCACCCAGTGTTCCCTCAGGTCTCCCGATAAAAATGGTGCCTCACTTGTGTGGGAGGCCCAAGTACCCGCGACAGGCAAGGGCCCAAAACATAGTGAGGCGACATCAAAATTGCCTATCTCAAAACCACCTCGTTTTGCAAGGGGTTACCTGGGTTTTGGCCCGTGCTCGGCGGCCATCTAGGTAAACCTACCAAACCCACACATTTATGAAAAGTAGACACCCGGGGGCTTCCAGGGAGGTATGGCTTGTGTGGATCCCCCAACGTTTCCATACCCAGAATCCCCTGCAAACCTCAATTTTAGCTGAAAAAACCACTTTTTTCACACATTTTTGTGTGGGAAAGTGTGGCATCACTGGCCTCACACAAATTTCCTACCACCCAGCGTTCCCCCAGGTCTCCCGATAAAAATGGTGCCTCACTTGTGTGGGAGGCCCAAGTACCCGCGACAGGCAAGGGCCCAAAACGTAGTGAGGCGACATCAAAATTGCCTATCTCAAAACCACCTGGTTTTGCAAGGGGGGTCACCTGGGTTTTTGGCCCTGTGCTCGGCGGCCACCAATACGTTGTGGGCCCTTGCCTGTCGCAGGTACTTGGGCCTCCCACCCGAGTGAGGCACCATTTTTATTGGGAGACCTGGGGGTACGCTGGGTGGTAGGAAATTTGTGTCAGCCAGGTGATGCCACAACTTTACCACACAAAAATGTGTGAAAAAAGGGATTTTTTTCAGCAAAATGTCAGGTTTGCAGGGGATTCTGGGTAAGAAAATGTTGGGGGATCCACGCAAGCCATACCTCCCTGGAATCCCCGGGTGTCTACTTTTCAGAAATGTGTGGGTTTGGTAGGTTTCCCTAGGTGGCCGCCGAGCCCCGGGCCAAAACGTCTTGGGACCCCCTTGGAAAACCAGGTCGTTTTGTGATAGGCCATTTTGAGGTCGCCTCAATACGTTGTGGGCCCTTGCCTGTCGCGGGTACTTGGGCCTCCCACCCGAGTGAGGCACCATTTTTATCGGGAGACCTGGGGGACGCTGGGTGGTAGGAAATTTGTGTCAGCCCGGTGATGCCACAACTTTACCACACAAAAATGTGTGAAAAAAGGGATTTTTTCAGCAAAATGTCAGGTTTGCAGGGGATTCTGGGTAGAAAACGTTGGGGGATCCACGCAAGCCATACCTCCCTGGAATCCCCAAGGTGTCTACTTTTCAGAAATGTGTGGGTTTGGTAGGTTTCCCTAGGTGGCCGCCGAGCCCCGGGCCAAAACGTCATGGGACCCCCTTGCAAAACCAGGTCGTTGTGTGATAGGCCATTTTGAGGTCGCCTCAATACGTTGTGGGCCCTTGCCTGTCGCGGGTACTTGGGCCTCCCACCCGAGTGAGGCACCATTTTTATCGGGAGACCTGGGGGACGCTGGGTGGTAAGAAATTTGTGTCAGCCCGGTGATACCACAACTTTACCACACAAAAATGTGTGAAAAAAGGGATTTTTTCAGCAACGTGTCAGGTTTGCAGGGGATTCTGGGTAAGAAAACATTGGGGGATCCACGCAAGCCATACCTCCCTGGAATCCCCCGGGTATCTACTTTTCAGAAATGTGTGGGTTTGGTAGGTCTCCCTAGGTGGCCGCCGAGCCCCGGGCCAAAACGTCATGGGACCCCCCTTGCAAAACCAGGTCGTTTTGTGATAGGCCATTTTGAGGTCGCCTCAATACGTTGTGGGCCCTTGCCTGTCGCGGGTACTTGGGCCTCCCACCCGAGTGAGGCACCATTTTTATCGGGAGACCTGGGGGAAAGCTGGGTGGTAGGAAATTTGTGTCAGCAAGGTGATGCCACAACTTTACCACACAAAAATGTGTGAAAAAAGGGATTTTTTCAGCAAAATGTCAGGTTTGCAGGGGATTCTGGATAAGAAAACATTGGGGGATCCACGCAAGCCATACCTCCCTGGAATCCCCCGGGTGTCTACTCTTCAGAAATGTGTGGGTTTGGTAGGTTTCCCTAGGTGGCCGCCAAGCCCCGGGCCAAAACGTCATGGGACCCCCCTTGCAAAACCAGGTCGTTTTGCGGTAGGCCATTTTGAGGTTGCCTCAATACGTTGTGGGCCCTTGCCTGTCGCGGGTACTTGGGCCTCCCACCCGAGTGAGGCACCATTTTTATCGGCAGACCTGGGGGAACGCTGGGTGGTAGGAAATTTGTGTCAGCAAGGTGATGCCACAACTTTACCCCACAAAAATGTGTGAAAAAAGGGATTTTTTCAGCAAAATGTCAGGTTTGCAGGGGATTCTGGGTAAGAAAACGTTGGGGGATCCACGCAAGCCATACCGCCCTGGAATCCCCCGGGTGTCTGCTTTTCAGAAATGTGTGGGTTTGGTAGGTTTCCCTAGGTGGCCGCCGAGCCTCGGGCCAAAACGTCATGGGACCCCCCTTGCAAAACCAGGTCGTTTTGTGATAGGCCATTTTGAGGTCGCCTCAATATGTTGTGGGCCCTTGCCTGTCGCAGGTACTTGGGCCTCCCACCCGAGTGAGGCACCATTTTTATCGGGAGACCTGGGGGAACGCTGGGTGGTAGGAAATTTGTGTCAGCCCGGTGATGCCACAACTTTACCACACAAAAATGTGTGAAAAAAGGGATTTTTTCAGCAAAATGTCAGGTTTGCAGGGTATTCTGGGTAAGAAAATGTTGGGGGATCCACGCAAGCCATACCTCCCTGGAATCCCCCGGGTGTCTACTTTTCAGAAATGTGTGGGTTTGGTAGGTTTCCCTAGGTGGCCGCCGAGCCCCGGGCCAAAAACCCAGGTGACCCCCCCTTCCAAAACCAGGTCATTTTGAGATAAAGTGTTGTTTATTTCTGCAGCGTGAAAATTTTGGCACAATATTGCAAGGAAAATGTGACAGACATTTTGAGGTTTGCAGGACATTGTGGGTACCATAACTTGTTGGGATCCACAAGAGAGATATCACCATGTACTCCCATGGGTGTTTCGTTTACGACAATATCTACTGTTGGTAGGTTATTCTTAGACGGAATGTTCACCTTGGCAGACAGACTAAAAAGACAAAGATTACTGCACAGCCATCTATTCCTCAAGCACACACACATACTGGTTGGATTTGGCACGAGGGCAAGTGATGGTTCAGTATATACAATTTTATTAACAAGAGATTTCACAAAAATGAAATGCACTGTCAATAATTGAAAGGACAAAAAACTGAACCAGTGACTCGCAGCTCGTGAGCTGTAAAGCCACGTCAAGGCCCCAACCGCTTTACAGGCCATTCACACACCTTTCATACGTGATACACACAAGACCATTCACACCACCAGGCACGAAACAAACACATTACAACATTCACAAAAAGGGACAAGGTACACCCTGCTTGAGAAAGACAAAAAAAAAATATTACTGCACAGCCATCTAATCCTCCACACACACATACTGGTTGGATTTGGCACGAGGGTGAGTGATGGTTCAGTATATACAATTGTATTAACAAGTGATTTCACAAAAATGAAATGCACTGTTAATAATTGAAAGGACGAGAAACTGAACCATTGACTCACAGCTCGTGAGCTGTAAAGCCACGACAAGGCACCAACCTCTTTACAGACCATTCATACACCTTTCATACGTGTGACAAATACAAAACCATTCACACCACCAGCCGCGGGCCCATCACATTACAACACTCACACCAGCAGACAGCGCCATTGAAGGGCCCATCACTTTCACACGCCCACATTCCTAACACAGCAACCACACAAGCTGATGGATTGCGTGGAGTGTCGCTCGGCTAGCAGTGTGTGTAGTGACCAGCAGCAAGTCACTACTCACACACTGCCAGCCGAGCGCCACTCCACGCACACCGCCAGCCAAGTGCCACTCCACGCACACCGCCAGCCAAGCGCCACTCCACGCACACCGCCAGCCAAGCGCCACTCCACACACACTGCCAGCCAAGCGCCACTCCACGCACACCGCCAGCCTAGTGCCACTCCACGCACACCGCCAGCCAAGCGCCACTCCACGCACACCACCAGCCAAGAGCCACTCCACGCACACCGCCAGCCAAGCGCCACTCCACGCACACCGCCAGCCAAGCGCCACTCCACGCACACCGCCAGCCAAGCGCCACTCCACGCACACCGCCAGCCAAGCGCCACTACACGCACACCGCCAGCCAAGAGCCACTCCACGCACACCGCCAGCCAAGCGCCACTCCACGCACACCGCCAGCCAAGCGCCACTCCACGCACACCGCCAGCCAAGCACCAGCCTACACACACCACCATCACATTTAGGATTTTTTTATACAAAAAGAAAACACAAACAAATTGCAAATAGATACAAATCTACTAACACAAAATCAGAAACTAAATACATTGCACTAATGCCAACCTTGAAACAGAACAACAATTCTTAAACATTACAGACCAGGCAGTTCACTTTACCACTCATGGTTGCTCCCAATAATTCTTTTGCTTGTGGTACGCTCTATAACAAGCAGGCACACACAGCCCAGGGTTAGAAGGACACTCAGGGCAGTACATACGAGTCTCCTTCCGCATACCTCTTCGCCAACAGACTCTACATCTCCTAGTGGGAAAGTCTTTTGAGGGTGTAGGAGGAATGTGATCAGGAAAGTGGCGATCTTTCAATCGAGCCACATCCTCCACCACTCCAACTCTAGGAACACTTGCCTGTTCCACAACAACAAGGCTGCCTATGACAGACTGCTGAAACTGAACAAAAGTCAACTTTGACGCAGGAGAACACTCCTTGAACACAACAAAAGCATTGAAAGTTGCTAAATTGAAGAGATGGATGGCCAACTTCTTATACCAAATGTAAGCCTTACGAATAGCAGTGTAAGGTTCCAACCTCTGATCTACTCTATCAACACCACCCATGTGCTTATTGTAGTCTAAAATGCACACAGGTTTGCGCACTTCAGCAATCTGACCCCAAACAGCCACAGGTGAAGTACTCTCATCATGGATGGTAGTCAGCATGTACACATCCCTCCTGTCCACAAATTTCACAGCTAGCAGTTCCTCACTACGCAAGGCACTGCACTGTCCCCTCTGAAGTTTTTTGCAAACAAGCTCTTTTGGATAACCTTTACGGTTAGAGCGGATTGTGCCACAAGCAAAAGTGTCCACTTTGAACAATTCCTTAAACAATTGCACAGCAGTGTAGAAGTTATCAAGGTACAAATGGTGGCCTCTGTTAAACAGTCCTCTAGCAAGATCCCACACAATTTTCTCTGAAACTCCAAAAGTGGACGGACAACCAGGGGGGTCAATAGTGGAATCCCTACCAGTGTACACACGCAAATTAAAAACATATCCTGTCCTACTCTCAGACAACATATACAGCTTAATTCCATAGCGTGCCCTCTTCCTAGGAATGTACTGCCTAAAAACCAAACGGCCCTTGAACAGGACCACAGACTCATCAATAGATATTTCTTTCCCTGGAGTATAGATCTCTGAAAAGTGATCAAGAACAGGCCGAATCTTAAAAAGACGGTCACATTCAGGGTGATCTCGTGGCAACGCCAAACCATTATCAACAAAATGCAGCATCCGAAGCAAAAGTAAATACCGATCACGAGTCATAACTGCAGGAAATATGGCCGTTGCCATCAAGGGACTGGTAGACCAATATGAGCCCATGGACAGCTTCCTTATCAAACCCATCAAAAAAGCCAAACCCAAAAACTTCTTCATCTCTTCCAGATTTGTGGGACTCCACCGGGTAGCTCTAGAATGGGGCCTAAGTCTGGCACTGTTGTCCCTCAAAAACTGTTCAGCATACAAATTAGTCTGCTCAACAATCTCACCCAAAAATACATCATCCATAAACAACTGAAAATACTGTATAGGCAAATAATGTTCACAATCCACTCTACACCCTGCATAACCACTAAAGGCAGGCAACACCGGCTGCACCATGTTTGGATCAACCCAGAGTCCAGCACTTCCAGTAGGAAGCCTAGCAGCCCCAGGCTGCAATCCAGATGCCTCTTGCACCATCGGCACAGTAGTATCCTCCTCTAAAACAGGCACTTCATCTGCACTGAGAGTACCTTCATCATCCGATGATTCCATGTGGAGAGAAAACTCACTGCCTGAATCTTCCCCTCCCTCCTCTCCCTCAGACGCACTGTCAGTCTCATAATCCTGCTCAGAGGAAGATTCAAGAAGCAAACCAACCACCTGCTGAGCAGTCATTCTACGGCTAGCCATAATGCTTACTAATAAAGGTTACGTGTCAAACAAGTCAACAACAACAAACCCTTTGTAAAAAAAAGAAATAAACAAAATGTAGCTTTATCACAAAGACCTATATACTTCAACACTATACCACTCACGTGACAGAAGCAGCTATACTCACCACCACCTACTCGGCACAGACACAGTAAGGATCAACAATATCCCACTAAAAAAGAAGAAAAAATAATTACACATAAGACAATGCAAAACATCGCAAAGAATTTCATGCTCTGAACACTAACAAATATGCTGCCATTATGACACCACTTACAAAAAAATTCATTCATGCATGACAATAATACTCATTTGGAGTACACACAACAAAAATATTTTTCTTACCAAATAAATGCAATTACGCAAAACTGCAGAACAACCACTGCCGAAACCGCAAACAGGAATCAAAAGCTTTACACTAGAATAAAAAGGAGAAAAAAACATTACAATCACATATGCAAATAATGCACCAGTCCACACACAATCCACCAGCCAAGCTAAGGGGTAGGTGGGCCAAAGAGTATAAATAAAATATTCACCCCCGTAAAAGGGGAGCAACCCTTGCCCTTTTGGCCACTCCCCAACACAAAAATTAAAAAACCCTGGTGTCTAGTGGCTTCTGCCCTCCTTGGGGGCAGATGGGCCTAAAAACATACTGCTATTCTGCCACCCAAGGGGTCACTCTCCACAAATAAATGCCTGGTGGACTAGTGGGAAGATACCTTTATCTTCCGCACACGATCTCTCACTACTCAACTCTACTCTCAACTCTATTCACAACTGGATGTTAGCTCACCAACTCATTCTGAATCCCACCAAAACTGAATTCCTCCTCCTCTCTACCTCTCTCTCACCTCCTCCTGTTCAATCTTGGATGGATCAGCTGAACCTACTGAACAACAAACCCATCATTGTCGACAGCGCTAAATCCCTAGGTGTCATTCTTGACAAAAGACTCAACCTAATCTCCCACATCAACTCTATTGCTAAGAACGCAAGTTACCAGTTGCGCCTTCTATGGGGGATCCGTCAGTTCTTCCCGGAGAAAGACTTAAAAACCTTGGTACAATCTCTGGTTCTCTCAAGACTGGATTATTGCAATTCTCTTCTGACGGGCCTACCCAAATCCCACCTCTCCCCTCTCAAATCCATCCTCCATTCAGCAGCTCGCTTCATTTCAGGGTCTAAACGAAGCGACCACGTCACTCCTATCCTGTCCTCTCTTCGATGGCTTCCGATCGAGGCAAGATCTATTTACAAAACTGCCTGCATCACACACAAAGCCTTACACACGTCCTCCCTCGTTACCTGGCGAATAAATTGAAATTGTCCGGTGGCTCTCGCCCTTCTCGCAATGCAAAAAGCTTCTGCTTGAGCACCCCCCGTCTTCAAAAGGGAAAGATCGATGGCGCAATCCTTCTCAGGCAATGCGGTGAGAATCTGGAACTCGCTTCCCCCATTGCTCTGTGCCACCTCCTCTACCCGGATCTTCAAAGCTGACCTCAAATCTCTTCTCTTCCAAAGACACTTTCAGAACTAATACTTTCACTCTCAGCCCCCTCTAGGAAGTTTGCTCTTCATTGTAAATTTGTACTTTTTCCTGTACATTCCTCACCCTTGTGTGCTGTGCTGGATTTGTGTACCCTTCATTTAATTCACGCCCTCTCTACTCCCTCAAGGAAGTTCTTCCACTATAGGAAATTCTGTACTCCATGCATATAGAAGTGCCTTCCCAGTGTGTTCTGAGTGACTGCCACTTATTGCAGTATTATACCTCTATTTGTATTTTGTATCTCATGTATCATGCACAATTGTCACTTTTTCCTCATGTAATGTAACGCTTGCTTTTGTATTATGCTCACTTGTAACCTTCTCATCATGTAATGTTACTGTTCCTATTGTGAAGCGCTCTGACACCTTCGGGTAAAGCCCTGCGCTATATCAAAAAAACTGCCCCCCCCCCAGGGGGGCAGAGCACCAAAAACATAAGGCCCCCTAAAGGGGAGCGACCCTTGCCCAAGGGGCCGCTCCCCAACACAGTATTTTCCGTTTTTTTTTTTTAATTCCCTGGCGTCTAGTGGGCATTCCTGCTGCACGATCGCATGATCGTGCAGCAGGAATGCACAAAAGAGGCATCGAGGGAAAGGAAAGGGTTTTCCTTTCCCTTGATGCCTCTTCTGTTTCAAATCCCCCCTCCCCGGAGCCAAAACTAACCTTATTCCCCGACGCGCTGGAAGCAAATGGCTTCCAGCGCGTCGGGAACAAAGGGAAACCCCAATGACGTCAGCGTGCCTCACGCGCTGACGTCATTGAGAGGGGCGGGGGAGGCAGGGAAGCCCTTCCCTGCCTTCCCCCAAAAAACCTGACGATCGGATTCCCACGGGGAGCGCCAGCGCTTCCCCCGTGGGTGGTCTTATGACGAGCTGGACTCGTCATGAGCACACGACCACTGTGTGCCATGACGAGTCCAGCTCGTCATGAGCATCGAAGGGGTTAATATTCTGAGCTCAGGCATACTAAATTCGTTTTTCTACCATGTTCCTGGGGTCAGTTAGGACTATAGAATGTAATAGTCAAACTGCCCATTCTAGCCTATGGGGAACAGGTAACCTTACAGTAGTGAAAAACGAAATTGGGTGTAATTCACTACCAGGACATGCTACACACACCAAGGCATGTCCTACCTTACACACACAATGCACCCTACCATAGGGGTGACTTACATGATGCCAAGGGAAGGTTCAGGGGCTGGGAAGTGGGTGCACTTCACAGCCAAGATGGCAGTTCTGGACTGCACACAGACTCTGCAGTGGCAGGTCTGAGACACACTTTACAAGCTGCTTCTGTGGGTGGCACAACCCAGCGCTGCAGGTCCACCAGCAGAATTTGGTTTACCAGCCCTGGGCACACACAGGCCACACTACTAGGGACTAACAGGTAAACCAAATAAGCCAATCATGGATATACCAATTCACATGTCATATTTACACAGGGAGCATTCGCGCTGTGGCACTGAATGGCATTGGCACAGCGCCCAGAGCATCTAACACCAGCAAAAACAGAGAAGACAACAGCGAAAAAAGGAAGGGAGACCCACGCCAATGGTTCCAGGTCTAACAACGGAATGCTGGACAATGCAAACATTCACCCCCAGTCACAAGGATCTGGGTTAAATCCATTATTCTTTTGCTCTCCACACCACCCCAGTTTGGACCCAGCCATATGCAAATCACTATTGACCCTGTTCCTTGTGGGAACAGTCCAGCCCAAACTGCCAAGCCAGGTCCTCCCTGGACCGGAAACAAGCATCCTAGGACCGGTTTCAGGGCATCAACCTTCATCAGCCAGGCTTGCATGAATCCAGTGGTGTAGTGAGCATAGGACCCACGTTTGGGGAAACCCTTCCCACTTAGGGCGACATATGCCAAATACACAATTGATGGACGGAATGCTGGACAATGCAAACATTCACCCCCAGTCATAAGGATCTGGGTTAAATCCATCATTCTTTTGCTCACCACACCACCCCAGTTTGGACACAGCCATATGCAAATCAGTCTTGACCCTGTTCCTTGTGGGAAACGTCCAGCCCGAACTGCCAAGCCAGGTCCTCCCTGGACCGGAAACAAGCATCCTAGGACCGGTTTCAGGGCATCAACCTTCATCAGCCAGGCTTGCATGAATCCAGTGGTGTAGTGAGCATAGGACCCACGTTTGGGGAAACCCTTCCCACTTAGGGCGACATATGCCAAATACACAATTGATGGACGGAATGCTGGACAATGCAAACATTCACCCCCAGTCATAAGGATCTGGGTTAAATCCATCATTCTTTTGCTCACCACACCACCCCAGTTTGGACCAAACCATATGCAAATCAGTCTCGACCCTGTTCCTTGTGGGAACAGTCCAGCCCGAACTGCCAAGCCATGTCCTCCCTGGACCGGAAACAAGCATCCTGGGACCGGTTTCAGGACATCACCCTTCATCAGCCAGGCTAGCATGTTTCCAGTGGTGTAGTGAGCACGGGACCTACGTCTGGGCATACCCTTCTCACTTAGGACGACATATGCAAAAGACATAATTGATGGATGGAATGCTGGACACTGCAAACATTCACCCCCAGTCACAAGGGTTAAATCCATCATTCTTTTGCTCACCACACCACCCCAGTTTGGACCCAGCCATATGCAATTCAGTCTTGACCCTGTTCCTTGTGGGAAACGTCCAGCCCGAACTGCCAAGCCAGGTCCTCCCTGGACCGGAAACAAGCATCCTAGGACCGGTTTCAGGGCATCAACCTTCATCAGCCAGGCTTGCATGAATCCAGTGGTGTAGTGAGCATGGGACCCACGTTTGGGCAAAAGCCTTTCCACTTAGGGCGACATATGCAAAATACACAATTGATGGACGGAATGCTGGACAATGCAAACATTCACCCCCAGTCAAAAGCATCTGGGTTAAATCCATCATTCTTTTGCTCACCACACCACCCCAGTTTGGACCCAGCCATATGCAAATCAGTCTTGACCCTGTTCCTTGTGGGAACAGTCCAGCCCGAACTGCCAAGCCAGGTCCACCCTGGACTAGAAACAAGCATCCTGGGACTGGTTTCAGAGCATCACCCTTCATCAGCCAGGCTAGCATGAATCCAGTGGTGTAGTGAGCACGGGACCCACGTCTGTGCATACCCTTCCCACTTAGGGCGACATATGCAAAAGACACAATTGATGGACGGAATGCTGGAAAATGCAAACATTCACCCCCAGTCACAAGGATCTGGGTTAAATCCATCATTCTTTTGCTCACCACACCACCCCAGTTTGGACACAGCCATATGCAAATCAGTCATGACCCTGTTCCTTGTGGGAACAGTCCAGCCCAAACTGCCAAGCCAGGTCCTCCCTGGACTGTAAACAAGCATCCTGGGACCGGTTTCAGGGCATCACCCTTCATCAGCCAGGCTAGCATGAATGCAGTGGTGTAGTGAGCACAGGACCCACGTCTGGGCATACCCTTCCCACTTAGGGCGACTTATGAAAAAGACACAATTGATGGACGGAATGCTGGACAATGCAAACATTCCCCCCAAGTCACAAGGATCTGGGTTAAATCCATCATTCTTTTGCTCACCACACCACCCCAGTTTGGACACAGCCATATACAAATCAGTCTTGACCCTGTTCCTTGAGGGAACAGTCCATCCCGAACTGCCAAGCCAGGTCCTCCCTGGACCGGAAACAAGCATCCTAGGACCGGTTTCAGGGCATCAACCTTCATCAGCCAGGCTTGCATGAATCCAGTGGTGTAGTGAGCATGGGACCCACGTTTGGGCAAAAGCCTTCCCACTTAGGGCGACATATGCAAAAGACACAATTGATGGACGGAATGCTGGACAATGCAAACATTCACCCCCATTCACAAGGATCTGGGTTAAATCCATCATTCTTTTGCTCACCACACCACCCCATTTTGGACACAGCCATATGCAAATCAGTCTTGACCCTGTTCCTTGTGGGAAACGTCCAGCCCGAACTGCCAAGCCAGGTCCTCCCTGGACCGGAAACAAGCATCCTAGGACCGGTTTCAGGGCATCAACCTTCATCAGCCAGGCTTGCATGAATCCAGTGGTGTAGTGAGCATAGGACCCACGTTTGGGCAAACCCTTCCCACTTAGGGCGAAATATGCAAAATACACAATTGATGGACGGAATGCTGGACAATGCAAACATTCACCCCCAGTCATAAGGATCTGGGTTAAATCCATCATTCTTTTGCTCACCACATCACCCCAGTTTGGACCAAACCATATGCAAATCAGTCTCGACCCTGTTCCTTGTGGGAACAGTCCAGCCCGAACTGCCAAGCCATGTCCTCCCTGGACCGGAAACAAGCATCCTGGGACCGGTTTCAAGACATCACCCTTCATCAGCCAGGCTAGCATGTATCCAGTGGTGTAGTGAGCACGGGACCTACGTCTGGGCATACCCTTCTCACTTAGGACGACATATACAAAAGACACAATTGATGGATGGAATGCTGGACACTGCAAACATTCACCCCCAGTCACAAGGATCTGGGTTAAATCCATCATTCTTTTGCTCACCACACCACCCCAGTTTGGACCCAGCCATATGCAATTCAGTCTTGACCCTGTTCCTTGTGGGGAAATGTCCAGCCCGAACTGCCAAGCCAGGTCCTCCCTGGACCGGAAACAAGCATCCTAGGACCGGTTTCAGGGCATCAACCTTCATCAGCCAGGCTTGCATGAATCCAGTGGTGTAGTGAGCATGGGACCCACGTTTGGGCAAAAGCCTTCCCACTTAGGGCGACATATGCAAAATACACAATTGATGGACGGAATGCTGGACAATGCAAACATTCACCGCCAGTCAAAAGCATCTGGGTTAAATCCATCATTCTTTTGCTCACCACACCACCCCAGTTTGGACCCAGCCATATGCAAATCAGTCTTGACCCTGTTCCTTGTGGGAACAGTCCAGCCCGAACTGCCAAGCCAGGTCCACCCTGGACTAGAAACAAGCATCCTGGGACTGGTTTCAGAGCATCACCCTTCATCAGCCAGGCTAGCATGAATCCAGTGGTGTAGTGAGCACGGGACCCACGTCTGTGCATACCCTTCCCACTTAGGGCGACATATGCAAAAGACACAATTGATGGACGGAATGCTGGAAAATGCAAACATTCACCCCCAGTCACAAGGATCTGGGTTAAATCCATCATTCTTTTGCTCACCACACCACCCCAGTTTGGACCCAGCCATATACAAATCAGTCTTGACCCTGTTCCTTGAGGGAACAGTCCATCCCGAACTGCCAAGCCAGGTTCTCCCTGGACTGGAAACAAGCATCCTGGGACCGGTTTCAGGGCATCACCCTTCATCAGCCAGGCTAGCATGAATCCAGTGGTGTAGTGAGCACGGGACCCACGTCTGGGCATACCCTTCCCACTTAGGGCGACATATGCAGAAGACACAATTGATGGACGGAATGCTGGACAATGCAAATATTCACCCCCAGTCACAAGAGTCTGGGTGAAATCCATCATTCTTTTGCTCACCACACCACCCCAGTTGGGCCCAGCCATATGCAAATCAGTCTTGACCCTGATCCTTGTGGGAACAGTCCAGCCTAAACTGCCAAGCCAGGTCCTCCCTGGACCGGAAACAAGCATCCTGGGACCGGGTTCAGGGCATCACCCTTCATCAGCCAGGCTAGCATGAATCTATTGGTGTAGTGAGCACGGGACCCAGATCAGGGCATACCCTTCCCACTTAGGGCGACATATGCAAAAGACACAATTGATGGACGGAATGCTGGACAATGCAAACATTCACCCCCAGTCACAAGGATCTGGGTTAAATCCATCAATCTTTTGCTCACCACGCCACCTAATTTGGACCCAGCCATATACAAATCAGAAGTGACTGTGTTCCTTGTGGGAACAGTCCAGCCCGAACTGCCAAGCCAGGTCCTCCCTGGACCGGAAACAAGCATCCTGGGACTGGTTTCAGGGCATCACCCTTCATCAGCCAGGCTACCATGAATCCGGTGGTGTAGTGAGCATGGGACCCACGTCTGGGCATACCCTTCCCACTTAGGGCGAGATATGAAAAAGACACAATTGATGGACGGAATGCTGGACAATGCAAACATTCATCCCTAGTCACAAGGATCTGGGTTAAATCCATCATTCTTTTGCTCACCACACCACCCCAGTTTGGACCCAGCCATATGCAAATCAGTCTTGACCCTGTTCCTTCTCGGAACAGTCCAGCCTGAACTGCCAAGCCAGGTACTCACTGGACCGGGAACAATCATCCTGGGACCGGTTTCAGGGCATCACCCTTCATCAGCCAGGCTAGCATGAATGCAGTGGTGTAGTGAGAATGGGAACCACGTCTGGGCATACCTTTCCCACTTAGGGAGACATATGCAGAAGACACAATTGATGGATGGAATGCTGGACAATGCAAACATTCACCCCCAGTCACAAGGATCTTAATTAAATCCATTATTATTTTGCTCTCCACACCACCCCAGTTTGGACCCAGCCATATGCAAATCAGTCTTGACCCTGTTCCTTGTGGGAACAGTCCAGCCCGAACTGCCAAGCCAGGTCCTCCCTGGACCGAAAACAAGCATCCTGGGACTGGTTTCAGGGCATCACCCTTCATCAGCCAGGCTAGCATGAATGCAGTGGTGTAGTGAGCATGGGACCCATGTCTGGGCATACCCTTCCCACTTAGGGCGACATATGCAAAAGACACAATTGATGGACGGATTGCTGTACAATGGAAACTTTCACCCCCAGTCACAAGGATCTGGGTTAAATCCATCATTCTTTTGCTCACCACACCACCCCAGTTTGGACCCAGCCATATGCAAATCACTCTTGACCCTGTTCCTTGTCGGAACAGTCCAGCCCGAACTGCCAAGCCAGGTACTCTCTGGACCGGGAAGAAGCATCCTGGGACCGGATTCAGGGCATCACCCTTCATCAGCCTGGCTAGCATGAATGCAGTGGTGTAGTGAGCATGGGACCCACGTCTGGGCATACACTTCCCACTTAGGGAGACATATGCAAAAGACACAATTGATGGACGGAATGCTGGACAATGCAAACATTCACCCCCAGTCACAAGGATCTGGGTTAAATCCATCATTCTTTTGCTCACCACACCACCTAGTTTGGACCCAGCCATATGCAAATCAGACTTGACCGTGTTCCTTGTGGGAACAGTCCAGCCCGAACTGCCAAGCCAGGTCCTCCCTGGACCGGAAACAAGCATCCTGGGACTGGTTTCAGGGCATCACCCTTCATCAGCCAGGCTAGCATGAATCCGGTGGTGTAGTGAGAATGGGATCCACGTCTGGGCATACCCTTCCCACTTAGGGCGACATATGAAAAAGACACAATTGATGGACGGAATGCTGGACAATGCAAACATTCACCCCCAGTCACAAGGATCTGGGTTAAATCCATCATTCTTTTGCTCACCACATCACCCCAGTTTGGACCCAGCCATATGCAAATCAGTCTTGACCCTGTTCCTTCTCGGAACAGTCCAGCCTGAACTGCCAAGCCAGGTACTGTTTGGACCGGGAACAAGCATCCTGGGACGGGTTTCAGGGCATCACCCTTCATCAGCCAGGATCGCATGAATCCAATCGTGTATTGAGCTCGGGACCCACGTCTGGGCATACCCTTCCCACTTAGGGCTACATATGCAAAAGACACAATTGATGGACGGATTGCTGTACAATGGAAACTTTCACCCCCAGTCACAAGGATCTGGGTTAAATCCATCATTCTTTTGCTCACCACACCACCCCAGTTTGGACCCAGCCATATGCAAATCAGTCTTGACCCTGTTCCTTGTCGGAAAAGTCCAGCCCGAACTGCCAAGCCAGGTACTCTCTGCACCGGGAACAAGCATCCTGGGACCGGATTCAGGGCATCACCCTTCATCAGCCAGGCTAGCATGAATGCAGTGGTGTAGTGAGCATGGGACCCACGTCTCGGCATACCCTTCCCACTTAGGGAGACATATGCAAAAGACAGAATTGATGGACGGAATGCTGGACAATGCAAACATTCACCCCCAGTCACAAGGATCTGGGTTAAATCCATTATTCCTTTGCTCTCCACACCACCCCAGTTTGGACCCAGCCATATGCAAATCAGTCTTGACCCTGTTCCTTGTGGGAACAGTCCAGCCCGAACTGCCAAGCCAGGTCCTCCCTGGACCGGAAACAAGCATCCTGCGACCAGTTTCAGGGCATCACCCTTCATCAGCCAGGCTAGCATGAATCCAGTGGTGTAGTGAGCACGGGACCCACGTCTGGGCATACCCTTCCCACTTAGGGCGACATATGCAAAAGAAATTGATGGACGGAATGCTGGACAATGCAAACATTCACCCCCAGTCACAAGGATCTGGGCTAAATCCTTCATCCTTTTGATCACCACACCACCCAGTTTGGAACCAGCCATATGCAAATAAGTCTTGACCCTGTTCCTTTTGGTAACAGTCCAGCCCGAACTGCCAATCCAGGTCATCCCTGGACTGGAAACAAGCATCCTGGGACCGGTTTCAGAGCATCACCCTTCATCAACCAGGCTAGCATGAATCCAGTGGTGAAGTGAGCTCGGAACCCACGTCTGGGCATACCCCTCCCACTTGGGGCGACATATGTAAAAGACACAATTGATGGATGGAATGCTGGACAATGCAAACATTCACCCCCAGTCACAAGGATCTGGGTTAAATCCATCATTCTTTTGCTCACCACACCACCCGAGTTTGGACCCAGCCATATGCAAATCAGTCTTGACCCTGTTCCTTGTGGGAACAGTCCAGCCCGAACTGCCAAGCCAGGTCCACCCTCGACCGGAAACAAGCATCCTGGGACCGGTTTCAGGGCATCACCCTTCATCAGCCAGGCTAGCATGAATCCAGTGGTGTAGTGAGCATGGGACCCACGTCTGGGCATACCCTTCCCACTTAGGGCGACATATGCAAAAGACACAATTGATGGACGGAATGATGGACAATGCATACATTTACCCCCAGTCACGAGGATCTGGGTTAGATCCATCATTCTTTTGCTCTCCACACCACCCCAGTTAGAACCCAGCCATATACAAATCAGTCTGGACCCTGTTCCTTGTGGGAACAGTCCAGCCCGAACTGCCAAGCCAGGTCCTCCCTTGACCGGAAACAAGCATCCTGGGACCGGTTTCAGGGCATCACCCTTCATCAGCCAGGCTAGCATGAATCCAGTGGTGTTGTGAGCACAGGACCCACGTCTGGGCATACCCTTCCGACTTAGGTCGACATATGCAGAAGACACAATTGATGGACGGAATGCTGGACAATGCAAACATTCACCCCCAGTCACAAGGATCAGGGTTAAATCCATCATTCTTTTGCTCACCACATCACCCCAGTTTGGACCCAGCCATATGCAAATCTGTCTTGACCCTGTTCCTTGTGGGAACAGTCCAGCCCAAACTGCCAAGCCAGGTCCTCCCTGGACTGTAAACAAGCATCCTGGGACCAGTTTCAGGGCATCACCCTTCATCAGCCAGGCTAGCATGAATCCAGTGGTGTAGTGAGCACGGGTTCCCACGTCTGGGCATACCCTTCCAACTTCGGGCGACAAATGCAAAATACACAATTGATGGACGGAATGCTGGACAATGCAAACATTCACCCCCAGTCACAAGGATCTGGGTTAAATACATCATTCTTTCCCTCACCACACCACCCCAGTTGGGCCCAGCCATATTTAAATCAGTCTTGACCCTGATCCTTGTGGGAACAGTCCAGCCCAAACTGCCAAGCCAGGTCCTCCCTGGACTGGAAACAAGCATCCTGGGACCGGGTTCAGGGCATCACCCTTCATCAGCCAGGCTAGCATGAATCCAGTGGTGTAGAGAGCACGGGACCCACGTCAGGGCATACCCTTCCCACTTAGGGCGACATATGCAAAAGACACAATTGATGGACGGAATGCTGGACAATGCAAACATTCACCCCCAGTCACAAGGATCTGGGTTAAATACATCATTCTTTCCCTCACCACACCACCCCAGTTGGGCCCAGCCATATGCAAATCAGTCTTGACCCTGATCCTTGTGGGAACAGTCCAGCCCAAACTGCCAAGCCAGGTCCTCCCTGGACTGGAAACAAGCATTCTGGGACCGGGTTCAGGGCATCACCCTTCATTAGCCAGGCTAGCATGAATCCAGTGGTGTAGAGAGCACGGGACCCACGTCAGGGCATACCCTTCCCACTTAGGGCGACATATGCAAAAGACACAATTGATGGACGGAATGCTGGACAATGCAAACATTCACCCCCAGTCACAAGGATCTGGGTTAAATCCATCATTCTTTTGCTCACCACACCACCTAGTTTGGACCCAGCCATAAGCAAATCAGTCTTGACCCTGTTCCTTGTGGGAAACGTCCAGCCCGAACTGCCAAGCCAGGTCCTCCCTGGACCTGAAACAAGCATCCTAGGACCGGTTTCAGGGCATCAACCTTCATCAGCCAGGCTTGCATGAATCCAGTGGTGTAGTGAGAATAGGACCCACGTTTGGGCAAACCCTTCCCACTTAGGGCGACATATGCAAAATACACAATTGATGGACGGAATGCTGGACAATGCAAACATTCACCCCCAGTCATAAGGATCTGGGTTAAATCCATCATTCTTTTGCTCACCACACCACCCCAGTTTGGACCAAACCATATGCAAATCAGTCTTGACCCTGTTCCTTGTGGGAACAGACCAGCCCGAACTGCCAAGCCAGGTCCTCCCTGGACCGGAAACAAGCATACTGGGACCGGTTTCAGGACATCACCCTTCATCAGCCAGGCTAGCATGTATCCAGTGGTGTAGTGAGCACGGGACCTACGTCTGGGCATACCCTTCTCACTTAGGACGACATATGCAAAAGACACAATTGATGGATGGAATGCTGGACACTGCAAACATTCACCCCCAGTCACAAGGATCTGGGTCAAATCCATCATTCTTTTGCTCACCACACCACCCCAGTTTGGACCCAGCCATATGCAATTCAGTCTTGACACTGTTTCTTGTGGGAAACGTCCAGCCCGAACTGCCAAGCCAGGTCCTCCCTGGACCGGAAACAAGCATCCTAGGACCGGTTTCAGGGCATCAACCTTCATCAGCCAGGCTTGCATGAATCCAGTGGTGTAGTGAGCACGGGACCCACGTCTGTGCATACCCTTCCCACTTAGGGCGACATATGCAAAAGACACAATTGATGGACAGAATGCTGGAAAATGCAAACATTCACCCCCAGTCACAAGGATCTGGGTTAAATCCATCATTCTTTTGCTCACCACACCACCCCAGTTTGGACACAGCCATATGCAAATCAGTCATGACCCTGTTCCTTGTGGGAACAGTCCAGCCCAAACTGCCAAGCAAGGTCCTCCCTGGACTGTAAACAAGCATCCTGGGACCGGTTTCAGGGCATCACCCTTCATCAGCCAGGCTAGCATGAATGCAGTGGTGTAGTGAGCACGGGACCCACGTCTGGGCATACCCTTCCCACTTAGGGCGACATATAAAAAAGACACAATTGATGGACGGAATGCTGGACAATGCAAACATTCCCCCCAAGTCACAAGGATCTGGGTTAAATCCATCATTCTTTTGCTCACCACACCACCCCAGTTGGGCCCAGCCATATGCAAATCAGTCTTGACCCTGATCCTTGTGGGAACAGTCCAGCCCAAACTGCCAAGCCAGGTCCTCCCTGGACCGGAAACAAGCATCCTGGGACCGGGTTCAGGGCATCACCCTTCATCAGCCAGGCTAGCATGAATCCATTGGTGTAGTGAGCACGGGACCCAGATCAGGGCATACCCTTCCCACTTAGGGCGACATATACAAAAGACACAATTGATGGACGGAATGCTGGACAATGCAAACATTCACCCCCAGTCACAAGGATCTGGGTTAAATCCATCATTCTTTTGCTCACCACGCCACCTAATTTGGACCCAGCCATATACAAATCAGAAGTGACCGTGTTCCTTGTGGGAACAGTCCAGCCCGAACTGCCAAGCCAGGTCCTCCCTGGACCGGAAACAAGCATCCTGGGACTGGTTTCAGGGCATCACCCTTCATCAGCCAGGCTAGCATGAATCCGGTGGTGTAGTGAGCATGGGACCCACGTCTGGGCATACCCTTCCCACTTAGGGCGAGATATGCAAAAGACACAATTGATGGACGGAATGCTGGACAATGCAAACATTCATCCCTAGTCACAAGGATCTGGGTTAAATCCATCATTCTTTTGCTCACCACACCACCCCAGTTTGGACCCAGCCATATGCAAATCAGTCTTGACCCTGTTCCTTGTCGGAACAGTCCAGCCTGAACTGCCAAGCCAGGTACTCACTGGACCGGGAACAAGCATCCTGGGACCGGTTTCAGGGCATCACCCTTCATCAGCCAGGCTAGCATGAATGCAGTGGTGTAGTGAGCATGGGACCCACGTCTGGGCATACCCTTCCCACTTAGGGAGACATATGCAGAAGACACAATTGATGGATGGAATGCTGGACAATGCAAACATTCACCCCCAGTCACAAGGATCTTGGTTAAATCCATTATTATTTTGCTCTCCACACCACCCCAGTTTGGACCCAGCCATATGCAAATCAGTCTTAACCCTGTTCCTTGTGGGAACAGTCCAGCCCGAACTGCCAAGCCAGGTCCTCCCTGGACCGAAAACAAGCATCCTGGGACTGGTTTCAGGGCATCACCCTTCATCAGCCAGGCTAGCATGAATGCAGTGGTGTAGTGAGCATGGGACCCATGTCTGGGCATACCCTTCCCACTTAGGGCGACATATGCAAAAGACACAATTGATGGACGGATTGCTGTACAATGGAAACTTTCACCCCCAGTCACAAGGATCTGGGTTAAATCCATCATTCTTTTGCTCACCACACCACCCCAGTTTGGACCCAGCCATATGCAAATCACTCTTGACCCTGTTCCTTGTCAGAACAGTCCAGCCCGAACTGCCAAGCCAGGTACTCTCTGGACCGGGAAGAAGCATCCTGGGACCGGATTCAGGGCATCACCCTTCATCAGCCTGGCTAGCATGAATGCAGTGGTATAGTGAGCATGGGACCCACATCTGGGCATACCCTTCCCACTTAGGGAGACATATGCAAAAGACACAATTAATGGACGGAATGCTGGACAATGCAAACATTCACCCCCAGTCACAAGGATCTGGGTTAAATCCATCATTCTTTTGCTCACCACACCACCTAGTTTGGACCCAGCCATATGCAAATCAGACTTGACCGTGTTCCTTGTGAGAACAGTCCAGCCCGAACTGCCAAGCCAGGTCCTCCCTGGACCGGAAACAAGCATCCTGGGACTGGTTTCAGGGCATCACCCTTCATCAGCCAGGCTAGCATGAATCCGGTGGTGTAGTGAGCATGGGACCCACGTCTGGGCATACCCTTCCCACTTAGGGCGACATATGAAAAAGACACAATTGATGGACGGAATGCTGGACAATGCAAACATTCACCCCCCGTCACAAGGATCTGGGTTAAATCCATCATTCTTTTGCTCACCACATCACCCCAGTTTGGACCCAGCCATATGCAAATCAGTCTTGATCCTGTTCCTTCTCGGAACAGTCCAGCCTGAACTGCCAAGCCAGGTACTCTTTGGACCGGGAACAAGCATCCTGGGACCGGTTTCAGGGCATCACCCTTCATCAGCCAGGCTAGCATGAATCCAGTGGTGTATTGAGCACGAGACCCACGTCTGGGCATACCCTTCCCACTTAGGGCGACATATGCAAAAGACACAATTGATGGACGGATTGCTGTACAATGGAAACTTTCACCCCCAGTCACAAGGATCTGGGTTAAATCCATCATTTTTTTGCTCACCACACCACCCCAGTTTGGACCCAGCCATATGCAAATCAGTCTTGACCCTGTTCCTTGTCGGAAAAGTCCAGCCCGAACTGCCAAGCCAGGTACTCTCTGCACCGGGAACAAGCATCCTGGGACCGGATTCAGGGCATCACCCTTCATCAGCCAGGCTAGCATGAATGCAGTGGTGTAGTGAGCATGGGACCCACGTCTCGGCATAACCTTCCCACTTAGGGAGACATATGCAAAAGACACAATTGATGGACGGAATGCTGGACAATGCAAACATTCACACCCAGTCACAAGGATCTGGGTTAAATCCATTATTCCTTTGCTCTCCACACCACCCCAGTTTGGACCCAGCCATATGCAAATCAGTCTTGACCCTGTTCCTTGTGGGAACAGTCCAGCCCGAACTGCCAAGCCAGGTCCTCCCTGGACCGGAAACAAGCATCCTGCGACCGGTTTCAGGGCATCACCCTTCATCAGCCAGGCTAGCATGAATCCAGTGGTGTAGTGAGCACGGGACCCACGTCTGGGCATACCCTTCCCACTTAGGGCGACATATGCAAAAGAAATTGATGGACGGAATGCTGGACAATGCAAACATTCCCCCCCAGTCACAAGGATCTGGGTTAAATCCTTCATTCTTTTGCTCACCACACCACCCAGTTTGGACCCAGCCATATGCAAATCAGTCTTGACACTGTTCCTTTTGGGAACAGTCCAGCCCGAACTGCCAATCCAGGTCATCCCTGGACTGGAAACAAGCATCCTGGGACCGGTTTCAGAGCATCATCCTTCATCAACCAGGCTATCATGAATCCAGTGGTGTAGTGAGCACGGAACCCACGTCTGGGCATACCCCTCCCACTTGGGGCGACATATGTAAAAGACACAATTGATGGACGGAATGCTGGACAATGCAAACATTCACCCCCAGACACAAGGATCAGGGTTAAATCCATCATTCTTTTGCTCACCACATCACCCCAGTTTGGACCCAGACATATGCAAATCAGTCTTGACCCTGTTCCTTGTGGGAACAGTCCAGCCCGAACTGCCAAGCCAGGTCCTCCCTCGACCGGAAACAAGCATCCTGGGACCGGTTTCAGGGCATCAACCTTCATCAGCCAGGCTAGCATGAATCCAGTGGTGAAGTGAGCATGGGACCCACGTCTGGGCATACCCTTCCCACTTAGGGCGACATATGCAAAAAACACAATTGATGGACGGAATGATGGACAATGCATACATTTACCCCCAGTCACGAGGATCTGGGTTAGATCCATCATTCTTTTGCTCTCCACCCCACCCCAGTTTGAACCCAGCCATATACAAATCAGTCTGGACCCTGTTCCTTGTGGGAACAGGCCAGCCCGAACTGCCAAGCCAGGTCCTCCCTTGACCGGAAACAAGCATCCTGGGACCGGTTTCAGGGCATCACCCTTCATCAGCCAGGCTAGCATGAATCCAGTGGTGTAGTGAGCACGGGACCCACGTCTGGGCATACCCTTCCGACTTAGGGCGACATATGCAGAAGACACAATTGATGGACGGAATGCTGGACAATGCAAACATTCACCCCCAGTCACAAGGTTCTGGGTTAAATGCATCATTCTTTTGCTCACCACACCACCCCAGTTTGGACCCAGCCATATGCAAATCAGTCTTGACCCTGTTCCTTGTCGGAACAGTCCAGCCCGAACTGCCAAGTCAGGTACTCTCTGCACCGGGAACAAGCATCCTGGGACCGGATTCAGGGCATCACCCTTCATCAGCCAGGCTAGCATGAATGCAGTGGTGTAGTGAGCACGGGACCCACGTCTGGGCATACCCTTCCCACTTAGGGCGACAAATGCAAAAGACACAATTGATGGACGGAATGCTGGACAATGCAAACATTCACCCCCAGTCACAAGGATCTGGGTTAAATCCATCATTCTTTGCTCACCACACCACCCCAGTTTGGACCCAGCCATATGCAAATCAGTCTTGACCCTGTTCCTTGTGGGAACAGTCCAGCCCGAACTGCCAAGCCAGGTCCTCCCTGGACTGGAAACAAGCATCCTGGGACCGGTTTCAGGGCATCACCCTTCATCAGCCAGGCTAGCATTGAATCCAGTGGTGTAGTGAGCACGGAACCCACGTCTGGGCATACCCTTCCCACTTAGGGCGACAAATGTCAAAAGAAACAATTGATGGACGGAATGCTGGACAATGCAAACATTCACCCCCAGTCACAAGGATCAGGGTTAAATCCATCATTCTTTTGCTCACCACACCACCCCAGTTTGGACCCAGCCATATGCAAATCAGTCTTGACCCTGTTCCTTGTGGGAACAGTCCAGCCCGAACTGCCAAGCCAGGTCCTCCTGGACCGGAAACAAGCATCCTGGGACCAGTTTCAGGGCATCACCCTTCATCAGCCAGGCTAGCATGAATCCAGTGGTGTAGTGAGCACGGGACCCACTTCTGGGCATACCCTTTCCACTTAGGGCGACAAATTCAAAAGAAACAATTGATGGACAGAATGCTGGACAATGCAAACATTCACCCCCAGTCACAAGGATCTGGGTTAAATCCATCATTCGTTTGCTCACCACACCACCCCAGTTTAGATACAGCCATATGCAAATCAGTCTTGACCCTGTTCCTTGTGGGAACAGTCCAGCCCGAACTGCCAAGCCAGGTCCTCCCTCGACCGGAAACAAGCATCCTGGGACCAGTTTCAGGGCATCACCCTTCATCAGCCAGGCTAGCATGAATCCAGTGGTGTAGTGAGCACGGGACCCACGTCTGGGCATACCCTTTCCACTTAGGGCGACATATGCAAAAGACACAATTGATGGACTGAATGCTGGACAATGCAAACATTCACCCCCAGTCACAAGGATCTGGGTTAAATCCATCATTCTTTTGCTCACCACACCACCCCAGTTTGGACCCAGCCATATGCAAATCAGTCTTGACCGTGTTCCTTGTGGGTACAGTCCAGCCCGAACTGCCAAGCCAGGTCCTCCCTGGACCGGAAACAAGCATCCTGGGACTGGTTTCAGGGCATCACCCTTCATCAGCCAGGCTAGCATGAATCCAGTGGTGTAGTGAGCACGGGACCCACGTCTGGGCATACCCTTCCTACTTAGGGCTGACAAATTCAAAAGACACAATTGATGGACGGAATGCTGCACAATGCAAACATTCACCCCCAGTCACAAGGATCTGGGTTAAATCCATCATTCATTTGCTCACCACACCACCCCAGTTTGGACCCAGCCATATGCAAATCAGTCTTGACCCTGTTCCTTGTGGGAACAGTCATGCCCGAACTGCCAAGTCAGGTCCTCCCTGGACCGGAAACAAGCATCCTGGGAACAGTTTCAGGGCATCACCCTTGATCAGCCAGGCTAGCTTGAATCCAGTGGTGTAGGGAGCACGGGACTCACGTCTGGGCATACCCTTTCCACTTAGGGCGACAAATTCAAAAGAAACAATTGATGGACGGAATACTGGACAATGCAAACATTCACCCCCATTCACAAGGATCTGGGTTAAATCCATCATTCTTTTGCTCACCACACCACCCCAGTTTGGACCCAGCCATATGCAAATCAGTCTTGACCCTGTTCCTTGTAGGAACAGTCCAGCCCGAACTGCCAAGCCAGGTCCTCCTGGACCGGAAACAAGCATCCTGGGACCGGTTTCAGGGCATCACCCTTCATCAGCCAGGCTAGCTTGAATCCAGTGGTGTAGTGAGCACGGGACCCACGTCTGGGCATACCCTTTCCAACTTAGGGCGACAAATTCAAAAGAAACAATTGATGGACGGAATGCTGGACAATGCAAACATTCACCCCCAGTCACAAGGATCTGGGTTAAATCCATCATTCTTTTGCTCACCACACCACCCCAGTTTGGACCCAGCCATATGCAAATCAGTCTTGACCCTGTTCCTTGTGGGAACAGTCCAGCCCGAACTGCCAAGCCAGGTCCTCCCTGGACCGGAAACAAGCATCCTGGGACCGGTTTCAGGGCATCACCCTTCATCAGCCAGGCTAGCATGAATCCAGTGGTGTAGTGAGCATGGGACCCACGTCTGGGCATACCCTTCCCACTTAGGGCGACAAATTCAAATAGACACAATTGATGGACGGAATGCTGGACAATGCATACATTCACCCCCAGTCACAAGGATCTGGGTTAGATCCATCATTCTTTTGCTCACCACACCACCCCAGTTTGGACCCAGCCATATGCAAATCAGTCTTGACCCTGTTCCTTGTGGGAACAGTCCAGCCCGAACTGCCAAGCCAGGTCCTCCCTGGACCGGAAACAAGCATCCTGGGACCGGTTTCAGTGCATCACCCTTCATCAGCCAGGCTAGCATGAATCCAGTGGTGTAGTGAGCACGGGACCCACGTCTGGGCATACCCTTCCGACTTAGGGTGACATATGCAGAAGACACAATTGATGGACGGAATGCTGGACAATGCAAACATTCACCTCCAGTCACAAGGATCTGCGTTAAATCCAACATTCTTTTGCTCACCACACCACCCCAGTTTGGACCCAGCCATATGCAAATCAGTCTTGACCCTGTTCCTTGTGGGAACAGTCCAGCCCGAACTGCCAAGCCAGGTCCTCCCTCGACCGGAAACAAGCATCCTGGGACCGGTTTCAGGGCATCACCCTTCATCAGCCAGGCTAGCATGAATCCAGTGGTGAAGTGAGCATGGGACCCACGTCTGGGCATATCCTTCCCACTTAGGGCGACATATGCAAAAGACACAATTGATGGACGGAATGCATGGACAATGCATACATTTACCCCCAGTCACGAGGATCTGGGTTAGATCCATCATTCTTTTGCTCTCCACACCACCCCAGTTTGAACCCAGCCATATGCAAATCAGTCTGGACCCTGTTCCTTGTGGGAACAGTCCAGCCCAAACTGCCAAGACAGGTCCTCCCTGGACCGGAAACAAGCATCCTGGGACCGGTTTCAGGGCATCACCCTTCATCAGCCAGGCTAGCATGAATCCAGTGGTGTAGTGAGCACGGGACCCACGTCTGGGCATACCCTTCCTACTTAGGGCGACATATGCAGAAGACACAATTGATGGACGGAATGCTGGACAATGCAAACATTCACCCCCAGTCACAAGGATCTGGGTTAAATCGTGCATTCTTTTGCTCACCACACCACCCAGTTGGGACCCAGCCATATGCAAATCAGTCTTGACCCTGTTCCTTTTGGGAACAGTCCAGCCCGAACTGCCAATCCAGGTCATCCCTGGACTGGAAACAAGCATCCTGGGACCGGTTTCAGAGCATCACCTTTCATCAACCAGGCTATCATTAATCCAGTGGTGTAGTGAGCACGGAACCCACGTCTGGGCATACCCCTCCCACTTGGGGCGACATATGTAAAAGACACAATTGATGGACGGAATGCTGGACAATGCAAACATTCACCCCCAGTCACAAGGATCAGGGTTAAATCCATCATTCTTTTGCTCACCACATCACCCCAGTTTGGACCCAGCCATATGCAAATCAGTCTTGACCCTGTTCCTTGTGGGAACAGTCCAGCCCAAACTGCCAAGCCAGGTCCTCCCTGGACTGTAAACAAGCATCCTGGGACCAGTTTCAGGGCATCACCCTTCATCAGCCAGGCTAGCATGAATGCAGTGGTGTAGTGACCACTGGACCCACGTCTGGGCATACCCTTCCCACTTAGGGCGACATATGAAAAAGACACAATTGATGGACAGAATGCTGGACAATGCAAACATTCACCCCCAGTCACAAGGATCTGGGTTAAATCCATCATTCTTTTGCTCACCACACCACCCCAGTTTGGACCCAGCCATATGCAAATCAGTCTTCACCCTGTTCCTTGTGGGAACAGTCCAGCCCGAACTGCCAAGCCAGGTCCTCCCTCGACCGGAAACAAGCATCCTGGGACCGGTTTCAGGGCATCACCCTTCATCAGCCAGGCTAGCATGAATCCAGTGGTGAAGTGAGCATGGGACCCACGTCTGGGCATACCCTTCCCACTTAGGGCGACATATGCAAAAGACACAATTGATGGACGGAATTATGGACAATGCATACATTTACCACCAGTCACGAGGATCTGGGTTAGATCCATCATTCTTTTGCTCTCCACACCACCCCAGTTTGAACCCAGCCATATACAAATCAGTCTGGACCCTGTTCCTTGTGGGAACAGTCCAGCCCAAACTGCCAAGCCAGGTCCTCCCTGGACCGGAAACAAGCATCCTGGGACCGGTTTCAGGGCATCACCCTTCATCAGCCAGGCTAGCATGAATCCAGTGGTGTAGTGAGCACGGGACCCACGTCTGGGCATACCCTTCCTACTTAGGGCGACATATGCAGAAGACACAATTGATGGACGGAATGCTGGACATTGCAAACATTCACCCCCAGTCACAAGGATCAGGGTTAAATCCATCATTCTTTTGCTCACCACAGCACCCCAGTTGGGCCCAGTCATATGCAAATCAGTCTTGACCCTGATCCTTGTGGGAACAGTCCAGCCCAAACTGCCAAGCCAGGTCCTCCCTGGACCGGAAACAAGCATCCTGGGACCGGGTTCAGGGCATCACCCTTCATCAGCCAGGCTAGCATGAATCCAGTGGTGTAGTAAGCACGGGACCCACGTCAGGGCATACCCTTCCCACTTAGGGCAACATATGCAAAAGACACAATTGATGGACGGAATGCTGGACAATGCAAACATTCACCCCCATTCACAAGGATCTGGGTTAAATCCATCATTCTTTTGCTCACCACACCACCCCAGTTTGGACCCAGCCATATGCAAATCAGTCTTGACCCTGTTCCTTGTGAGAACAGTCCTGCGCAAACTGCCAAGCCAGGCCTTCCCTGGACCTGAAACAAACATCATGGGACCAGTTTCTGGGCATCACCCTTCATCAGCCAGTCTAGCTTGAATCCAGTGGTGTAGTGAGCACGGAACCCGCGTCTGGGCATACCCGTCCCACTTAGGGCGACATATGCAAAAGAAATAATTGATGGACTGAATGCTGGAGAATGCAAACATTCACCCCCATTCACAAGGATCTGGGTTAAATCCATCATTCTTTTGCTCACCACACCACCCCAGTTTGGACCCAGCCATATGCAAATCAGTCTTGACCCTGTTCCTTGTAGGAACACTCCAGCCCGAACTGCCAAGCCAGGTCCTCCCGGACCGAAAACAAGCATCCTGGGACCGGTTTCAGGGCATCACCCTTCATCAACCAGGCTAGCTTGAATCCAGTGGTGTAGTGAGCACGGGTTCCCACGTCTGGGCATACCCTTCCAACTTCGGGCGACAAATGCAAAAGACACAATTGATGGACGGACTGCTGGACAATGCAAACATTCACCCCCAGTCACAAGGATCAGGGTTAAATCCATCATTCTTTTGCTCACCACATCACCCCAGTTTGGACCCAGCCATATGCAAATCAGTCTGGACCCTGTTCCTTGTGGGAACAGTCCAGCCCGAACTGCCAAGCCAGGTCCTCCCTGGACCGGAAACAAGCATCCTGGGACCGGTTTCAGGGCATCACCCTTCATCAGCCAGGCAAGCATGAATCCAGTGGTGTAGTGAGCACGGGACCCACGTCTGGGCATACCCTTCCGACTTAGGGCGACATATGCAGAAGACACAATTGATGGACGGAATGCTGGACAATGCAAACATTCACCCCCAGTCACAAGGATCTGGGTTAAATCCAACATTCTTTTGCTCACCACAGCACCCCAGTTGGGCCCAGCCATATGCAAATCAGTCTTGACCCTGATCCTTGTGGGAACAGTCCAGCCCAAACTGCCAAGCCAGGTCCTCCCTGGACCGGAAACAAGCATCCTGGGACCGGGTTCAGGGCATCACCCTTCATCAGCCAGGCTAGCATGAATCCAGTGGTGTAGTGAGCACGGGACCCACGTCAGGGCATACCCTTCCCACTTAGGGCGACAAATGCAAAAGACACAATTGATGGACGGAATGCTGGACAATGCAAACATTCACCGCCAGTCACAAGGATCTGGGTTAAATCCATCATTCTTTTGCTCCCCACACCACCTAGTTTGGACCCAGCCATATGCAAATCAGTCTTGACCATGTTTCTTGTGGGAACAGTCCAGCCCGAACTGCCAAGCCAGGTCCTCCCTGGACCGGAAACAAGCATCCTGGGACTGGTTTCAGGGTATCACCCTTCATCAGCCAGGCTAGCATGAATCCAGTGGTGTAGTGAGCACGGTACCCATGTCTAAGCATACCCTTCCTACTTAGTCTGACATATGCAAAAGACACAATTGATGGACGGAATGCTGGACAATGCAAACATTCACCCCCATTCACAAGGATCTGTGTTAAATCCTTCATTCTTTTGCTCACCACACCACCTAGTTTGGACCCAGCCATATGCAAATCAGTCTTGACCGTGTTTCTTGTGGGAACAGTCCAGCCCGAATTGCCAAGCCAGGTCCTCCCTGGACCGGAAACAAGCATCCTGGGACTGGTTTCAGGGCATCACCTTTCATCAGCCAGGCTAGCATGAATCCAGTGGTGTAGTGAGCATGGGACCCATGTCTGGGCATACCCTTCCTACTTAGTCTGACATATGCAAAAGACACAATTGATGGACGGAATGCTGGACAATGCAAACATTCACCCCCATTCACAAGGATCTGGGTTAAATCCATCATTCTTTTGCTCACCACACCACCCCAGTTTGGACCCAGCCATATGCAAATCAGTCTTGACCCTGTTCCTTGTGGGAACAGTCCTGCCCAAACTGCCAAGCCAGGCCTTCCCTGGACCTGAAACAAACATCCTGGGACCAGTTTCAGGGCATCACCCTTCATCAGCCAGTCTAGCTTGAATCCAGTGGTGTAGTGAGCACGGAACCCACGTCTGGGCATACCCGTCCCACTTAGGGCGACATATGCAAAAGAAATAATTGATGGACTGAATGCTGGAGAATGCAAACATTCACCCCCATTCACAAGGATCTGGGTTAACTCCATCATTCTTTTGCTCACCACACCACCCCAGTTTGGACCCAGCCATATGCAAATCAGTCTTGACCCTGTTCCTTGTAGGAACACTCCAGCCCGAACTGCCAAGCCAGGTCCTCCCGGACCGAAAACAAGCATCCTGGGACCGGTTTCAGGGCATCACCCTTCATCAGCCAGGCTAGCTTGAATCCAGTGGTGTAGTGAGCACGGGTTCCCACGTCTGGGCATACCCTTCCAACTTTGGGCGACAAATGCAAAAGACACAATTGATGGACGGAATGCTGGACAATGCAAACATTCACCCCCAGTCACAAGGATCAGGGTTAAATCCATCATTCTTTTGCTCACCACATCACCCCAGTTTGGACCCAGCCATATTCAAATCAGTCTTGACCCTGTTCCTTGTGGGAACAGTTCAGCCCAAACTGCCAAACCAGGTCCTCCCTGGACTGTAAACAAGCATCCTGGGACCGGTTTCAGGGCATCACCCTTCATCAGCCAGGCTAGCATGAATCCAGTGGTGAAGTGAGCATGGGACCCACGTCTGGGCATACCCTTCCCACTTAGGGCGACATATGCAAAAGACACAATTGATGGACGGATTGATGGACAATGCATACATTTACCCCCAGTCACGAGGATCTGGGTTAGATCCATCATTCTTTTGCTCTCCACACCACCCCAGTTTGAACCCAGCCATATACAAATCAGTCTGGACCCTGTTCCTTGTGGGAACAGTCCAGCCCGAACTGCCAAGCCAGGTCCTCCCTGGACCGGAAACAAGCATCCTGGGACCGGTTTCAGGGCATCACCCTTCATCAGCCAGGCTAGCATGAATCCAGTGGTGTAGTGAGCACGGGACCCACGTCTGGGCATACCCTTCCAACTTAGGGCGACATATGCAGAAGACACAATTGATGGACGGAATGCTGGACAATGCAAACATTCACCCCCAGTCACAAGGATCTGGGTTAAATCCAACATTCTTTTGCTCACCACAGCACCCCAGTTGGGCCCAGCCATATGCAAATCAGTCTTGACCCTGATCCTTGTGTGAACAGTCCAGCCCAAACTGCCGAGCCAGGTCCTCCCTGGACCGGAAACAAGCATCCTGGGACCGGGTTCAGGGCATCACCCTTCATCAGCCAGGCTAGCATGAATCCAGTGGTGTAGTGAGCACGGGACCCACGTCAGTTCATACCCTTCCCACTTAGGGCGACATATGCAAAAGACACAATTGATGGACGGAATGCTGGACAATGCAAACATTCACCCCCATTCACAAGGATCTGGGTTAAATCCATCATTCTTTTGCTCACCACACCACCCCAGTTTGGACCCAGCCATATGCAAATCAGTCTTGACCCTGTTCCTTGTAGGAACACTCCAGCCCGAACTGCCAAGCCAGGTCCTCCCGGACCGAAAACAAGCATCCTGGGACCGGTTTCAGGGCATCACCCTTCATCAGCCAGGCTAGCTTGAATCCAGTGGTGTAGTGAGCACGGGTTCCCACGTCTGGGCATACCCTTCCAACTTCGGGCGACAAATGCAAAAGACACAATTGATGGACGGACTGCTGGACAATGCAAACATTCACCCCCAGTCACAAGGATCAGGGTTAAATCCATCATTCTTTTGCTCACCACATCACCCCAGTTTGGACCCAGCCATATGCAAATCAGTCTGGACCCTCTTCCTTGTGGGAACAGTCCAGCCCGAACTGCCAAGCCAGGTCCTCCCTGGACCGGAAACAAGCATCCTGGGACCGGTTTCAGGGCATCACCCTTCATCAGCCAGGCTAGCATGAATCCAGTGGTGTAGTGAGCAAGGGACCCACGTCTGGGCATACCCTTCCGACTTAGGGCGACATATGCAGAAGACACAATTGATGGACGGAATGCTGGACAATGCAAACATTCACCCCCAGTCACAAGGATCTGGGTTAAATCCAACATTCTTTTGCTCACCACAGCACCCCAGTTGGGCCCAGCCATATGCAAATCAGTCTTGACCCTGATCCTTGTGGGAACAGTCCAGCCCAAACTGCCAAGCCAGGTCCTCCCTGGACCGGAAACAAGCATCCTGGGACCGGGTTCAGGGCATCACCCTTCATCAGCCAGGCTAGCATGAATCCAGTGGTGTAGTGAGCACGGGACCCACGTCAGGGCATACCCTTCCCACTTAGGGCGACAAATGCAAAAGACACAATTGATGGACGGAATGCTGGACAATGCAAACATTCACCGCCAGTCACAAGGATCTGGGTTAAATCCATCATTCTTTTGCTCCCCACACCACCTAGTTTGGACCCAGCCATATGCAAATCAGTCTTGACCATGTTTCTTGTGGGAACAGTCCAGCCCGAACTGCCAAGCCAGGTCCTCCCTGGACCGGAAACAAGCATCCTGGGACTGGTTTCAGGGTATCACCCTTCATCAGCCAGGCTAGCATGAATCCAGTGGTGTAGTGAGCACGGTACCCATGTCTGGGCATACCCTTCCTACTTAGTCTGACATATGCAAAAGACACAATTGATGGACGGAATGCTGGACAATGCAAACATTCACCCCCATTCACAAGAATCTGTGTTAAATCCTTCATTCTTTTGCTCACCACACCACCTAGTTTGGACCCAGCCATATGCAAATCAGTCTTGACCGTGTTTCTTGTGGGAACAGTCCAGCCCGAATTGCCAAGCCAGGTCCTCCCTGGACCGGAAACAAGCATCCTGGGACTGGTTTCAGGGCATCACCCTTCATCAGCCAGGCTAGCATGAATCCAGTGGTGTAGTGAGCATGGGACCCATGTCTGGGCATACCCTTCCTACTTAGTCTGACATATGCAAAAGACACAATTGATGGACGGAATGCTGGACAATGCAAACATTCACCCCCATTCACAAGGATCTGGGTTAAATCCATCATTCTTTTGCTCACCACACCACCCCAGTTTGGACCCAGCCATATGCAAATCAGTCTTGACCCTGTTCCTTGTGGGAACAGTCCTGCCCAAACTGCCAAGCCAGGCCTTCCCTGGACCTGAAACAAACATCCTGGGACCAGTTTCAGGGCATCACCCTTCATCAGCCAGTCTAGCTTGAATCCAGTGGTGTAGTGAGCACGGAACCCACGTCTGGGCATACCCGTCCCACTTAGGGCGACATATGCAAAAGAAATAATTGATGGACTGAATGCTGGAGAATGCAAACATTCACCCCCATTCACAAGGATCTGGGTTAAATCCATCATTCTTTTGCTCACCACACCACCCCAGTTTGGACCCAGCCATATGCAAATCAGTCTTGACCCTGTTCCTTGTAGGAACACTCCAGCCCGAACTGCCAATCCAGGTCCTCCCGGACCGAAAACAAGCATCCTGGGACCGGTTTCAGGGCATCACCCTTCATCAGCCAGGCTAGCTTGAATCCAGTGGTGTAGTGAGCACGGGTTCCCACGTCTGGGCATACCCTTCCCACTTAGGGCGACATATGCAAAAGACACAATTGATGGACGGAATGCTGGACAATGCAAACATTCACCGCCAGTCACAAGGATCTGGGTTATATCCATCATTCTTTTGCTCCCCACACCACCTAGTTTGGACCCAGCCATATGCAAATCAGTCTTGACCCTGATCCTTGTGTGAACAGTCCAGCCCAAACTGCCGAGCCAGGTCCTCCCTGGACCGGAAACAAGCATCCTGGGACCGGGTTCAGGGCATCACCCTTCATCAGCCAGGCTAGCATGAATCCAGTGGTGTAGTGAGCACGGGACCCACGTCAGTTCATACCCTTCCCACTTAGGGCGACATATGCAAAAGACACAATTGATGGACGGAATGCTGGACAATGCAAACATTCACCGCCAGTCACAAGGATCTGGGTTATATCCATCATTCTTTTGCTCCCCACACCACCTAGTTTGGACCCAGCCATATGCAAATCAGTCTTGACCGTGTTTCTTGTGGGAACAGTCCAGCCCGAACTGCCAAGCCAGGTCCTCCCTGGACCGGAAACAAGCATCCTGGGACTGGTTTCAGGGCATCACCCTTCATCAGCCAGTCTAGCTTGAATCCAGTGGTGTAGTGAGCACGGAACCCACGTCTGGGCATACCCTTCCCACTTAGGGCGACATATGCAAAAGAAATAATTGATGGACGGAATGCTGGACAATGCAAACATTCACCCCCAGTCACAAGGATCTGGGTTAAATCCATCATTCTTTTGCTCACCACACCACCCCAGTTTGGACCCAGCCATATGCAAATCAGTCTTGACCCTGTTCCTTGTAGGAACAGTCCAGCCCAAACTGCCAAGCCAGGTCCTCCCTGGACTGGAAACAAGCATCCTGGGACCGGGTTCAGGGCATCACCCTTCATCAGCCAGGCTAGCATGAATCCAGTGGTGTAGAGAGCACGGGACCCACGTCAGGGCATACCCTTCCCACTTAGGGCGACATATGCAAAAGACACAATTGATGGACGGAATGCTGGACAATGCAAACATTCACCCCCAGTCACAAGGATCTGGGTTAAATCCATCATTCTTTTGCTCACCACACCACCCCAGTTTGGAACCAGCCATATGCAAATCAGTCTTGACCCTGTTCCTTGTGGGAACAGTCCTGCCCGAACTGCCAAGCCAGGCCTTCCCTGGACCTGAAACAAACATCCTCGGACCAGTTTCAGGGCATCACCCTTCATCAGCCAGTCTAGCTTGAATCCAGTGGTGTAGTGAGCACGGAACCCAAGTCTGGGCATACCCTTCCCACTTAGGGCGACATATGCCAAAGAAATAATTGATGGACGGAATGCTGGACAATGCAAACATTCACCCCCAGTCACAAGGATCTGGGTTAAATCCATCATTCTTTTGCTCACCACACCACCCCAGTTTGGACCCAGCCATATGCAAATCAGTCTTGACACTGTTCCTTGTAGGAACACTCCAGCCCGAACTGCCAAGCCAGGTCCTCCCGGACCGAAAACAAGCATCCTGGGACCGGTTTCAGGGCATCACCCTTCATGAGCCAGGCTAGCTTGAAGCCAGTGGTGTAGTGAGCACGGGTTCCCACGTCTGGGCATACCCTTCCATCTTAGGGCGACAAATGCAAAAGACACAATTGATGGACGGAATGCTGGACAATGCCAACATTCACCCCCAGTCATAAGGATCTTTTCACGTGCGTGGTAGCGACTTACCAGGATCCCTGCGTTCCCTTATGAGTTTTCCTATCTGTTCGCGTGTGCCATGAGATTTTGGTAGCCGTCCGCGCGATCCCGCAAGAGTGTGCGATCGCAAACACGTCATTCGGACGCGCCTTTGGAAACCGCGAGAGTGTGCAATCGGGAACACGTCACTCAGACACGCCATCGGACATCCGGCGGAAGTTTGATGAACCTCGCGATGCCGAACACGCAAAATTTGCAATCTGGAGAAGAATAATATCTCGAGCAGTATAAAACCTTCTCGAAAATGATGATTTGGATGAAAAAAACTCCTCAGATTGACATTTGGCTGTACTTTTTTGTGCAAGGAGTCCTTTTCTTTAAAAACTTTTTTTTTGGAGAGGAAGGAAGTGCCCCAGAGTCTCCAACTTCCTGTTTCTGTCCAGCAGGCTCCTCCCAGTGCTTTGTCCATGTCCTGTTCACTTTTCATTTGGATTTGGAGCTGGAAGGATCACTCTTTGTGTCTGCTGCATCATATATCATTGGATTTGAGGACTTTTGGATTTGAGAACTTTTGGATTAGAGATTTTACAAGTAAGTTGGTGTTGTTTGTTTGATTGGGGCATTGCAGTTGCTGCAACTACAATTTTTGTACTTTTCATCATTTTAAAAAAAAATTATTGTGGGTAGCCAGTAGGCCCAGAGCTAGTCATGGGTGCATGATGAAACAACTGTTACTTTGGTGTGTGTTGAATTTATTTTAAACATCATTTAGGGCATGGATGGCTTTGGATTGAATTGCAAAATGTGTATTTTTTGGGGTATTTCAGTTTTTGGGTGTGTGTTAAATAAATGCCTTTGTTGTGTGTGTGTGGTGTGTTTGTTGTGTAACTTGCACACCTTGTTTAGCACTGTGGATTTTCGTTTTTGCATTTTATTGCATTAAAGCTGTGTTGTTTAGCATGCCTCCTTTGCCTGGCTATTATAGGCCTGTTTCAGTTCATTGTTTTCCAGGCTTCTTGTTGTTGTGGGCCTGGCCATGTGGCTGGTGGCCATTTTGAAGCCAGGCAGTGTGCTTTTGCCATAGGCCTGCATTGTCTGTCTTCCCTTTCTTGTTGTTTTGGGCCTGGCCATGTGGCTGGCGGCCATTTTGAAGCCAGGCAGTGTGCTTTTGCCATAGGCTTGCAAGCTTGTGGCCTAGTCTGCCAATAGGCCTTTCATCCAGTAGGCCCAGAGGTAGTCATGGGTGCATGATGAAACAACTGTTTCTGTGGGGTCAGTTGATAAACATCATTTAGGGCATGGATGGCATTGGATTGAATTGTAAAATGTGTTTTTTGGGGGGTATTTCACTTTTTGGGTGTGTGGTAAATAAATGCCTTTGTTGTGTGTGTGTGTAAGGTGTGGTTGTTGTGTAACTTGCACACCTTGTTTAGCCCTGTGGATTTTTGTTTTTGCATTTTATTGCATTAAAGCTGTGTTGTTTAGCATGCCTCCTTTGCCTGGCTATTATAGGCCTGTTTCAGTTAATTGTTTTCCAGGCCTCCTGCTTGTTGCTTGTGACTGTGAGTGTCCATGTGGCTGGTGGCCATTTCTGGTGGTAGTTATAAGTGTGCTGCTTTTGCCATATAGGCCTGCATGTGTTTCCTTTGTTCCTCTTGGCTTACTGCTTCCATCCCCTTTGCCAGCTGCAGCTCCCTGAATGACGTGATGCGGAAATTAATGCCAAACAGGTTCCACTTCCATTCCATTTGTATTTTTGTTTTTGTTCTTCTTCTTTCCTATCCTTCCTGACTGTACACCGTATGCCATGAAATCCCTTGTTCTCAAAGTCTCACAAATGGCTACACTGTTAAAAAAATTTTTTATAACTTAAACTGAGTTAAAAAAAATTGTTTATTTGTACTAGTATTAATTGAACCACAACAACAAATGCAACATTTCACTGATGTTCCTCTGGCTTCTTTGCTTTTAGGTGCACAAAAGACTGAGGAGGAGGTGTCACTGTCATCATCATCACCTGTTGTACTGCCAGACAGAAGTCCTGCTGCGCACAACATCACGTGAAGTGTGGCCACAGACATCTCTGCAGCTTGTGCAACTGCGTTCTACTGACATCTGAAGAAGATGGCCCCAAATAAAGTTACCAGGTCCTCCAGTACCAAGAAAGTTGCCAGTGAGAAGAAAGAACAGAAGAAGGAAGTGGCACGTACCAAGACTGGTGTGCCGCCCACAATGTTTTTTGAGAAACCAAAAATTACACCTGCATCTGCGGTGTCCGAGGACCAAGCTGGGAACAGCACCTCTGCATCAGCGGGCCCACCCCACCAACCTAGGCCCAAGGCCATGAGTGTTGCAGAGGTAGCCAGTCTACTTGCGCAAACGCCAACGAGCAGTGATGTTGAAGTGTCATTATCGCAAAGTAGTACCCAATCAACGCAGGTGGAAACTCAGCAGATAAGTGGGCAACAACAGCCGGAACAACAGCCGGGACAACAGCCGGAACAACAGCCACAACAACAGCCGCAACAGCAGCCCCAACAACAGCCCTCAATAGTAGTTGTTCCTCCCGAAGTAGGGGCAGTTCAGGAAATCGAGCTTCATGCAGAGGAAGAAGAGCAAGCCACTCTTTCAGAAGATCCATTGTCTTCCAGATCCCCAGCAAGGAAAAGGAGGGTTAGTCCATCAACTTCTTCTTCAAGCCCCCCTTCTGATGATCTAGATACCACTTGGAAGCCACCAGCTCAGTCTGAGAGTGAGGCACGCCATGCGACAAGGCTAAGGAAAAGGAAGGTTCCAGAAAGCCTTAGAGTTATGGAGGAAGATGTAGAAGAGGAGGATGATGACGAGCCAGTCATCATGAAGATCACTCCCGGCCCAGTGGAGATGGAGACTGACATTATTATTACCCCATCTCAAATTGCTGTGAGGGATGTGGCACGGATACCACCAACACAGGTAACACCAACATGACCTCCAGCTTCCATATTTGCATTTGCTAAGGCCCGGCAGGGACCTACATCCAGCTCAACCACCACCTCAGTAGGTAGTGGTACTGTAAGTGCACAGAGTCAAATTCCACGCCCACCCTCCAGTTCATCTGGCATTGAAAGTGGCACCTCCAGCAGCGCCAGAAAGTTCACCTACCCAGTTTGGGACTTCTTTTCGGTTAGCAGTAAAGAGGAGAACGTTGCTATATGCTCAATTTGTCGACAAGCTGCTAGTCGGGGTAAGCTTGGTACAAACTATGGTACCGGAGGCCAAACAAGTCATCTCAAAAAACACCACATCATCCAGTGGGAGGCACACCTACTTAGCGTACCAAAAAGTAAAACTGCACCCATTGCTGTTGGTGGGGATGAAGAAGTAGAAGAAGATATGATCGCGGTGGAAGGTGAACAAGAGGGAGACATTTCTAGCCCTGTGCCCAGCAGTGTAGTGGTACCGCCCACATCCTCAGCAACATCTCAGTGGCACCGTAGTAAGAGTCCGGTTGGGACACCAAGGCAACAGAGTACTGCAATGAAAAAAAGTGCATCGTTGAGCCTAACTGGGTTCAAGAAGTCACCTGCATCAGCTGCACCACAAAGGAAAATAATCCAGCCTACCATTGACAGCATGCTTACGTCGGAGGGGCAGTACGAACGCAACCACCCAACGGCACGTTTGTACAATGCGAAGCTGGCTAAAATGTTAGCGTTGGACCTTCTCCCTTTTTCTTTTGTGGAAGGGGTGGGTTTCCTTGAATTTGTGTCAGCCATCTGCCCTAAGTGGAAGGTTCCCAGCCGGTCCTATTTCGCAAGAGTTGCTGTTCCAGCACTACATCACAATGTGCTGGAATTGCTTGGACAAGCTTTGCAGCAGAGTGCTGTTCACAATATCCACCTGACAACAGACATGTGGACCAGTTGCCAAGCCACTGATTACATGTGCATCACTGCACACTGGATCTCTTTTGTGGGGGTGAGAGAAAAGATATCTGAAGCAGGTGTTGTTGAAACTGCTGAGATTTTTCATGCTACTCGGAAACATGCAACTGTAGCCATGTTCGCCATGGAGAAATCTCATACTGCTGCAAATATTTTGGAAGAGTTTAACAGCAAGGTCTTTGAATGGCTGCGCCCAAGAGGGCTTAACATTGGTTTTTTTGCCACGGATAATGGCAGTAATGTACTTAAGGCCATGGAGGATGGGGCCTATTTCAGGGTCCCGTGTTTGGCGCACTGCATTAACATTATTGTTCAAGACTTTCTGAAAAAAGAAGATATAGTCAGCAACTTACTGACCACCTGCAGAAGAATATGCACACATTTCAGCCATTCTTTTAAAGCCCGGAAGCAGCTGAGGATCATTCAACGTGAGTATAGAATGCCAGTCAAAGCACTCATCCAGGAGGTGGCAACACGTTGGAACTCAACTTATTACATGCTTGACCGTCTGTTTGAGCAGTACAGACCAATCAATGAATATGTCATGCAAAGAGGGGATGCTACTGTGAAAGGCATGACCCTACAGATGGACCAATGGGGCTTAGTTAAATGCCTGACAGAGATGCTTCTTCCTTTCGAGCTCTTCACACGTGAAGTCAGCAAGGAGGACTGTACTATGGGCCAAGCTATCCCATTGTTGCACATGCTAGAGCAACAGCTGAAGGAGGTGTCTCAGGTGTACACAGGTGTGGAAGAAAAAAATGAAGCATATGAGTTGGTGGAGAGCTTATCCCGTCGCTTCTGTGAAAATACAAGGGTACAAACTCGCATTGTTTCAGAAAAACATTACATTTGTGCCACAATTCTGGATCCACGGTACAAATCGGCACTGAACAGGAAGACATTAATTCCTTTTTCAGAAGTGGATCTTGCCCGGTACAAAACTTGGATAGCTGAGTCAGCCAGTGACTTTAAAAATGAACGGCCGGTAAATCAAGGCCCGCTACTCAAACCCACAACAAGTACTGCAGCAGGGCATCCGGCGTCAAGTTCCACTTCAGAACCTGAAGGCAGTGCGTTTGGCTCAGAGCGGTCACTAACACTATCGACAACAGCAAGAACCGGATCATCAGCCCCAGTAAAATCGGCACAGGATTGGTATTTACAGCAAGGGCTTGCTAGGTCCAGTGCTGATGCAAAGACAAAAGAGGCCAAGCAAATTGTAGCACCCCTGAACATTGAGCGGATGGTCTAGGCCTATCTGGATGACCCAACAGAGGTCTACATTGATCAAAACCCATTGCGGTATTGGTATGGGAAAAGGGGCCATTGGCCAGTGCTCAGCAGGCTGGCGATAAACTATCTGGCTTTCTCTGTCGCAAGTGTCTCTTCTGAGCGTGTTTTCAGTGCTGCTGGTGCCATTGTAACAGTGAAAAGGACCAGTCTCTCGCCCAAAAACGTGGAGAGGTTAACCATGATCAAAATTAATCAGCACTTTATACCACCGAATTACACAATACATGAATCAACGCAGGAAGATGAGGACAGCGACTTAGGTGATGGAAGTAGTATGTTAGATGATTACCTACTTCTGGTTGAACCCCCAGAGTTTGAGGACGAGCTATACTTCCCTGACAACTAGGCTTGAACTTCTTACTTTCTTTCTTCCTTCCTTATTTACTTGTATTTGTGTGTTTCTGTCTTTCTGGTTCGAAACTTCGAATCACAACAAATCCATCACCACCGTCTTCTAGTCTTTTTATTGCCATATTGGAGGTGCAGCTGTCTGCATTTAACTGAAGTCCACTACTCCGAGTCCTGCTCCTCCATCCTCCTGACTCGCCCTAAATCCATTTCCCTCAAGCCAGATGATGATTGGATGTAGAATAATAATAGTACAAGCAAGAAAATGTTGCCTCGTCGAGTCCCTCCAAAAGGAGTGGAACATGATGACTACTATAGCTATCCTCCTTTCCGAGCCGAGAGAGACTGCCCCTTAACTTAAGATGAGAAGGAACAGGTAATGAATGATGGCATGCATTGGACACTGACTCTGAGAGTGATTGGTGTTTGTGTTGTTGTTTGTTGTGCATGAAGTAAATTCATTGTGTACTATTATTATTTAATCTACACACTAAAAGTAACTCAAGTCAATGTTTCCCTTCTTGTTGTTTAATAACAAAATTGCACTTCTACTGCAGGCCGATCCATTGCATTTTTGAATATGGAATCTGGACTCACTATGTACACTGCACTGCACACTGAGTTGGACAACACCATGATGATGACCACAGTGACATAATAGCTTCGCAGTCACTCAGTAGGATCGGAGATGATTGATGGAATAACTCAGGGCGTTCCATGAGTGGCATAAAAGGTAAACAAGTCAACAACAACCACAGCAGACCTACATGTCTGTGTAGTGGTGGAGTCGAGTGTAGTGGTATGACTGACAGCGGTGCATTGATTTAGTCACTTAATTTGGAAAATGCTATGTTGCTGTATATGTGCTTTGTCTGTCTCTGTCAAAATGTAAGCTAAATGGAGGTTGGGTCACGGGTGCCGTGGGCCTGCTCTGTCCTGTTGTTGTTGTAGGTTAATGCTGGAAACACAGTAGACATGATGTATCCTAGCCGCCTCTGAAAGTGTTCTTGTTGCACTCCACCATAATTAATGCATTTTTTTTCTCCTTGATTTTTCAATATCCCTTTTGTTTTTCCATCTACAATTACAGGCCAGCCCTTACCCTGTGCTATATTGGGAAAAACAACTCACACTTACCTTACCAATCCGCATCCGCCAGGCAGGCAGTGGCGGCACCCAAGATTGATGAACGGAGCGTCCATGGAAGGGAGGACCAAGAGGAATGCCGAGATGCAACTCCCCAATTTGACCAGGATAACATACAGTAACAGTATCAACATTCATCATCTTTTAAATAATTTGATTAATTTTTTATCTTCAATCATTACGACTGTGTGTTGTTGTTATTATGTTTGCTCTCTGTTTATAATTCATCCCTACAGCTATTTTTTAATTTTCTTTGCTATCTTTAAAAGTAAGCCCGGTACAACTGAACAGAAACTGTATGCAATTTGGGTCTCTCTGAGGGCAGACAGGCAAGGCCAATTGCATAATATACTGCTGCCCTGTACTGTCTAATTGTCTAGTAGTAGTTAGTAAGTACTACTTATCACTAACCATCAAGGTATCATCATCATGCATGCATTTGCTTTTTCTCCCTTAACAGATTTATGGATACGGTCGTCTGCCAAGATTGTGTTTTGTTGTTTGTCCATGTGTAGTGTTTTTCTTTGTCAAACCTTTCCCCAAACCCCCCTTCCCAACCATTCATCAAACCCTAACCCTCTTTCCCCGGGCTGTGTGATTTATATTGAGGTGTGACTAAATTAATTGTACACCAATAATTGATCACACGCTTGCTGGGGCGGATGTGGTGAAAGCAACACTAATTCAATTTTAAGGCAGGGCGAGGATCTTCTTCTGCTTGCCCACCCATGCTCAGTATATTTGCAAGTCAATTTTTTTTCCAAAGGAACCTAATCCATCATAATTAATTTCCGGCATTGATTGGATTCATCAACATCCTCCTACACAGCACTAAAGGTTACGCTTGTGTCGAGTGACTCGACACAACTACAGTTTGTAACTTGTTGTACTAGGCTATCCCCGCCACCATTATGTTTTATTTTGCTTTAGCATTGCTAATCAGCAATATTATTATTGTTTGTCAGTCTTCTTGTGTACTGTACTGTACTTCGTTCTACTGCTCCTCCTAGAGTCTCTCTCTCAGGTGACTGACTGTCTCATTTTCTTTTTTTGCAAATGATACTGCCAGTGTCTACTACTACCACCACAACCATGGCATCTCCATTCTCTTGGGAAACCAAACCATCATCGCCATGCAGCCATCGCTGTGCCTAACTTAAACATCAATCACAGGTAAGATAAGAAGTTTGGGGGAGGTATAATAATGGACTAGGAGGAGAGACTGACAGTACTAGTAGGACAAGTCACTCAGTGAGGGGTACCACATCTATCTGTTTGTGTGTTACAAAATCGGCAGATTATTTATCAAACACTGGCTGCGGCCCTGCAGCAGCAAGGAAACCATGTGACGTAAAACAGTAACCCCCTCCCACAAAACATTAACAACGTATGCTATGTTTAAGTATAAATATAATTTAATACCCTAACAAAAATAAACTATGTAAAAATCCCACAACACCTGACCCACCCCTCTCCCTAACGCCAACCAATGTCCAAAACGAGACAGTCCAACTAATGTCCAAATTGGCCATAATAATAAACCCCAACGCCCAATTCCCACCCACCAAAAAAAGGATTAAAAAGGGGGTAATCCAACAGGGTCTTAAAGTTATCGGCGGGCTCTTCTGATTTCCTTCTCCAGGACCTTGATCTTCTTGTTCAGCTCCTCTAAGTGCTCCTCTAGATGCACATTTCGGAGGAGCATGCAGCGCGCATATGCCCTGAAGTTGCATCCACGGGGGGGGCAACAGTGCTGGATGTTGTAGTGTGGCGGCGGGCGGCTGCCTGACCACGGCGACGTACCACTGGAGGGGCCTGGCTGGGGCCCGGGGCTTTGGAGGAGGCTGGAGCTGCTGCCGCCTCCTCCTCCTCCTCCGCCAGAACCACCAGCTGCCGGTATTCTTGGCAGATGGCCTCCAGCTTCCGGTGCCGGGCCATGGCTGCCAACTCCTTCCTGGTTGTTTTTTTTTGCTTGGGAAGGAGGAGCTATATCAAGAAAGAAAAAAAGACTATTGTAACCAATACTCTTAGCAAAACAGTAACACAAAATTAATTCAACACATAGTGGCACAGTAGCACTAGCAAGCACAGTACATAATATTTGTGGTATGTATCTATCCTCCCACTTCCTCGGCCTCTAACATTTGTGGGAGTTTCAGGCATTATACTAGCACTATGGACTTGAGTACACAGTACACCATTCTTCTTCTTCTCTCTTGTTTAGCGAAATTACGTAACCTTGTTGTAGCAGACATGCCAGCTCAGTCAGCTTGCTCCCAAGACAAACATACTCGAGTCATGACGCAGACTCACGTTAGTTTTATTTACTACTGTCTGCAGGTGGGGAAGCTCGTATTTTTCTATTACGGGTGGCACTGGCCATACTCTGTTACATCAAGGGCAACTGCTCAATTTCACTTTCACCCTGCCCTGACTACTACAAAAAGGCAGATGATATCTGATCCAATGATCATTGCTTATATATGGGATGACATGAGGTACTTTGTTTTGATTGATTGTGTAAACAGCCGATAGGCCACCCATGGCAGGCTGGCTGACACAGTCGAAAATAAATTAACATAGGTAGGGAGTGGTCCTTGGAGTCGGAGGAAGGCGCTTGATAACTACATACATACACAATATATATGCTGTGCTTGCAAACTACTGTGAGTCAAGGGAGTATTCTGAAAATACAACTTATATTCTCCTCGGCTTTGCTACTCTGGCGTGGTTTCTTTTACATTCTCTTCAAACTAAGACTCTTCATCCAGTGACAGTCTTCACCTATGCTATCTATGATGAATACCATCCAGGCATCCATCCATTCAAAGTAAACGTCTATCATTCTTCTTAATCTCTCAACAAACCTTAGTTTGTTTCACCAACAACAAACATTTATTCTTTTTTTTAAACCACCACCCATGCGTCCTTCCTTCCTTGCTTGCCTTGGCTTTGAGTTTGACCCAAACACCACTGAGGATTCTTGCTATCCACCCATACAGTTTCACCCACCCAGGCAGGCATCTTTTCTTTCACCTTCCACCCATCCTTCAACCACCCATGCATCTGATTCCTATCAGCCACCTATGCATGCATCCCACGTATCCTTCTCTGCCAGTCATAAATATTACATCTCGCCCGTCCTTCCTCCTTCCACCCTTCTTTCCCTTTTCGTTCAACACATCCATCAAGGTCATCTGATCTGACTTTTAGTCTTCTCCATAAAACTTTCACAGCTGAGTTGAAGTCAGATAGAAGAGGCCATGGGTTACTCAACTCCTGCCGCTAATGCTATTGCTAATGCTAAGTAAAGGGTGTCTTCTTCAACCGTTGTTCACAACAACTTCTTACTTACTAAGTCTCAACAGTACAGTGTACACCCTTGCAGCGAGTGTAATGTCAATAAGTAAGGAATATAACTTACCACCGCCCGCCACTGCTGCTGGCTCACCCCCTGCAGCTCCTGCAACTGCCGCATCTCCTGCTCCCTCCGAAGTGGCCGCGTCGCCATCGCCGCTGGCCCCGGCACTGGTGGTGGGTAGTATGCCTAGAAAAAAAATTACACATTTTTTAGATGCCATATACACCTCCCCCTATTTATTCTTTTTCAGTAGCAAGATTGAAAAAAAAGTTAATACATACATATACAACATACATCACTAGTACAAATCGGGTACTAGAGTAGAGTAGACACTAGTAGTGTTATATGGTCCCTAGGGTCATTCTAGTCTTTGCTAAGTTAGCCTGAGCCATGCAACCATTTTACCTTCGTGTCTTTTTTTTTTGCGCTCGTTACCTCGCAGCTTGTTGTGTAAGACACCTTTGAGCTCACATGAGCTCATATTGCTACTGTCTGAGCGCTGCGTACAAGGTCGAAAAACAAGCCACTTTGGTATGGAGTTCTGGTCAGTCCGTATTGCTTAGCCATAACATGCTACACTTTTTGGCACGACTGAGAAATGCTTGCATTGTACTAACGCGCACAATTTTTCTCATAACAGATGGAGGATTCCCTTCTACGAACCAAAGCTTTGCAGAGCTTATGATGTAACCAGTACTTCTAGGTTCTAAGGTGAGGGGTCCCCCAGAATTCGCTCAGAGATCTTCATTTATAATTTTATATAAACTATATTCCTACCAAGGGGAGGGTGGTTCTTTCACCACTGTTCAGTTATCATGATTTCCCCTTTTGTCTTCTATGGACTTATCGTTGTAACAATGTTTATTGTTTTAATCTTATGCATTTTGCTGTTGGTGCTGGCTCGCATACTGCATTATAGAACAACGTACAGAGCTTGTTAGTTGAAAATAAACCTTTTGAACTTACATAGACTCTGTGGTATTTGATATGGACTTACACGAGTGAGTGAGCGAAAGGGTGTGCATTGCTTCCGCGACTCTGAGAGGTTGGGAGTGTTATGTTCTGGGTTGTCTAATCATTGGGTATCTTCGGGGGTTCGGGGAGCTAATGAGACACTATAGCTAGTCGGTCAGGGGATTGTGGGTTCTGAGGTGTGAGGAAGGTCCAACCTCCCATCACCAACGTCCTATTTTCTTGTGCATAGTTCTGTATATGCAGAATCCCTACAACAGTAGTAGTATGTCCTATCCTATCAAAAATAGTAAAATATCTGGTTGGGCATTTTGTTGGTGGGAATTGTCAAAAAGCCTCAAGATTAAGAAGACTAGAAGAGGACAACCCAAAGGACTGGACTCAGTGGCTAGAGCTATTGGTGAATCTGAGTTTTATTTAAAACCTTTTAAATAAAGAGTAGCCAACTGGGCAAGCTTAGCTACAGAAAGACTAATAGTAGTAGTACAGAGAGTCATAGCAGAGGCAGCAGGGATAACAAGAATTTAGAAACAGATAGTCTAGATCGAAGAAGATTTTGTAAAAAATAGAATTAGGAAACCGTTCGGAAAAAATAAGGTGCAGTAAAAGTTAGGGAAGGATAATTATTAATATTAACAACAGGAGGACTTACTGGGGCCAGAAGCAGAGCCCTCGGTAGAGGAGCAGTTCTGGCCATCAGCTGCTCCCGCCGACTCCGACGACCTTGTCTTCTTGCCCCTGGGTGCTGATCATGAAAGATGTAAGAAAGAAAGAGACAAACATGGATGATTGGTGTGAAACAAATAAAATATTTTTAAAAACGCTCAAAAAAACATTTATGGAAACAACAATTGCAATAAAATTGACCTATCTAATCTGGTCGACTAGTATTGCGGGATTCGCGGACCGTCTAGTTATTATTTATGAACACTAATCCAGTGTTCCATTCTGATTCCAGAATACTAACTAAGCCTAAGTACCACCTGACCTAGCCCACCTATTCCAGACGGGCCAATTGTTCACTAAGTCTACATCTCCATTTATTTTAGTCCTCAAAAATGCATAGATGGAGGACACATGCATACATATTTGCATACACCAAATTGTTGGTTGGTTGCAGCTGATGTTCTGCTAGTGATAAGCCTATTACCACTCACTAAAAAAACTACAAAAGGTTCTACTAAGGACTGCAGTAAGCAGCACTCATCAGCACGTGACGTGACAGAGGATGCGTCACGCAGACCACTAAAAAATTACCAACTAATACTAATAAGTAACTAAACCTATCAATCCACCACTATCTCTTCTTAGTGGCAGGAGGACAAAGGAAGGACTAGAGTCTCTCTAGCATTACCTAACTTAAGTTCTCTAAAGTAAACTCTTACCTAATCAGGCCAAGTGAGCGCAAAGTTGCAAACAAGTAAGATTAGTAGCGCCGAGCACCTGTGTCATAACAATCACAGAAGATTTTTAAACGTAATTTACCTGCAATGTAAGCAGCAGCATTCTTGCTGTTCGGAAAAAAATATATTCACAATATATAACACAGAGCAGAAGAACACAAAATAGTAATATTAAATAGCTACTCACCAAGCCCCGGGACCTCCACTCCTAGCAGGTCCAGCAGGTCCTGCTCCCGGTCCAGGATATCGGACCACCGGTGCGTCAGCTGGGTATCGGTGCGCCGGACACCAGAGCAGCAAAACACTGCCCGGCGCACCTTTCCCCACCGCTGGCGACGCTCCCGGAGCCCGTACCTGGACCCAGGCCTGCCACCTGCTGCCAGGGTTAAGGGGAGGTGGCGCTGCACAAAAAAAACAAGTGCGGCCATCTCCGCCTCGTTGAAGATGTCCCTAGCCTGCACCCCTTGTGGGCGCCGCGGCTGCAGCTACGACAAGTAGCCTTGCCCTTGCCCTCTCCCTTGGCCATGGTTCTGGGACTCGGGGGGGGCGGAAAAAAAGGGAGGAATTAGAAAAGTAAGTAAAAGAGCAAGTTATAGAAAAAGAGTGAAAAAGTAGTAGAAAAGCTCACAAAAGTAGAAATAAACTCAAAATATAGAATCAGGAAAATAGAGAGATGGATAATAAATTAAAAAGATTTTTTTAAAAGTGTACAGAAACAAAGGATTACAAAGATAGAGGGAGGATAGAAAAGCAGGCCCAGAACCATAGCAATAGAGTGAAAAACAAGATGGCCGCGCCCATTGCGACCGCATGGGCAAGTTTGCGCGATATTTCCACCCTGAGCACGCAAAAAGCGTGGCGAACATGTAATACACGTTCTCGAACAGGAAATACTCAACGCGAACAGGCGGGAGCACGCAACACGTGACCCGGAACAGGAAATAGCATCGCGAACGGGCGGGACAAGTGAAAAACAAGATGGCCACGCCCATTGGCGACCGCATGGGCAAGTTCGCAAGATATTTCCCCGCGAGCACGTAAAGAGCATTCCCGAACAGGAAAAACGCATTGCGAACGGGCACAACAAGCAATTTCGCGTGCTCGCGGAATTCCGAGTAGCTCGCTGAGATTTTTTACCGTTTCGCAGAACTTTGCGTAACGCGACTACGCAAATTCCGCCCACCCCTACCTGAAACCGGTCCCAGGATGCTTGTTTCCGGTCCAGGGAGGACCTGGCTTGGCAGTTCGGGCTGGACTGTTCCCACAAGGAACAGGGTCAAGACTGATTTGCATATGGTTGGGTCCAAACTGGGGTGGTGTGGTGAGCAAAAGAATGATGGATTTAACACAGATCCTTGTGACTGGGGGTGAATGATTGCATTGTCCAGCATTCCGTCCATCAATTGTTTCTTTTGCATATGTCGCACCTAAGTGAGAAGGGTATGCCCAGACGTGGGTCCCGTGCTCACTACACCACTGGATTCAAGCTAGCCTGGCTGATGAAAGGTGATGCCCTGAAACCGGTCCCAGGATGCTTGTTTATGGTCCAGGGAGAACCTGGCTTGGCAGTTCGGGCTGGACTGTTCCCACAAGGAACATGGTCAAGACTGATTTGCATATGGCTGGGTCCAAACTGGGGTGGTGTGGTGAGCAACAGAATTATAGATTTAACACAGATCCTTGTGACTGGGGGTGAATGTTTGGATTGTCCAGCATTCTGTCCATCAATTGTTTCTTTTGCATATGTCGCCCTAGGTGAGAAGGGTATGCCCAGACGTGGGTCCCGTGCTCACAACACCACTGGATTCAAGCTAGGCTGGCTAATGAAGGGTGATGCCCTGAAACCGGTCCCAGGATGCTTGCTTCCGGTCCAGGGAGGACCTGGCTTGGCAGTTCGGGCTGGACTGTTCCCACAAGGAACAGGGTCAAGACTGATTTGCATATGGCTGGGTCCAAACTGGGATGGTGTGGTGAGCAAAAGAATGATGGATTTAACCCAGATCCTTGTGACTGGAGGTGAATGTTTGCATTGTCCAGCATTCCGTCCATCAATTGTTTCTTTTGCACAGTTCCACTGGTAGCATTTACTACACCGGCCCTAGGTATATGGTATTCCACTTTACAAAGGACTTTTAAGTAAATTAAATATGTCAATCAGTTGTAAGCCAATTTTACCATGTTTAGGGGAGAGACCACAAATGCTTTAGCACTGATTAGCAGTTTTAAAGATCACAGAGTCCTAAGGCCAACAAAAATAAATTCAGCAGAGGAAATGGGTGGTAAAGGTAAAAAGTGAGGGGTTGACCCTGCAGAGAGGGCTAGGTCCATCCCATACTCAGACAAAATGGTTTATTACGTATGTTCTACTTGAATATGATATTTTCAATATTTCTTAATTATTCATTTATTTTTGCTTTTGCTTTGATGGTTAAGAGTGACCCTGATCCCATGATTTGGGTGCTTATGGCCCACAGAACCTCATTTCAAAACAGTTTTGATATTAAAACCAAAGGTGTAATCTCTTATGGTGACACAATCATTAAGAGAGAAGAATGAACTAAAGGATCCACTGATACTACTCTTCTCTCTATTTTGGGTTTGAATCTCCATTAAAGATATGGCTCTTTATATGTGTTATATGCTGATGCCATTACTTTTTTTATGCTGCCTCCGTTTTTCAAGTTCCTGTGACTCAAGAAAAGTAAATATCGCTTTGTTTGAAAACAAATGTGAAATCCTAAAACAAAAAAATTCAATTTGATGATTTATTAAGAGTGCTTTTCATCTTCTAGTTTATATACAGTTTAGCAGAATAAAAAACCATCTTGTATAAGAAATTCAAATATGTTTGCAATCAACTGAGCCCACACTTGAAACAATTTATGCAAAGAACTTAATCGCATTCTAGAGAGTAGTTGCCAAGGGTTCAAGGAAGTTATTCTTAATTCATAACCAGGGAATTACATTTGTGCTATGAGTAGATTACTTTAATCTTATTATGAAGGACATGGATGCTGTTGACCTGTTCACCTCTGCTGGTTTTATTGACCCTATGTTTCCAAAGTATGCTGATTATACTGTTTTGCTGAAGGAAAGCTATCAGAGCTCTTAGGCTTCATGGCTATGGATGTAGTGATATCTTTTGCCTATCTTCAAGGCAACTGGGCAATTGAAAAGCAACCTCTAGCTCCAGTCCATATGGAGTAATAGTACCCCTGCATATAAAGAGTCCTAAAATTGACCCTAATTTATTTGAACAATTTATTTGGTTGGCATTAGTAGCAACATCTATACAAAGTGGCTTCTTAAAACCATGGGGATTTTGGTGGCTGGAAACAAAACATTGTTAGCAAAGCAGTCAATCTTTTTAAAGGAAACCTAACTACTGAACGCTGCACAGGTTTACAATTTTTAAATGTGATGCATGATATAGAGAGAGGTGGGTTAATTTAAATCTGTAAGACATTTTACATGGTGGACAGGTGATCTTGCATGGAAATGTGTACCCCTTAGCTTGGTCTTCTACAAGTGATAAACTTATTTAAGATTGTCTCACTTCGATGTGACAACATTAGCAACACAATCAATTACTTTTATAGTAATTATGTCATGAGACTTGGAGCCTCACTGTCTCCCCTTTGTTGTTTTTGTCCTGTCAAATAATAAAGCTACGTCTGAGTTTCCCAGGTTCACTGAACCTGCCCACAATTAGGGCCTTATTACAAGTGGGTTGTCTTTTGTGGCACTAGACTTGCTGAAGGCAAATATTGATAACACAGTTCGTAGTGCTTACTAAATTCAGTGTAGCCACCCCATTATGAGTCCTGCATCTTAGAAAGGGGATAATACCTCATGCTAGCCCCTATTCTGAGCTGTAAAACAGGGACAATTGTGGTTTTTCACACCTGAATTCTATAAGTATTACTGAGTAAAACTTGTGCTGGAACAATCTGCAAAATGTATGTGTAAGAAATTGGGTTATTGGTTGAGGGGGTGTGAACCCTTCTAAAGTAACAATCACAATCCTTGTCAAGTGAACAACAAAAGGTCACTAAATTAACCTGTGCACAACCCTCTGGTTGCTTGGCACAAAAGCAGTCAGGCGTAACTTAGAGGCAATGTTTAAAGTATTTATGCAGCACATTTACAGCAATTAGGTGAAAACATAATGTAACAAAAATTCCACACCAATTTAGAAAATAAGTAAATAAAATGACACAAAAATTAATAACATATAATCAGTAGAACCAGGGTTATGAATTCAAAGCAACTACCACAGATATCTGGTCGCACAAGACCAGGGAATAGTGAGAAGGTACGGCTGACCATAATGGAGTGCAATTCAGATACACAAAGTGGATCGGGTCCGGTCATGGCTTACCTTCAGACTTAGAAGAAATTTTGAAGAAAACTCTTGGAGAAGGTAGAGTTCAGCAGGACAAAAGGCTCTGTCCCATCAAGTGTTGTCATCATCAGGGAGCCCATGGATGATGTTTTGGTGAAGCCATCGACAATGGTGGGTATAAGCTCTCAGCAGGAAAACCTGGTATTCCAGGCTGAGGTTGTTGTTGTCGATGGAGAGCCTGACACCTTTGAACCCTGTGAAGATTTTTACCTTCTGACTTTTGGGAAGTCAAAAACCTCCAGTGAGATAAAGCTACAAGTGGTAGACAAAAAGGCTCCATTAGGCAGGATACAGTTGCTCTAGGTCACACTGAACAGGATTTGTTGCTACAGAGAACATAGTGGGAGCTACTGAAAAGTCAGTCTGCCCGGTGATGTATATTGGGTGGATCAGCTGGCAAGTAGGTCCCAGTCTTCTATTGGATCTTCTGGAACTTTTTTGATCTCCGGAGCAGCACCCCTAACAACACTTCCAAGGATCCAGGAACTTGGAGGGACCATTTGGGGGGATAAGACTAAATTCAGCAGAGGCCAGGTGTGGGGTTTATTTATTTATTAAAGAGTTTTATATAGCGCTGGCCAGACCCGAGGGTATTGGAGCGCTTTACAACATACGTATCAAGGAAATAACACAGCAGCGCAGTAGTATACATAATGGTTCATGGCGCTTCGGCGATCTGAGAGCGCGGCACAGCGTTAAGGCAAGGGGGACAGATAGAATTCTAGCAGTATGCACGTTGGTTCAAGCCGACCACTTTCAGGGAGGGGGGGATAGAGGAAGGGGTCCGGTGGCTTGGCGGAGGTAGCAATCTTAATGTCAATGTATCGGTATGCTGTCTTGTGCAAGCTTGTGTGCTCCGGTCGCAGTTATCGATTTGGAGGCGGATGATTGAGGAAGAGGTCTTTGAGCTGCCTTTTAATTTTTGGAAAGGATGGGTTAGTTCTGATATGTACTGGGATGGAATTCCAGATTTTGGGCGCACTTCCAGAGAAGGAGCGGGCTGCAGGTTTTTTGTTTACGGGTTTTCTGCGGGATGAGGAGAAGCATATTGGAACTCCTGAGAGTCCTTGTCTGACCGACTTTCTTATGTTTGGAGGCCAGGTAAGCGGGTTTCCCAGTGTGAAAAGCTTTGTGCGTGAGGCAGGCAGTTCTGAAGTTGGCACGCATTTCGACTGGGAGCCATTTTAGCTCTCTGAGTGCGGGTGAGATGTGATCATATTTCTTTACTCCTGTGATCATTCTTGCTGCTGCATTGAGCGTTGTTCTGAGGGGAGCTAAGTGGGATTTGGCTGTACCAGTGAGGACTGCATTCCCGCAGTCGAGTCTGGACAACACCAGTGATTGAGTAGCTTGTTTGAGGTCTTTGGGCGGGATGAAGGGTTTTATTTTGTTGAGTAACTCCAGATTGAGGAAGGCGCTCTTTGCGGAATTCTTGATGTGCTTGGCCATGTCTAGTTTTGGGTTGAGGGTGATTCCCAGCGATTTCACGGAGTCAGCCAGGGTGATATTGACGTTGAGAGCATCAATGGCTTTTAGCCATTCTACGATTTGGGGGTTCTCCTCTTTGTTAGAAATGAGGAGGAATTCCGTTTTGTCTTGGTTGAGTTTCAGGTGATTTAGTGATAGCCAGTGTTGGACTTCTCTAAGAGTGTCGCTTAGTCTATGGATGTCATTGATGGAGGAGGTTTCGAGATAGATCTGGGTGTCGTCTGCATATAGGTGGAAGGGGATGTTGGTTCTTTTGAGTATGGTGGTGAGGGGTTCCATGTAGATGTTGAAAAGTTGCGGGGAAAGAACTGACCCTTGGGGGACACCCCTGCTGACAGGGTGTAGGTCTGACGAGAAGTTTTTGATTTTTATTCTTTGTGTGCGGTTCTGGAGAAAGGAGGAGAACCACTGTAGGACCACCTCTTCTGCACCTAGCCTTTCTTGAAGTATTTTGATGAGTAGCTTGTGGTCAACCGTGTCGAAGGCTGCCGATAAGTCCAGAAGTATGAGTAGGCAGCATTGGTCCTTGTCTAGTGACTTGTGGATATCGTCTATGACATTAAGGATTGCTGTCTCTGTACTGCATTCTTTTCGGAAGCCCGATTGGTGGGGGTCCAGGAGGTTGATGCTGTCCATGTGTTCCGTCAGTTGTAGGCGAACACACCTTTCCAGGATTTTAGATAGGAGAGGAAGATTAGAGACGGGTCTGAAGTTGTTCAGGTCGTTCGTGTCCAGGCCTGTTTTTTTCAGAAGTGGCATGACTTGGCCGACTTTGAGGCAATCCGGTATGGTTCCGGTTCTCAGGGAGCTGTTTATGATCATGCTCCAGAGCGAGGCTAGTGAGAGTTTGAGTTTTTTGGCCAGTTGGGCAGGTATAGGATCAAGGACATGTGATGAGGGTTTGGAGGTGGAGATCAGTTTAACTATCTCCGATTCGGAGATGAGGTTGAAGGCTTTCCAGAATTTTGGTGGGTGTTTGGGTGCAAAATCTTCCGCCCTTGGGGACGGGCTCCTGTGGGGGGGACTGCGGTTGGCATCCAAGGAGAGCTCAATTTTGGTGATTTTGTCGTTGAAGAAGTTGGCAAAGTTGTCACATAGGTCTTTGAAGGCCAAAACTGAGGATGAGGGGGGCTTGGAAGTTTGTTGCCTGATGAGGTTGAAGAGTTATTTGGGCCTGTTTTTTGCGTTGTCAAGAGCAGTGCAGAAAAAGGAAGTTTTTTCATTTATGATGTGTTTTTTGTACTTCCTGCGAGCTGATTTGAGTTGCTCGCGGAGGATTGGGGATGGGTTGTTCTGCCAGAGTCTTTCTGTGGCTCTTAGTTGTCTTCTTTCGGAGTTGATGTCTGTATTGAACCAGGATCTAGATGGAATGTTTCTGACTTTTTTTAGTTTCAAGGGGGCTAGTTGGTCCAGGATAGAAGTCATGGTTGTGGTATAGTGAGAGGTGAGTTCTATTGTGGAGAGATCTTCTGAGGCGATGGGAAGGAGAGATCTCACCCTTTCCTCCAGATTTGCCAGGGGGATCTGAGTTATATTTCTCGTCCATTTGGGGGGGTCCAGCGTGGGGGGTTGGCATAGGATCGGTTGGCTGATGCAGAAAAGGATGATGTGGTGGTCAGACCAGTCTACGGGGAAGATGTGGTCGATAATGACTGTGTCGCATTGGGCAATAATGGCATCCAGGATAGATCCTCTGTCGTGTGTTGCTTCTGAGCAGTGTTGGGTGAGGTTGTTGTTATGTAGGAGATCGTTCAGGGATTGGATTAGCGGGTTGTTTTCCTCATTCCAGTGTAGGTTGAGGTCACCTAAAATTAAATAGTTTGAGTCTCGGAGTGAGCAGTGAATAATCAGATCGGACAGTTTTTCCCTGAATGCTGTGTTGCTGCCTGGCGGATGGTAGAGGAGGTGGCAGATTAGAGATTTGTTGTCACTAGTCTTAATGTTGGCGGTTAGACATTCAAAAGTGTTGTATTTGAAGGTGTCGGTTTCCGTCACGGATATGTTGATCTTGTGTATGATTGCTATGCCCCCTCCTCGTTGGTCTTTTCTGTCTTTGTTGATGAATGCAAAGCCCGGGGGCACAAGCATGTCTAAGATTGGGGAAGAGAGTTCATTTACCCAGGTTTCAGTGATGAAGGTGATGTCTATGTCATGGGTGAGGATGGTTTCCGCCAGCTCAGTTGCATGTTTGGCGGCTGATCTGCAGTTTATGAGCATGCATTTGGTGGAGGTCGGCCCGTTTTTGTGTTTCTTCATTAGGGGGGCCCTGGGAATGCTGGTGAGGAAGGAGGGGGGTCTTAAGGGTCTCGGAGGGGAGCAGTCTCTTCCAAATCCAGTGATAACCTGAATCCTGGATTTCTGGATGGCAAAGGTGGGAGTGACATAGGAGGAGGCGAGCTCCACGTTTTCACTCGAGGACATAGCTGCTCTTGTTCTTTTGGGTCTCTGTGATTTGTTCGAGAGGAGGGTTGAGATCCAACTGGGATATAGAGCCTTGGGGGGCCGTTGCTGTCTAGTGATGGGAAAAGTGGGAGTCGAGTGAGGACGTTGGCTGGGCTCTCGGAGTGTGGTAAGGTTTAGTAAGATTGTATTAAGGCCCCATATTACAGTTTTTAGCTGGCTTTCTAGCAGAGCGAGACGTTGAGTCGTCTCATCAGAGGAGGTGGAGGGGGTGTTCTGGGCAGGTTCGTCCCACGGGGGAGAGAACTTGTCATTGATATGTTGTCTTTTGGTGTTCATGATGCCTGTGTTGTCTCTGTGTGGAGCCATGGGCCAGGGGTGTGAGGGATCGCATTGTGATTCCATAGTCCTCTTGCGTGTGGTAACAGATATCGAGTTAGGTGTTGTAGATTGTGGGTTAGGGTCGTTAGTTGTTTGTTGGGTGGCGTGGTATGGGGAGGGAGGGGGTAGGAGGCGATCGTCCGAGGGATGAGGAGCATCCTTGGCTTCGTACCTCCTGTATGCATTGGAGAGGAAGAGTGTATTGTGCGTGTTTTGTGCGGGGAGGATGGACGGGTCATTGTTGTCCGTGGGGGAAAGGATGATGGGGTTGATGGAGGGCGTGGGGTTGGTTTGTGGGATCTCTTGGTGGGTCAGTCAGTCATAGGATGGGGAGTAGGTCGGGCGTGGGCGATGTGTGTGCGAGGGGGCATTGCCCAGCGAGGGGAAGAGGGTGTTAAATGCTTCTAGGTTGTCATTGTTGGCTTGAATCAGGACTGTGCCGTTAGAGTAGATGGTCGCAGAGGTGTTGCCCTTGCGCCTAGGGAGGTTGGGGATAGAGAACGTCAGCTTGCAGCTGTAGGGAGTGTTGGTTGATTTGGATATGTGGAGCTGAGATCTGAGAGTGGAATTCCAGTTTTCTGGTCTTATGGTGTGGAAAATGAGATCCATTTTCAGTTGACGCTTGGAGGAGCAGTGGTAAATGTCCGTGACTAGTGTTTCTGGGTGTTGTCGAATCAGTCTGTGTTTGAAGTTTCTTTTCGCTTTCGAAGAGAGGTTAGGGGGAAAGTGATGGCGAAGGAGTTAGGGACATGTGGTTTAATGTAAATTGATGTGGAGGGGCTGAGGGAAGCTGTGGTGTCAGGTGTCATTTTGTGTTAGTTTGACGGGAGGATGGCTCCTCGGAACTCCTCTCAGGCTGTTGGTCAATTGCCAGGACCAGCTATTTCTTGTAGGCAATATGTGATCAACAATCCCGGCAATGTTCTGCGTTCCCTGATCTAGGTAAGGTCTGAGTGGGTAACCCTCCGATGACACCCCAAACTGGGGTTTAAGGTCTCTGGAGTTTATGTCCCTGTAGCTCACTCAGGAGGCCAACTAACTAACCCTTAGAGTGACTCTGATAGTCCTGGGTTTAAGCAGCAAGGCAGGCTTCAAGCAGCAGGGCAGTCCTTTGCTTGAAGCCTGCCTTCCTTTGTAACCCAAACTAATGTGAACCTGCTTCTTGTTGTGACTGTGACAATTCCTGATCGTAAGCTCTGGATCATGGGGCAGGAGGGCGGCTCTCCCCAGGCACACCTGTACTCCCCCTTGAAATAGCCCTCCGTCCCGATGTCACCATGCAGCTCATGTTCTTGCTCACGATATGGGCTCACCAGTGCTTGTTCTTGTGGCCCGACCGCTGGTACCAGGTATCAGGACTTATCACGGTCACAACAATAAGCAGCATCACATTATTTTCAGATACCTGTTTTATTGAACTGACAGCTGCTATCTATTACCCACTGCATTTTGAGGACTTGTTTAGATACACTTCTTTTGTTGGAAGGCAATTATATTCATTTATTGGGATTTTCCTTCAATCCATTCTGGCACAAGTGAGAGCAACCAGTACTTTTGAGTTGGAAACACTTACATCGGAATATAGCCTTGAAAAGTCCTTTAAGGACGAAACACGTGTCGGCTGAGATCTCCGCGAGGAACCAACAGCAATATATCTACAAAATGTCACTACAACAACTATATTAGTGAAACAATGAAACAAACAGTAATGCACATACATGTTTCATCAATTTATGTATAATGGAGTGACTGTTAGACCTGGGATCTTTTGGCGTGGTTCCTGTGTCTTTTTGCCTTCTTACCTCCTGGTTTTAACTCTATTTTTGCTGGTTTACTGTCTCTGCGCACTTTCTCACTGCTGTTCAGTGTTAAAGTGCAAGTGTGCCTACTGTAAATTATATTATGGATTGGTGTTTCCATGATTGGCATGTTTGATTTACTGGTAAGTCCCTAGTAAAGTACACTGAGAGTGCCAGGGCCTGTAAATCAAATGCTACCAGTGGGCCTGCAACACTGATTGTGCCACCCACAGAAGTAGCCCTGTAAAGATATCTCAGACCTGCAGTGTCGGCGCACAGTTTTTGCTGCCATTTCGACTTGGCAATTGCGCCCACTTGCCAAGCCCTAACCTTCCCTTTTATTACATGTAAGTCACCTCTAAGGTAGGCCCAAGGTACCCCTATGGGCATGGTGCAGTGTATGTGAAAGGTAAGACACGTACAGGTGTGTGTGACATGTCCTGATAGCGATACACAGTGTAATTCGTTTTTCACTATTGAAAGGCTATCTGTCCCATAGGATAGAATTGGAGATACTTTGTAACATATTACAAGTATAATTTCCCATTGGGACAAGATAGAGAAATGGAGTTTAGTATTCCTGAACTCAGAATGTAGAAATGCATCTTTTAGTAAAGATGATTTTTTCATGCTGTGTGTTTGAAAATACCAATTTTAGAAAGTGGGTATTTCCTTGCTTAGCTATCCTATGTGCCTCTGCTGGGTTGTGGATTGACTGTCTGGCATTGGAGTGACAGGGGCTGGGGATGTGCATTCACTTCAGACAGCCACTGGGGGGGTGAGGTGTGTCCTGACTTTCCTGGATGAATCAGGGCTGAACTGAATAGACCTGGGCTGCATTTAGTGTAGTAAGAGGAGATTTCCTTGTACCTGAATAGGCCTGGTCTGCCTTGGACAATGCTGTCTCCACCTCCTGTCAGGAAGCTGGGCCAAAGAGGGCAGAACTGGTTTGGACTGAGCACAAACCCTCTCTGCCACAGTAGAACAAAGGGAAATGTGGTATAAATATGGTGGCCCAGACCCCAGAACTTTAGAACTCTTTTGGACTCAGAAACCTGCCAAGAAGAAGAGATGGAGAAGCTGTGAGGAGGAACTACCACTTTGCTGTGCGCTTTGCTGTGTTGGCCTGTAGTAGCTGCTTCTGTCCTAGGCAGAGAAAGGACTGGACTGAAGTTTCTGCAACTTCTTTGTTTGAGTTTCTCCAAGGGCTTAAGGTACAGCTTGCCCCCTGTTCAAGAAGTCTCAGAAACAGCAAAGACTTCAAGTTCATCTGCTACGAGCACTGGGAACTGTGTGTTTTGGGCTGCAACAGAAGAAAAAGCCACCCAATGCCATCACCGATGCTGCTGCCGACTCCGGGTCCTGAAGGCACCGCAAAGGGTGCTGCCGCACTTTGCACCGCACCCTGGTCTCACCGATGACGCCGTTCACCGCCACCACTGAGCTGCTGTTGCACCGTGACCAGTGGGCACCGCACTTCGCATCACCTCACTTCACGCTGCCACCCTGGAATCCCTGACGCTGCCGCTCCACGCTGACATCGATGCCACTGCTTAGACCGCGGTTGGAGGGCACTGCTCGTAATTTACACGACGCACCTCCCTCATCCCCCACTGCAGTCTTGGCCTACCGACGCCGGCGCCACTGACTCCAGTTCATCAGCCGACGACAGTACTTTAGCAACAGCGACGCCGCTGCTTGCACCGTGACCTGCCCGCACCACGACGAGCACCGCACCACTTCGCACCACAGCCCTGCTCTTACCGATGCTGCTGGACGACCGTCACCAAGCCGCTGCCTGCACCACAACCTGAAGGCACCGCATGCCACACCGCTGCACTTCGCATCACAGCCCGATGCCTGCTGACACCGGCGCTCCTGACTTCAACCGCAAGGAGTTCGATCTGCAGGGGTGTCTGTGTTGCATACAGGATTTTTTTTGTGCAGTACCTTCCTGAGGGGCATATTCCTCTTTTGATATGTGCTGCAGAATGCAACACACATAGAAAGAGGAAGCATCGAGGAGAAATAAAGATATTTCGCCTAGTTACGCATCCACTGAGAAGGCCTATCTTTTTTGCGCATTCCCAGGTCTAGCACTTTTGGTAAATCTGGGAATGAATCAAAAACCATGGGAGTTATCTGGGAACACCCATGCAATGCACATGAAATGCCTTCCCAGAGCAGAGTAATGCAACACCGCTATTTGCGCTGAGTTGCTTTACTCCAGATTTATGAAGCCACTCAGGGCCGCGCAAGGTGGCCTTGCGTGGCTTCATAAATCGCATTTTGGGCTTGCGTCGCACTTGCACCATGTTGCATGGTGCAAGAGTGATGCAACTCTCCTCATAAATATGACCCTAGGAGTTATCATGGGTGCAAATCTTATGCTAGAATCACCAAAAGACGGTCTAGTGAAATCCTCAATGGATATGCTTAAAACTTCATGACACATTTTCTCCTACTTTGGATTTCACCCCAGGATTTACTCCACATCTATACTTGTGCTGTGTTGTTGAGATGACATGAACAGAGTATGCTTTGGAGCCCAGAAATCTGTCCTAAATATATTGTGACTGGTATTCAACTCAGCAGCTATGCTAAGCATCAAAACCCCAGGCACCACCAAATGCCTTTCATTGTTACCTTGCACTGGCTCCTGGTGTTCAAGTAGAACACATTCAAAGTACAGTGCATAACACATTGAGAACTCGAGGGAACACCATTCCTATGACAAAACTTTGAGACCTACTGCCCAAGACAGTGCCTATTGATCTAACATATTTTTATAGCTGGAAATGACACATTTCAGCAAAACCTAGCTCAGAGGGCTCTCTGTCTTAACCCAAACCAGCAAGCTGTGGAACACTCTCCTTATCCAGACAAAGAAAGTAGAGAATAACCTCCCTTTTTAGAAGGATGTGAAGACTTGCCTTTTCAAATTTATTCACCCTAAGTGCATAGGCACCCTCCAAGAATACTGCTACGCTGTCAGTACCAATTGTAATTAAACCTAATTACCATATACCTTATAATCAGAGCACTGGCCCTGGGTCTGGTATGCAGAGCCCAGTGCACAGTCAGAGTCAGTTACTACCAGTATCCATCAAAAAGTGATAATGATCAGCGCAAAAAAGATGGCTTTCTTGCAATCACAATGTGAAACAGGATAATAGGTCTCCCTAACAAGAATTCAAAACTTTTCAGAAAAAGCAACGATACATAAAGTGCTGTCTTTCTCTTCAATTTTTCAGGCACAGACACCAAGCAATCTCCAAGAAAACAACCGGCAACCATGAAACTACTGAACCACAATACAAATCTATTACAAACACCCACTGTTGCAAGGAAACTTGCAGGTCTGCCTGTAGTCACTTGAGTTACAGAACCACAATGCCACACTAGTGGCAGTTGCTAGCTGTGCAAATGGCATACAACATCACATAGCATAAAAAATGTCATCAAGAGGAAACCAGTATTGATAACAGATTTGGGGGCATATTCTCAAGGAGTCATCCCCGATTTATAGGCACTTTAGCACCGCAAAAGTGGCGATAGGCTTATCACCCTATTCTCAAGCTAGTCCAAACTGCTGATATCGCCAGTTTCCCAGCGATATCCTCCGCAAAAAACATTGCCACGGATGAGAGCGACAACTAACACTAATGATATGCAGAGTAGGCGTTCCTGTGCAAAAACACACGAAAACACCACTTCGCGATATTCTCAATGACTGGCCAGATCCGCGATGCGACCCAAAGACAGGCGATAAGGCGCGTTAGCAGCAGGGATTTAACACTTGCCTTTTACTGGTGTAAAGCAGGACAACAACCTGCAGCATGAAAGGGAGCCCAGCCCAGAGCCACATCTGAAGACCAACACATGTCATGGAGCTACTGCCCATGCAGCTCGGAGACCCAAGAGGGCCACAACAGCCACCGCCACCAACCCCAGGACCCCCCCCGGACTACCACCGAGGCAGCGCAGAACAAGACAGCTGACCTTCCCAAAACGGCATGGCCCCTCAGCCACACAATTACAGAATGTGGGGAGAGGTGGGAATCAAGTATGTGTGAAGGAGGCAAGTCACCCATGAATAGGAATGTACACAATGCCAAGTGTGGCGGTGATGTGCTGGACAGGCTACAGTATGCAGAGCACAGACATGTCCATGTGGACACATACTGCTGGTGTTTGTAGTGTTGTGGACAGTGGACGCAACCATGTTACCTCAGGCAGTGGGGAAGACCCCGGTCATGTATCTGTGTCATCCCCCCCTGTAAGCGTAAGCGGAGTGGGCTGGGCCGGCGTACGCCGGGCCAGCGTAAGAGTGCGAATAAATAGGCCGGGGCTCTGGGCGTGGTTCACTTCCCGGATGGCCAACGCGTCTGCCAGGGAGGCGCCCCTCACCCTGCCACGAGTCCGCCACCATTACCGCCAGCCTCCTCAGCCGATCGCTGGTGTCCGCGACACAGGCCCCCAGTGCACCCAGCGGCACAGCACCGCGGAGTTATGTGTGTGCTGAGTACTTTCTGCAGCCTACACTGCGGTCAGCAGGGCGCTCAAATCAAATCCAATCCTGACCTGAGAGGACACGCCATCATCTCTGGCTGCACACCCGCTGAGCGCTTCAGGTGCCACCAACTTAGTGCACCACAAGTCATCGCCACGTTGCTGTGGGCCCTTTCTGACCGCTGCCTCCGGCCTACACTGCAGTCAGCAGGGCTCACAATTCAAATTGAGTCCTGATTTATTAATGGCGCAGTCCAGTAGGCAACAGATATTGCTTCCAGTGCGGCTCGCCCGGACGATGCATCATCGCAGGCTGCGCACCCGCTGAGCGCTTCAGGTGCCACCAACTCAGTGCACCACAACACATGTAGCCTTTATGATTGAGTTTTGTGCTGTGGACAGCTGACGAGACAATGTCGCCTCAGGCAGTGGGGAAGACCTGGGACGATGATGATGAAGATGAGGCAGGTGTACCACACCCCACTGCAGCAGGAATATCCCAAAGGGATACAATGATTAACAATCACTTCACATGAGCACGCTCATCTCTGGTGCCCCTACCTCAGTGCACCACAAGTCATGGACCCTTTCTGTTTGAATCTTTTGTGTGTGATTCCAGATCTGGTGCCCCTACCTCAGTGCACTGCAAGTCATGGACCCTTTATGATTGAATCTTTTGTGTGTGATTCCAGATCTGGTGCCCCTACCTCAGTGCACTGCAAGTCATGGACCCTTTATGATTGAATCTGTGTGTGTAATACGAAAATCACTGTTCTAGTTGTTGCCAGTATCAACCACTCCCTGAGTGCTGGCTTACACTCACCCCACACCCATCCAGCACAGGCGTCACTGGACATGGGACCCTGGCAATAAAAAGTGGCCGGGCGCACGTGCCCATAGCCAGTTCCACTATCTATCTAAATGTGTCCTTGTGGTCATTATGTATGCATGAGGGGCCAGGGCCCTACCACCTTACCTTGTGCTGTGGACTGCGGACGCAAACATGTCACCTCAGGCAGTGTGTCTAAGACCTTGGACACGTAGCTCTGTCGTCCCCCCCTGTAAGCGGAGTGGGCCGGGCAGGCGTATGCCAGGCCAGCGTAGGGATGTGAAGGATTTGCCAGGGGCTCTGGGCGTGGTTTGGTTCTGGCCTGGACAAGGAAGTAACTAATGCGTGTGTCTCTGTTGTAGTGTTGGCGCCACCCTGCCCGCAATCAACAATGTTGCAATGTAGCATGCACCCTGAGGGTGGGCTCGCACGAACTGAGAAATGAAGGAGCGCAAGACCGCTCGGGGTCTTGGCTCATACATGCCAAGTGTTGTGTGTATCTGTAATGCTGCAGCAAGAGCCAAATGCCTAGACCTACTCGCAGCGTGAGTTCAGCCACACATGGACTCTACATCTGTGTCCGCCCTATCCTTACCATAGGCCTACACTCACGTGGCCACCCATCTTCAACGGACAACATCACAGTGTGGTTGTCAGGCTTGTGGACATGCGCAGACAGGCATGAGAATGGTGTGCCGTAGGAGTGCAAGTGATGCAACCGCGCTGCGCGCATAAGTAAATAGGCTCGGGGGAGGGAGGAGCAGTTGTGAGGCAACGTAACACACAGTGATGCCGCACATTTGCCACATGCAAGACATGTCAAACATGAATCCCAAAGTCGCACACATCCCACCCCACCCCCAACAAGCCACTTCACATTTCCTGAATGCAAGCAGATGAGAGACTAACATAAGGGATGAAAGCTCCTTTGTCTGAACTATCAGGCGAAAGCACATCTGCACCTCCGACCTCGGAATTGCATGTGCCCGGCACCCCCTGACAGATACTATAGCAACTGATGTCGACTCCCACACTACGCACAGCCCGATGAAAGACCAACGTATTCACACCCCACACACAGAAGTCCTTGCTCGAAGTTATCTTGCATGGAATGGCCTTCACACTTACTCCCACACCATCCCAGGCGTACAACCGTTGCACACTAAAACAACTCATTGATCCGAGCTGTGGAATTTCAGCCACAGAACTGGCGCAGGTCAGAACAGTGCCGCTTCAACCAGAGCCACTAACGCAATGGCAGAACATCCCGGACACATGCACAACACCTGTCACATGGAACTGTACCGTGCACGTATGCTGCATTTACTGGGGGTACTGCCATTGGCAGTGCTGCGGATCAGATACCGGCTAAGCTTCCACCTTGCCAATGTCACCTGCGTTCAGCCTGTGTTGCATTGTCAATCGTGCATATTCGAGTGGTCCATGGATGTCTGCCTATCCAACAGGACGGTAGCTGAACTGGATTTTGACATGTGTGTGCACCACCTGTTGGCCCACGACCAGGAGTGTCACCGTGATACACGTTTATGGGATGCCTTGATACTTGGCATACATGCTGATAGCTGGACCTGGGAGATTGCACAACTCCTTGTGTGCAGTGACCACATTCAACCGCTCCCCTATTGGGCTGTAGTGCTAATTGGTGAAAGGGGGTGGATGCAGCACATCTGTCCGGACCTGCTAATGGATGGCCTCACCGTCCTGTTTGATGAAGTCGACAAGGAGCTCATGTTGGAAATGATAGCCTACGAAGCTTCAATCACTTTTATGGATGAGTAACTACGTACCTGCAGCCACAACAGATTGGAACCCATTGCACATGTCCCAACACCTTGTTGCATCATGGAGATCTGGTCACATATCCCACAACAACAGTGGACGTGGCTGCATTCGCCTGGACTCCGAATACATCAGTGGACAACAACGCCGAACAACACACACCTGTGAAAGGTGAGGCACTCCCCCGGAGTGGTCAGCAGCGCCTGGCAACATTCCTCATTCTGACATACTGCTGCATTGGTCTGCATGTTGTGGCACTAATCTTGCCCGTACTGACACGCATATGCTAATAAAGTCTACGCACCTTCACTTGTATTCAACTGTGATGAGTGTTGGTTTGAATGACAATGTGTGTCTCACTGCCTATCTGGGTCACGGCCATGCATCGCACTGATAGCATTACCCAGGAGTACCTTTTTGTGGAATCACTGTCCCTAGATTTATCCATACTTTCATACTTGATTGAGCATAGCCATGAAACATCTGTGTGAATTAGAATGTTTTATTCACATTCAGTGAAGTGTTGAAGCTGGACCAGTACAGGGCCATGCAAACCTCACTTTGCAATGTTGCCCCGTGGAGGGCCAGCCGGAGTCCTTTAGGGATTGACAAGTTCATCGGGAGTGGAAGACTTCAGTCCGCAGTGTGCTTGCTGTGTCATTGGTAATCAAACCAAATATGGCAGTCCATGTTGAGGTCCAAGGTGAGTGTCGCTGAGTGTATCGGGGACAGTGGAAGGTGTTATTCCAGGGCATGATGCAGAGGGCAGAACCAAGCTGAAACAGGCCATATGGCGGAGATGAATGCTACCACTTCATTCTTACCACAAAGCCCGATTCATCATCATCTCCGTCCTCTGATGTGTCCGGTGCCTCACATGCGGGTGGTGGTGTTTTGTCTGCATCACTGTGTGGCAGTGACACATCAGGGGCCGGAGGTGGAATGTCTGCCGCAGTGTGTGGCACTGACACTTCAGGGGGCGGAGATGTGGATGGAGTAGTTGCAGCAGCATTCATCCGCGCCAGGCCTTGTGGTGGCAATGCCTTGACGAGGATCTGCAGGGCATGGAGGATCACAGCTACATCTGACTGGTGTGCAGCCATGGCAAACATTATTTCCGCCTGCATCCGCTCCAAGCTCTCCATCATTCTCCTTATGTGTCCCAACTCCCGGCTGACATCGCTGGAGCCATTCTGACTAGACAGTTGTTCTTGGCTCAGAGTCATGACTCCAGCGATGTCAGCCATGGATTGTTGGAGAGCATGGAGCGGACAGTGGGTGTCCGTTAGGGACTGTAAGTCGTACATGATGGGACTTAGACACCCACGTATGGCATCTAGTTTGGCTGACATGAGTTCGGACCCCACCGGCAGCTGGTCAGCCATCTTCTCCTGGCACCCGTAAACACGGCGTTGGAATGCCATGTGTTGGTCGTGGGGGTCCTGGGAGACAGTCGTGGTGGTGGGTGCTTCCTGCTGTGTGGTCTGTGCAGGGGGTGGGGTCTCATCGATGCAGCTGGGCTGCCCTGCTGCTGGAGGTGGGGTGCCGGAGCTGTCCATGAGCTGTTGGAGGGCGTCGGTGTAGATGTTGGTGTGGTCCTCTTCATCATCAGTGCTGTGTTGTTGGGTCTGCTCTGCAGGAGGTGTTGATTCTCCCTCTGCAATGTGAAGGGGAGATGCAGATTGACATTGTGTTCACATGTATGTTCACGCATTGTACAAGTTTACATAAAGACTGCATGACAATGTACATTGTGACTGTTTGTGAGGAGATGCCAATTTGATGCAGGACAGTTGACATTTCTGCACCATCAGGGATGTGAGGGTGTACTTGTACATTATCATCTCACAGTTTACTGCTATGCCACATGCAAATGGCAATTTTCTACACACAAGCGGCAGCAGTTGTGTCCTCTGTTCTGTTGTGTGAATGTTGCAGTTTGTACCACATTGTTGTCAATGTTGAGGTGCTCTGATTCTTATGTGTGTGTGCTGCATTGTGGGTGAGGTGCCCCTTCAGCTCTGATTTGGCTGGCCCTTATCCCTTTCAGGCAGTGTGCCTTTCACTTCTGTGCTGATACAGTGCTGAGATGTTGCAGACTTGGGTAAATTGGTCTCTTGTTCGGAGTTGTGACTCTTGGGTATGGTTTGTCCGCAGATGTGCTATACTTAATTATGCATGTGTGCCACTGTGCCCATCTGCCCCCGTCCCCCCAGTCCCTGGTCGTTACTCACCCTGTTGCTGTTGGGTCAGGTCATGTTGTGCAGTGTCCGGTCCCCCAAATCCTGCCACCGTCTCCCCAATGATGGTCCCAGGCTGGTCCTCCGTGGGGCTTGTGGGGTTCTGGTTGTCCTCTGTACTTGCTCCGGCTACCTCCATGGTGCTTGGCGGTTGTTTGTGTCTTGGTTGTGTTTTTGTTTGCCGCTTTTATAGTGGTTTTTCCCACCTGACTTGTGTGACTTGCAGGCCAGGCGCTGCTTATCGCGGAATTTTTTATCGCAGTTGGGCACATCGCAACTTATTTCACGTTCGGGTTTAGATTTTTATCGCCTTCCAGGTAATTTTATCACAGACATTTGACGCGTTGTCGGGAGACTATCGCATGTTACCGCCATGTTGGGAATACGACGTTAACACGGAGTTATTTTACCGCGATAGACGGCGATGTGAAAAATTGCGTTGACATATTTTGGCGAAGATTATCGCACGTTCTTGAGAATATCCCCCTTGGAAGCATGTTCCAAGTGTCTTTTGATTTTACCCACTCTTGACAACATATAATTTGGTGTATATTTTTTCAATATCATTTTTATCATGGTCACAAGAATCAGATACAAGGACATAGTGTCCTGTGACCCCTCATAACACTAGCTTCGTAACTCTTCCCTTGCAACCTCTAAACATGTCTCTAATTATAAACACTGAGGGGCACATTTATCAAGACTTTGCGCCACAGCAATGTCAAGCAAAGCAATGCAAAGAGGAGCAACGTTTTGATAAACTATATACTTTACAGCACAAAACTTGTTTTGTGCTGAAAAGTTTCCCTTAAAGTAGCGCAATTAGGGCTTTTGTACTGCTTTGTGCAACTTTGCATTAAGGTGTTGTTACATGTGTGGCACTCAGGTGTTCAAACACTACCACCCATGGCATTGCTACAAAGCTAGATCTACAACGATTGTCAGACTTCGCTTTACACCTAAAAACATTACTTTGAGGCAGGCTTTAAGTAGGAGAAATATATGTATTTGTTCATATATTTCACTCATTACATATGTGCTACACTGTACAGCATACATCTAATGTATGATGTCTTAGCATAGGATTTTATACTTCCAGTGCAAAACTTGTGCTAGACATCAATGACACACCTTTCCACTACAGTGTGGAGTGTACACAATGGTAGGAACCCTTTTTGTGTGCCCACGCAGGGGAAGAGTAGCAGCAGCGACATATTTAGTAAATAAAGCTCTGCATTGCACTTACCCCATCACGAATCGCAGCACAGCGGCATTTGTTCTCGGTGCTGCATTGAGCTACGGTTTAGTAAATACGTGTCAGCTTACTGATTTCTTCTGGGATTTTACTCCGTGAATTCAAGGCAGAGCAGCGCTTGAGGAGAGAAATGAACTGCTAATCAAATCTTGTAGCATACATACCTGCACCTGACTTGATAGAGAACTGGGCCTCTGAAGTTAAGTTTTTAGGATATTTTCCAGGGGTTTATCAGCACAACAGCACCAAAAATGGGGAATTAGCGACTTCTGTAATCATTTAGCAAGAAGCACCTCACCGCCCAATTCAGTCGAGCAAAAGAGCTCTCAGATATTATCTCATGGTAAGGGACAGTTTGGCAGTAGACCAACTCTCATATTAGTCTATTAGCGCATGTTAGCCTAATGTGTGCACGTTGACTGTAACACTTTAGCAGAAACACCCAATCTTTGCAAATGTTGTGTGCAGAATTTGTAACTTAAGGTTAGATCGCTGCCAATTTCCCCTTTTCTTTGAGTAACATTTTCAGACATTTGTGCCTTTTCTGTAACACCTCTATGCATGCTCGGATTCTTGACTCGTGTTTTGCTATTTTAAAGACGCAAATGCAGGTTCCGGAGTGCAACATGCAATTAGTTAAAAAGTAATGGCTTTCTGGAGGTATGACCTATGATATGAAGCCACTTTACAGTAAAGACTGTCCAAAATGGATCTTGTCCGATGGTTATTCATACCGAATCTACATCACAAACTGCTCTAAGGTGCATGCCAGTCACTGACTTCTAAGCATTAACTGAGTACACTGAGGGGGATATTCTCAAGAACGTGCGATAATCATCGCCAAAATAGGTTAACGCAAGTCATCATATCGCCGTCTAGTGCGGGAAAATAACCCCGTTTCAACGTGGCATTCAAAACACGGCGGTAACATGCGATAGTACCCTGATAACGCCGCAAATGTCCGCGATAACCCTACCGGGACGGCGATAAAAATCTCAATCCGAACGTGAAACAATTTGCGATGTGCCCTACCGCGATAGAAAAATCAGCGACAAGCATCGGCAGGCTTGCAATTCCCACGTAAGGCGGGTAAAATCACCATAAGAGCAGCAAAAAAACCAGAAAGAAATAAAAAAGACATAACAACTGCGAAGCACAATGGAGGGAGTTGGAGCAAGTACAGAGGACAACCCGAACCCCACAAGCCCCACGGAGGACCAGCCTGGGACCTTGGGGCCAGGGAAGGGCAAGGAGAAGAAGAAGAGGAAGACGCAGTTCAGTCCGCAGGAAAACAGGATCCCGATAACGGAGGTGACACTCCCACCATCCAATTGCCATTGGTGAAATTGTCAGCACTAAATGTTGCACATACACTTGTCCGAGCGATGTGCCAATGCAGAGGAGTGACATACACACAGGGAATGTGTCTAGGAATGAATTTATTTGCACATGCTGTGCCTGTGGTCACTCTGACCTGTCCCATGACTGCAAAGGACAGTCCCCATGTGACGTGCCTATGTGAAGAAATTGCGAATGATAGTGTCCCTTCGGGCCATTCCAGCTGCTGCTGCACTGGGGTGTGGTCCACCTGCCTCATCTTCATCATCATCGTCCAGTGCATCAGGCACTTGGATCCATGGGGCATTGGTGCATACACATATGTTGTGCAAAACACAACATGCAATGATCATCTTGCACACTATTTGCGGGCTGTACAGGAGTCTTCTACCTGTGATGTCCAGGCACCTGAAACGTGACTTCAACACACCAAATGAGCGCTCCATAATGCCCCTGGTGCGTATGTGGGCCGCATTGTACTGCCTCTGGGCCTGGGTGTTCGGGGCTCGGAGGGGTGTCATCATCCACGGGCAGAGTGCATATCCTTGATCACCTGTGACAGGGGAGAGAGATGTGTCAATCGGTGGTTCGGCATTCTGTGTTTGCAGGCTTATTAGTATATTGGTGTGTGACGTGTGGGACTTTGGGATACATGTCTGACATGTCTTGCATGTGGCAAATGAGCGGCATCCATGTGTAGTACAGTGCCTCACAGCTGCTCCTCACTCCCCCCGAGCCTATTTACTTGTGTGCGCTGCGCGGTTGCATCACTTGCACTCCTAGGACACACCATTGTCATGACTGTCTGCGCATGTCTACAAGCCTGACAATGACACTGTGATATTGGCCGTTGAAGGTGGTCGGCCACGTGTGTGTAGGCCTATGATCAGGATATGGCATAAACAGAGACACACGCAGTAGTTGCCTTGGTGGCCATCCCGGGAGTGAACCACGCCCTGAGCCCCGGGCTATTGATTCCCACTCCTACGCTGGCCCAGCCCACTCCGCTTATGCTTACAGGGGGGGGGACATAGCTACATGTCCAGGGTCTACCCCACTGCTTGAGGTAACATGGTTGCGCCCACTGTCTACGACACTACAAACACCAGCAGTATATGTCCACATGGACATGTCTGTGCTCTGCATACTTGAGTCTGTCCAGCACATCCCCGCCACACTTGGCACTGAGTACATTCTGATTCATGGGTCACTTGCCTCCCTCGCACATACTTGGTTCCCGCCTCTCACCATATCCTGCTATTGTGTGGCAGAGGTGCCATTACGTGGATGGCTTGTCTGGATGTCTGGCCCCTGTTACCACATTTCCATGTGTTGCTGTGTCTGGTAGGTGGGCATGTTGTTTGGCATGTCGTATGTGATGTTGTAACGTGTGCATTCCCACAGTTGTGAGTTGTATGATTGGGGAGTTGAGGTGTGTGGTGTGTTCCATTGGTACTTACCGACGAGCAGTGCATTTCCGTAGGTGCCATCCTGGAAGCGCTGGTTGATGATGGACTGTCGGAAGATGTAGGAATCATGCACACTGCCTGGGTAGTTGGCGACGACGTTGGTGAAGAGTCCCCGGTCGTCCACTATTGCCTGCACATTGATGGAATGCATGTGCTTTCTGTTGCGGTAATTGTGTGCAGTGTCGGCAGGGGGCACAAGTAGGACATTTGTGCAGTCAATTGCCCCCAACACATGTGGGAAGCCAGCTATGGCGTAGAAGCCTTGCTTGGTCTCCAGCTGTTCCTGCGTAGTGTGGGGGAAGTGAAGGTGATGAGGTATGAAACTGATGATGGCATCCAGGACAGGTGTGATGGCCTTTGATAGGGCTGGCTGTGAGACTCCTCCGACTCTGGCAGTTGTTGGTTGGAAGGTACCAGAGGCCAACAGGTGCAGCACAGCCAGCAGCTTTGTCTGCGGAGGGATGTTGGTTGTCCGCTGTGTTGGTACCATCAGCCTGTGGGCAATGTGGGTCAGGATGCGGAGGATGGTCGTCCTTTTGAGCCCGTAGTGGGCAATGACTTCCTCTGTCGTTAAGTCTCCGAGGCTGGTGCGTTTTCGGAAGGTCTGCTGTCTCATTCTGCGCTGCCTCGGTGGTAGTCCAGGGGGTGGTCCTCAGGGGGTGGGGAGCCTGGGGGGTTCTGGGGGGTGGCGGTGGTTGATGTGGGCCTCTTGGGTCTCGGAGCTGCATGATCAGTAGCTCCATGGCATCTATTGGTCTTCAGATGTGGCTCTGGGGGGGCTCCCTTTTATACTGCAGTTTGTCGTCCAGCTTAACACCAGTAGAAGGCAGGTGTTAAATCCCTGCTACTAACGCGCCTTATCGCCTGTTTTTGGGTCGCATCGCAGATCTGGCTGGTCGTTGTGAATCTCGCGAAGTGTAGTTTTCGTGAGTTTTTGCACGGGAACGCCTACTCTGCTTATCATTAGCGTTAGTTGTCTCCCTCATCCTTGGCGATGTTTTTTGCGGCAGCTATTGCTGGTAAACTGGCGATATGGGCAGTTTGCACCAGCTTGTGAATAGGGCGATTAGTCTATCGCCACTTTTGCGGAGCTAATGTGCCGATAAATCGGCGATAAGACCTTGAGAATATGCCCCAGAGTCTCGACAGCCCCTTTGCGTTCTGTTAACCTTCGATATATTCTAGTTTCCCTGATTATTTTCACACCTTTTATAAATCACTCTACTCTAGCCGGTCCCTGGTGTGAAGAGTGGGATTGCAGATATCACCTTCACATTCATTACTTTTTTATTTCATGTTCATGATTAGTTTATTACTACATTTAGCTTTTCATTTACTTTCTACTCTGAACTGTGGAAAATCTTTACTTTCCGATTAACCTTTTTATGCTCTCCTTCCTCAGACTAATTAATCTTTATCTTTACTTATTAGATTAAGGTTTCTTCCCCCCAGAGGCCTCGAACTTGCAAATGAGCTGCATCTCAGAGACATTTCTCTCACGTGCACCAGCCTGGTGATAATGCTTGCAAAGGGATGTGAGTGATTTTTTCAAGAAGAAGTCCAGAATGCCCCCAGTTTGCAGTTCTGAACGCAAAAAACTATGAACTCAATTGAGGAAGCTTTCTTCCATGAGTAGATGTGGGGTACTCTTGAAAACTCAGGAGTACGCAAGTCATTAATAAGTCACTCCACCTCACAGAAAAAAAGATATTTAAGTGCAGCGTAAACTTTTCAGACCCTAGCATCACATTACATGGAATGACACACAAATGCTCTTTGGGGCTTTCATAATTGCAAACGCATTTGTGATTTGTGTAACAATGTGAATGGTTGTTGTATCGTTTTGCACTGGTCGATGTAAGCACTTCATGTATGGATGTGATGGTACACTCCTGTGTAAATATGACTACCTTTTGTAGTACAACTGTGGCCCCATATCTCCTGTGTCATTGCTGGTCCTCTTGATCAACTTTTTCCCAAGTCTCTCACACAAACGCCTCAGGCCCCAGGTAGGAGCACAATTTTTCTCCTTCATGACTGTCGCATCCTTTTTGTCTCCTACTTCAGCACTCAGAAACTGCAAATGATAGATAGGGATGGGTGGTAAACTCCACTCCGCTGGCAGAGTTTGCAGAGTTTTGCCTACTCCGTGCTCCACATGTGAGAAAATCATGTGCTAGACTGCCTCCCAGCAAGATTTCTTAGCACAGGCGGTCACAGCAGGGCACTACTGCTCGTGTTATGAAAGCTGCCGCTCATGGTGAGAAAGCTGCCACTCGAGTAGAATATCTTTTTGAGATGCTGAAAGAAGCAGCACCCTCTGACATGCTGCATGGTGCTGTTCACACTGTTTTTACAGCACAGGACAAGCTCCCGGCACTAAAAATCAGCGTGAACAGTGGGACGTGCTACAACTTTGCCGCTTGTGGAACTCCGTGGAGTGTAGCTCAGTTTTTGGGTAATTCCGCGGAACTCAAATAAAATCAAAGTAATCTTTATTTGGTTTCAAACTTTAAAACAATAAAAGCATACAACAGCATATAATAGAATAAAAAATTATAAAACAGTCGTCGTGATAACAAACCAAGTAACCAATGACTTCAACTGAACGAAGATCCATAGATACAGGGGCCCCAATAACACACAAACAGTGCCAGATAAAATAGTCACGCAAAAATTTGCACCATAAATCACAACTCATGCAATATGGAATAGCCAGACAGATTAATCATGACATTATGTAAAGTGCAAGGTGCCAAAAAAAGTAAAAAAGATGGCAGGCTGATTAATCACAGCTAGACCTAAACCTTATTGCAGATTTTAAAAAGTTGAGCACATAAAAAGCAGTGCTACCCATAAGCATTTGAAAGAAAATAAAAGCAGGGCGCACTTGCCTAAAATTTGCCTTTTTTTAAATTGGAATTAAAAAGGACTTTCTGGGGGTAACATAAAAACTACAAAACATCATGAAATGGACCATATCCTGAGGAGATTGACCATCGCAGCCACAGGACGGCAGGCATTGGCCCTTGCTCTAGGCCATAGGGTGTGCGAGGAGAAGATGAAAAAGTTCGAACTGAAACCTGGTCAGTAGAAATCTATCATATGTGTTTATGAAACCGACTAAGTACGGCTCAACCGTCAAAGTAGTTTTTAGCATGATGAAGTGCCATACACTAGGCTTCAAGAGTTCCTTCTCTTCCCTTACCATGGTCTGTTGCTCAAAAAATGCTGCCTTTACAAGGTTCAAATCCCTCCTATTCATCTGCTCCGTGCTGGTAAAAAGATCTCCTCTCCCTAGGCTCATTAAACTTCTCTCGATGTATTTGAGCCATGGCACCCTGGAGGCATGATCGAGGGCCCGGCAATCCTTTAAGATCACCTTGTTTAAAGTTATCCCCTTGTTGGCCCAAATTTTCACCAAAGAGACACAGGGCGATATGCTATCTGGTCGGTGATATATGTCATACCAAGCTCCTCATGTACAGTGAAAGAGGGGGTACCCTGAGGAATGGATAAAAGCCATCTCCCAAACTTGTTTTCTTCAATTTGAAGATCATCTAGGGTAGTGTATCCCCAAATTTCACTGCCATATAGAGCCTTGCAAATACATTTGTACCTATAAAGCTTTAGTAAGGCACCCACCGGTCTTTTTCTCAATCTAGAAGCAAAGTTAAATATAGCTGCGGACTCCCTGGTTAGGTCATTTCTTTACTGGTAAGTTGAGGCCCCCATTTCATTTTATCATCTATCAATATCCCCAGGTATGAAAAAGAGCTCGCCTTTGGAATCGGGGTAGACCCTATCTTGCAGGTGTAAGGCCTGCTTGAACGGGCTCCTACTTGCATAATAAAAGATTTAGAGTTATAAACCTTCAGGTCCCTCTCCCCCATAAATTGAGCAAAAGAGTTTAAAAGCATTTGCAGACCTTGTTCAATCCTAGCCATTAAAACGGCATTGTCTGCATATAGCAGGACTGGGAGACCACGCCTTCACGCCTGAGGAAAATCCGCCTTGGTCTTCAAAAGGGTTCTCTCTAAGTCATTAATGTATACATTAAATAAAAAAGAGGCCAAAATGCAACTTTGATGGACCCCGCTGTTAATGCAGAACTGGCATGACACCTTCTGGTCACTCGCATTTCGTACAGCCACCTTAGTATCCCGGTGGAGATCTTGAAGGAAGAGGACTATATCCCTATGCCCCCCCCCAAATAAAGCAAGGTTTGTCACAACCTAGATCTGTTCACGCAATCAAATGCGGAAGAGAGAACCATGAATGCCAGAAATATGGTACCAGAATGGGCAACTGTATACTTATTCATAACCATAAAAAAGATTCAGGCATTGATCTGTTGTAGAGTGGCCAGGGTGAAAACCGTATTGGACATCTGACAAGATGTTATTCTCTAGGGCCCAGTTGGATAACCGGTCTAACACAATCCGTCCAACCACTTTAATTGCAGAGTCCAACAGGGAGATGGGCCTGAAGCAACAGACGCTATTTCTGTTCCCCTTTTTAAAAACTGGGACAATGATGGAAGTAGCCCATGAAGCCAGGGGTCCAGTCCTAGCGGCCGCATTGAAATGAAATGAAATGAAATTTGTACTTGTAAGGCGCACTTATACCCCCAAAGGGGTGTCCTGGCGCTGTACGCATACCGCTGTGGAACCCTTCCTGGCTTTTCCCTGTGAAATGTCCACTCCTGGGCACCCCCAGGGTGAAGCCAGGCATCCCAGCACTGTTGGGGCCGTTGTGGAGATTAAGCAAGCTATTGCCCAGAGTTGCAGAGTGGGACCCATGATTAGAATAGGCACTGAGGCGAGAATTATCAGGTCCGAGGAAATTGAGCCCAAGACCCGCTGAGGCGGGAATTGAACCCTGGTCCCGGGCCAGATCTCTGCATCAGGGTCTGCCGCTCTAACCATTGAGCCACACTTCTCCGCATTGATAACACCAGTAAGCATCGGTGCCCAAAACTCCATGTTGGACATATAAAGGTCAGGGGGAATTCCATTTGGTCCAGGGGCCTTGTTACCCATCATACCATCTATCACCTGTCTCATTTCTCTCTCGGTGATTGTTAGGGCTAGGTTTTCAGTATCCCTCCCCCCAGGCACGCTCTGATTCATTACACCCCCAAACATACTCTCAAAATGGCTGACCCAGTTGTTCTCTATGATATGCGCGTCCAAGGCATTTCCTATCTCTACTCCCAAAATTGGGCTATTAATGATGCTCCAGAACTTCTACTTACTTCTCATAGTGCTAGCCTCTATGAGCTTGCTCCAAGCATCCTCCTTCAAATTTACCTTACGTTTTCTAAGGGCAACTTTGTACTGCAATCTTTGAGTTCTAACAAGGCCTCTATCTCTAGGGACAACGTGCAGTGCTTCCTTGATCATCCTAGCCGCACAAGAGCAAGCTGTATCAAACCATCTTGGTGCCTGTTCTTGTTGGCTCATAGGGGAGGGGACCTCATTAGGGCAGCAATACAGTGAGAGATAGATTTGAAAGCTTTAACAATTACCACATCCGATGTAGCCAGACAGATCTGGATCGCTTTCTGACATTTGGCTTCGAGAGTCTCATGAAAGGAGCCTGGAATAATCTGCACCCATTTGAGCCTTCTACACCCATTCGTCAGCTGTAAAACACCTCCACCCCTGTTGCCCTGCTTTAGGCTCATTAAGGGCCAACTAGCTTTTAGACGTGGGAGATTACGATCACTAAAAATATTTGCTTGAATGGAAACATCAGAAATCAGATGGAAAGAGGTGTAGAGACTAGAATGAATCAATGAAAGAGTCACTACCATGCCCTTTAAAAGTGGGAGTAAGATCTCTCTGGTCTAGGTCCAGTTTACCTAACGCTGATTGAAGGTCAAAATCACATACCAACGTATTTTATAATATCCCCCTGACCGCTATGTTCAAAGTGCATGCTGGACAGGCGGGGACAAGAAGAAAGTCCCCCTATACCATGCATTCTTGGGTCCCCACAAAGGTGGACATTAAAGTCCCCCGCTAAGACAATATCAGGGGTATAATAAGGAGAAGCATTAAAACTAGTCATGTAAGTGCTCAACCGCAATATATTGCAACCTCAGGGAGGGATGAGGTTGCGTTATAAAAATTCAATAGCAATAATCTGCTAGACCCTCAAGAAAATAACAAAGCCTGCAGACAAGGAATATCTGTATTCAATTCAAAGATACCTCCTTTTAGCTTAAGTGAAACATAAACCACAAGTTCCCTCCTTGGGTGACCAGCTCTCGAGGGGATAGCGGGCACAATAAAAGACTTGTACCCTTCCAGAAAGAAGCAGTTATCCGTAGCCCATTCCTCCTGCAAACAGATGATATCATACCTTTGAACAAAGCATCGCCACTCAGATATTATGATCTTACTTGCCAAACCGGCTATGTTCCAAGAAATAAGGTTGCAAGAGTTAATATGCCTAGAGTTAAGCCCTGCCTGGCCCAAGGCCAACAGCTGCGTAGGGTCCCGCTGCGGCGAAGGGGCCATTTGGGTCATGGGCGCTTGCCCATCCAGTCATTCACAATTATCAAGGAGCCCCAAATGTGCAAAGGCATTGGAAACTAGAACTGGTGGGGGAACCTGATACCAATCATTAGAAGCCGTATGCAATGTTCTCCCAGGGTTCCATGTGCCCGGGGGGGGGGGGTGAAAGCAGGGATAGGGGTTTCTAAAAGAAGCCCAGGGGAGGAGTTGTAATGGAGTAGACTGTGCCCATGGAAGTGGTAGAGCCGATACTGGCCGCATGAAGAATTATCTCTGCCGGATGTGGCCGATTGAAATTAATTATTACACAGTCACCACCACTTCTCCTTTTAGATCCTCCAATCCAGGCCACCCTCAGGACCATAATAATGTGCCTTTCCACTCTATATCCCAGGGTTGTATTATTATTCAGCCAATGCAGCACTTTGTGTTTTAACTGATAAAAGTCTTCGGTAGAGCCAGGCTTTAGAACAGGTACGTTGCCCAAAACCCAATATACGGTGTAGCTTCCGGGGTAAGTTAATGAAAGTTGGGACCTGGGGCTGGGTGCCCTGGACCCCAGATGCCAAGATAGGGATTCCTTCTCCTCCTCCAGGCTTTCTCCTAATGGACATGTTGCTTCCTAGGCTTTCCGTTGTTCTAATGAACTCCATAGCTGAAACCCCCACCTGTACAGCCTCCTTTAGAGGTTGGGGAGGGGTAGGGGGAAGCAGAGGCATTGGGGCAGAGGGGGGAAAAATTCTCTTTGACAATTGACTACGAGTGGTATGAATCTTCCCATATGCAGGTACCAAAACAGACCGCCCTTGGACCAAATTTCCACAACTAGGTGCTAAAGTCATTTGGTTGGGGTTAACTATATTGCTGGTCATCTTCAAATATTCAGACTAATGGGAGAGTTTCCTCCCAATTGCAGCCAGACGTTGCTTAATGGGATCCAATTTGTTGCCCAGTCCATCCAAAAAGGACCCCACACAAGCTTCTAACATGGCTGTTAGATCATCCTTCGGGAGAGGTGCTGCACCATAGAGCATAGGAGATGAAATGTCTGCTTTGGGTCGTTTGGCACTGGCCCCTAGCATGGCACTCTTGTGCTTCCCCGCTGATCCAGTCCCCCTAATGGCCACCACGGCCTGGGCATCCAGTTGAAGTACTGTTGCCCCAGAACTACTATCTCCGTGGCCAGGGGCGAAGGTTGAAATTGGAAGGGCCTTGCTTGCCCCCCCAGCATCTCGCTTTCAACCCGCCTGCATTGACCTGGGTCCTGACCAGACGGGGGTACAGATGGATCCCCCAACTCCACCATTTCCGGTATAAACAAAGAGGGGGTCTTGCCTCCTGCCATGCTAACAGAGCGAAGATTTAACTGGTTAACCGGGGAATACGAGAGCCAGCGAGCCACCAGCTCAATTTCCTTTTCAAGGACCCCCGCTGCTTGCTGCAAAAAGCAGTCCATAGTTGAAATTGCTGGTGCTACGTGCACTAAGGCAGCAGTCTTGCGTTTCCACATTATACCTCAGCTGTATAGAGAAAATGTCTTGTAAAAGCAAAACAGCGTAACAGCACAGAGAAGGCCCGTAAAACAAAGCGGACGTGACTTGGTTACATTCGCCCAGGGCGAGTTGAAACGAAGAGCAAAATAATCAGTATACGCTGGTGCGCCGTCTTACAGTTAAGGGTGGAAAACCACAAACCCTTACATCCCTGCAACCCCTCACAAAGCAGAGTCCACAGTAATACTGGAATACTGCCCCAGCGGGCTTACCTTATTCCTTAATCCTGGAATGAAAATGACAACAAGCACAGTTCTAGGTGCACCGGAGATTCCTCACTCTACTTGAAGCTGAACAGGGGTATATGGCGGTGGATGAAAAACACTCAAGGCGCAGGGCCCAGAGGGGTGGCCCAGCCTCCTCTGGGCTCTGACGGGCATGGACAGGCCCGCCCTTGGCCCCAGCTTTGCCTGGGTGCGGCCCACGCGCGTCCCGTGCCATGGGAGGCAAACAGCACTATTAAGCGCGTGTGGCACGGGTGTGCCCTGGACTCCTCGTCCTCCTTGCAGGATACTGGGACACCGAGTCCCTGGACAAAACAGTTTAGAGTTCTCCCGCACAGCGGGAGGTAAACAGCGCAATTGAGCGCATGCGGCGCGGGTGTGCCCTAGACTCCTCCTTGCAGGATACTGGGACACCGAGTACTTGGCCAAAACAGTTCAGAGTTCTCTGTGGAGTAAAACTCTGTGAGTTCCACACACCTCTACTGATAAACAGGTCAAATACTGCCCAAGTAGATTTTCCTCTCCACAAACTCCACAGAAATAGCTCCTCCCACTACGCAAAAGCCACCAACCTGACCTATTGATACTCAAACACCCCTATGGATGTTCAGAAAAGTTTTCTTAAAGGTACATTTAGCAACACTGAACAGTTTCTGTCTAGCAGTCTAATGGCCTAAGACCTAGGCATCATGCCATAAAACATATTGGAAACGAAATCAGTTGTTATTACTTTTATCCTCAGGGTCTCTATCACAATTGATATGGCTTCTAGACACAAGCCTCTAAATTCACTCTACCTCTTCCGTCCTCACCAAAAATGTCGGCTACCAACCATCTCAATATATCAAAAAGTATTTATTCTATGCCAGTCTCCTGACCATCTAGGATGGAAATCAACGGCACACCCTAGTTTTGGGTGAGTTCAAATTTTGTGTGGAATTTCAATACATACATTAGGTATTACAAATTATGGTACAAGGGTGGTGTGGGTGAATGCCATTAAGCATGGCTGCTGGGCTCTAGCCAATTCTAGGGAGTCCAGCTGTATTGCCTACACTCTGCTGACAGTCTTCCGATAAACTGGGGCCAATGACAGGGGCCAGCATTGGAGTGCTTGCAGAGGAAGCAATGAAAATACCATGGCCCAGATTTATTATACTTTCACGCAGCTCAACACAGCAAGCCACCTTGCTGCGCTTTATGGAAGGGAATGGAAAGGACTGGAATGCACCAAATTAAAAATTATATGGCTCATTCCTGTCTTTCCTTGCGCTGTCACACAATGGGCTGCCTTGCACCAAAGCAGACACCCTTGTGTCATGGTGCAAAGGTGCCAGAGTTGTAGGCAGGATTGTTATTGTGCAGGAAGGTGCACCTTCCTGCACAAAAACAATCCTTATAGGCATTTGTTTCCCTCTTTCTATCTGGGCTGCAGAATCAAAATAAAGATACTTCTCCTTGTTGCGCCTTCCCTGGGGAGGCATAGCAGTTTGATGCATTCCCAAGTCTACCACTAATAGTAAATCTGGGAATGCCCCAAAATCCAGGGGTGGATGCGTGAGAACACTCACGCTCCACCCTTGGAAGGCCTTCCTGGTACAGAGTAACACAATACAGTGATTTGCAATACCTTGCATTACTCCAGATTTATCAAGCCATGCAGGGCCATGGAAGGTGGCCTTGCGTGGCTTGATAAATCAGATATTAGTTTGTGTCGCCCTTCCACCCCCTTGAAAAGGTGATGCAACACTATGATAAATATGGGCCCATGTTATTTCATGTTTATGGACCCCCAGCATTTCTTTCCAATGAATGTGTTCATTTATTCATGTTCATTTGTTTGTAAGCACATGTGTTTTTTTAATCTGTTTTATATTGAATACTATTAAGTTTACGTGGCCTTAATATTATCATTATCTTGTTGTTCATAAATTATCCCAAAAGCAAGTTGAAACCATGACTCACACTGCACATCTTTTTATTGTTCTGTTAATCTATTACAATCACTGCTTTTTGTTTTTCTAGGTACATGTATGCTTGCACCGTGCACTAGAAAGTACAGTTTGATTTAAAAAGAAAGCAATTTAAAATGCTCCTAATGCATATCCTTGAGTGTGAAACAGGGTTTGAAATCTGCTATTTGTACTGTGAGTTTCTTTGCTGGTTGCCTTGAAAGCATCACTCTGATTTTAGAGCAACAGAGTTACACGGAAGGCATTCTACAGGCCCTCCTCCTCAGAAGTATTTTCACTGAGTTCGTATTTTAGAAATTGGGTTGTTGGTTGACTGGAGTGTGATTTGTGGTCAAGCAACAGCGACTATTCTTTGCAAGGTGAACCACAAAAAAATCACTGAATTAACCTGTGCTTAACCCTGGGTAGCTTGGCACAAAAAGCAGTCATGCTTAACTTAGAGGCAATGTGGAAAGTATTTATCCAGCACAGAAACAGTAATAAAGTGACAACACAACACAAGAAAAATCCCTAACCAATTTAGGCAAATAGAATACATTTTAATAAATTATTTGACACCAAAACGGAGTTTTTAGTAAAAACTAGCACCTAAAAGAGAAAAACGCCAACCGAGGGATTCTAGTTGCTCGAGACCGGGTCAATGGCGAAAAATATGTCTGACCACGATGGAGCGTGGTTCAGATACAAGAAGTGTATTGGACCCCATCAGCACTTAACTTAAGACCTAAAAATATTCTTAAAAAAATATTCTTAGAAGGTAAATTTCAGCGGGGCAAGGCTGCAGGAGGTGTTCAATGAGGACATTGTGAAATCACAAAACAAAAGCAGACATTCAACGGCCCCCAGCACATCCAAAAATATTAACCAAAAAAATTCCATTCTAAACGTTGTGATACACATATTACTATATACATGCTTCTTTAAAAAAAATGTTTAAAAGCATGGTACGACGCCATTACCCGCGACGATCGCGCCTTTTCCATCAAGTAAAAAACACATATATGCACAATTATTACAGTATATTACACACTAGGGATTTATTATTATACACTTCATGTTTTTCAAGTGTATTCCTACAACAACCATCTCTAATACTTATTTGCAGTTTTCACGGTGAGACAGGAGATCGCGATAACGTTGGTAACCATGAACATCGCGAATATGTCACCAAAACGCAAAGCAAAAGCAGGAATTCAATGGCCACCACCATATTAAAAAATGATAACTATATAATTAATTCTAACCATCACACTATATAAATCACTATCTAAATAGCTCTATCAAAACATTTATCAGAATCTCTATATAATACAATGTGTATTAATGATTCACTGATATATTTTTTTATATTTCCATCAATATTCGCAATGTTGCCATGATGGTTGAGGCATGTTAGGGCACGTTAGTTAAAATAAATATTATAAACTGTTTCGTATTGATGGAGCAAGGATTCGAGAAAATGAAACTTGCTCTGAGAAATCCTCCATTAACTTTCACTAATCGTTAAAACTGTAGATGAGATGAAACTAATATACACCCGACACCGACACATGGGGAGAAAAGCTTACGCATGTTTAAATTAATGAAGAATAAAATGTAACACGACTAAAACCCACTTTAATTTGCAAAAACGCTTTGCACATGTGCAAACCTGAATTACGCAGAGATAACGTGACTAACTCGCTTTGAGAGGGAAAACCTCACGCATGCGCAAGAAAGACCAACACGCGGTCTTGAGGTACCGTGTGCCCGGCATCTGCTTGCTTGAATTTAAAAGAAAGTTGCTGCTGTTAATGCTTTTGCCTAAGGGGGATAATAACAACATGGCATAGAGTAGAAGTGGGTGGTGAACAGTGAGAATTATATGTTCAAGAAAATAACCTCTGTTTATGATTCTGAAGAGAAGTGAAAGGACGCAGTAGTAGATTTCAGTTGTGGGATTTATTAGGGGAGTACAGAGAGCCGTCCCTGGTACAGCCAAGGCACAGACAGCAACTGCCACTGACAGAACATTCAGGGCATGATGTCTGCCAACACTCTAGATGATATCACAGAATACTCACAGGCCTCTGACAGCATCACATCACCACACCTCCCCCTTTTTATAAAATAACTCTCGTGATAACGGAAAAGGGAAGGGATACATAAAGGAAAAAGGGATTATTGAAAGCAGGAAACAAGCTGAAAGACAAGCAATAAAACTTAAGCATAGTCTTGTAGTTTTCGTGGTCTAACACAGACTCTAGTGCTTTTCCTAACACCATCCCCCCTTGAAACATTTTGGTTGACCATGACAGTTTCAGAAGGAATGGAAGGATCCTTGGCGACACGAGAAGTGCTCCACCAGTTTCCATTAGACAACTTAACAGCGTTCTTTAGAATTTCTACAATTTGCTGTGAGTCAAGAAATTTAGAAAAACCTTTTCTTACTGAGATGGGATTTTTGACCCTGACCCAGTCTCCAACACGGAGTCTGTGAGTTTCTTTCATGGTGGAGAATTGGTGAGGTTTGGAACAAGCTTCACTTGAAGTTTTCCTTGCAGATTCCCACATGCACCTCATGTCGCAACCAAGATGGAATGATTTGACCATCCAGAAGGGATACACTTGGGAGGATGCTTTTCTGCCCCTCATTCATAAGTTCAAAGGGAGAAAAGTTGGTAGCGACATGAGGTGAAGTGCGATATGACCAGACAAGATCTTTCACAGCTTGGAAAACGCAGGATTTAGACCTAAAGGCTGCTTGCACACACTCCACTACAACCCTGTTAAACCTCTCAGCTTTGCCATTACTTTGTGGATGGTAGAGTGGAGTCCTGGTGTGTTTGATGCTACAGGAGTGCAGGAATGAGGTCATTTCATGTGAGACGAATTGAACGCCGTTATCAGTGAGAATCTCCTCAGGATAGCCCTCCCTGAGGAAAATGGCATTCAAACAGTTAATGACGCTCTTGGAATTGGGTGTAGAGATGGATTCAACCTCCACCCACCTAGACAGATGGTCAATGAGGACTAAAAAGTACTTGGAGCTGGAAGGGAGAATGTGGAATGGTCCGAGAAAATCCATGCCAAGTTTTTGCCAAGCTCTGCCAGGAGGAGATACAGGAGATTCAACTGTACCTTCGAGTACTAAGACTTTGTCGCTGGCATTGCAGCGTGAACATTGCCTCACCAAGTCATCAATTTGAATGTCCATTCTGGGCCACCAGAAATAATTCCTGACTTTCCTCTTTGTAATAGTTGCTCCAAGATGACCAGAATGTGCGGCTAGAATGATCTTCTCTCCATAGCAAGAAGGAGGAATGAGCTTATCACCTCTGACTACTTTTCCACCTTCCACTGAAAGTTCGTCACTGACTTTCCAGAACATCTGAAGATCGGGTGAAAGGCACCTCTCTCTTGGCCAGCCTTTCTTAATCAATGATGCAACTTCCTTGAGACTAGAATCCTTGTCAATCTGCATAATCCAGTCTTCTTCTGCAAAAGATAAGTTGTCTTGACTAATAAGTGCCACAAAGCACTGCTCGACCTCAGTTTCCCAGTTTTGCTCATCTGTATCGGAGATGGGAAGTCTTGATAGGCAGTCTGCTCTACAGTTCTTTCCTCCAGGAATATATCCTACAGTGTAAGTGTATTCTAAGAGTTTTGTGGATAAACGTGCTAAACGAGCGGTAGTACGCTTGACGTTTTCACCAGAGAGGATGTCGACCAGGGGATGATGGTCTGTCTTGAGGATGAAGGATCTGCCCCATACATATGGTTTGAACTTTTCGATGCTCCATACGCAAGCTAAAAGTTCTTTTTCAATGACGGAATATTTCCGTTCAACAGCACGAAGAGTCCTGGATGCGAATCCAACTGTGTATTCTTTTCCATTGGCGTATTGCGAGAGAACAGCTCCCAGACCATACTCAGAGGCATCAACAGTGATAATGGTTTGCTTTCCTTCTACAAATACTTGCAGAGCAGGAGCTTGAACAATGTGGTCCTTGATGGACTGGAACCCTTTTTGGCACTCCTCGGACCATACATAGGTTGCTCCTTTCTTTAGTAGCGCCCTGAAACACTCTGTGGTCTTGGCAAAGTCTTTCATGAATTTCGAATAAAATTCACAGAGGCCAAGAAAGGACATGAGTTGTTCCTTGTTTTGAGGAGGGGGTGCGTCAACTATACTCTTTATAAGACCTGGTCTGGGTTTGATACCATGTTCGGAGATGACATGGCCTAGGTACTCAATATCCTTCACTTTGAAGGTACACTTGTTTTTTTGTAAAGTGACACCTCTGTTTGCTAGAACATTGAATACCTGATCAATGACAGAATCATGCTCGGCTTCAGTTTGGGTGAAAATGAGAATGTCGTCTTGGAAAACAACAACATGGGGATTGTGATGGAACATCTCAGTCATCAATCTTTGGAATACGGCAGCAGCCGAGGCAAGACCAAAGGGGAGGCGACAAAATTGAAATACACCATCCGGAGTGACGAAAGCTGTGAGATGTCGGGACTGAGGATGTAGTTCGACTTGATGATAGGCGGCCTTAAGATCAAGTTTGGTATACCATGAGGAGGAACCCACTTTGGCGATGAGATCTTCAAAGCGCGGAAGGGGAAATCCGTCAATCCAGATGGCTTCGTTAAGACTCCTCAAGTCGACACACATCCTCAAGTCCCCAGACCTCTTCTTGGCCAAAACAATGGGTGAAAGCCAGAGAGTGGACTCGACTTTTTCGATTATGGCTTGGTCACATAATGATTGTAAATGCTTTGAAAGGTCACCTCTAATGCTTAAAGGGACATTGCGCAGTCTTTGCTTGATGGGTACAGCATCTTCTTTGATTTTGATGAAATGTTGGGAGTTTGTGATCGTGCCTAAACGGTCTTCAAAAATGTTACTGTACTTGTGTTCCCAAGCAGTGACCGATTGAGTACTGGACAGAGAGCTAATGTTTTTAGTGGGGGTAGAGTGATTAAGGTTGGATTGATGATCAATAAAAACTGGGTTGGGTAGGCCAGGATTGATAGTGAGGCCAAACTCAGCTTGATTGATAAGACCGAGAACATTGATCCCACATCTAGCTACATACACTTTGCCATTGATAACTACCCCAAAGACACTTATTTTAGCCCAGAAGTAGCCTAGTAAATCAATCTTACTGCCTTCAAAAGCTACTGTAAGTATGTCAGGAGGTAGCAAACTTTTGGTAGACCAAAACTTCAGATACCTGTCTTGAGATACAATGGTGATGCGCACTCCTGTGTCAACAAGGAGTTAAATATGATTAGTCTCAATGGTAACTTCGACTTCGGGATCAGGAATATGTTGCGTAATGCATTTATCTGAACAATTCTTGACTATAACAACATACTCCTGATTAGTGACATCGTTACCAAATTGGTCATCAGAATCATTGAGTACACATCTTACACTTCTTCTTCTTCCCCCATACAAACATTTGCAAAATGACCCATTTTACCACATTGGCCACATTGTTGATTAATAGCGGGACAGTTTTTGAAAGAAGAAACATGCGTAGATGACCCACACCTATAACAACTTATTCTGTAGTTAAACTGTCTGTTAGGTGTAAACGTTTTTCCACCTCTATTTGGTGTGAAGTTTCTTCCACCCCTAGATATGGTAGATCTGGAGATATTTGGGAGAGAGGGGGAAGAAAAAGGAGGTTTAGCAGTGACAGCACCGGAAATGGTAGAATTGGATAAAGCGGATTCAAGGTGCTTTGCATCATCCATGGAGATTTCAATGCTCTTGGCAATGTCCACAGCTTCATCCAGGGTGGGATCTTTGCAAGTAAGTAATCTTTCTTGTACCTTTTTACAATAACATCGTGCAACAAGTTGATCCCTTACGAGTTGGGATGTAAAATGTCAAATTCGCATTTTGCAGCTAGAACTTTTAAAGCAGTAATAAAGGTGTTTATACTTTCATTGGGTTTTTGTGTTCTTGTGAAAAATTTGTATCTGTGTACCACGATATTTTTCGTTTTGGTGAAGTACTTGTCCAATTGCATTACTGCTACATCGAACTCATCGGGATCTTCACCTTCAGGTGGTTCATAAGGAGGTAGATGGTCGAAAACATTTTGACCCTCAACTCCTAAATGATAGTACATAAGATTCTTCTTTCTCTCAGGTCTGAATCTTTGACCATCGATTGCACCTAAGTATGCTTTAAAGGATCTAATCCATAACTTCCATTCAAGTTGTGGTTCTCCGGGTTCTTGTAAAAAAGGTGCAGGGGCTGTAACACTCTGCATGTCAGTAAAGAAGAAAAATAAGAATGTAGAGAGAGAACTGGGATGAAGAGAAAAAGAAAAAGAAGAAGAAAAGAAAACAACTGAGCTAGAAAGAAGAATGACAAAAAAAATTAAAATAACAATCGAAGAAAATATGATGTAACAAAATTCAAATCCACAAGTGGAGTGATATAAAAATGAATGTGTGTGTGTCACACAAATAACACACTGAAAAAATTCCACATGAAGAGCTAGTTGTTTGTATGTGAGCTTCATTGCAAAGTTGAAAAATGATAGATTTTGACAGCTTGGTTACAATTTGGCCACAAGGTGGTGTTGTCGTAACTGTGTGTGTCAGTGTAAGGGCATAAGTAATCTGACACACGTTGAGAAATGCTGTGTGTATCAGCGAAGTGAAGACAGCAATGAAGATGCAGACTTTAACCCTGCTTGGATGTTGTGTGTGTCAACGAGCTTGTAAACAAAGGGCAAATTGGCACGCAAAAGCTGAGCGTGTCAGCGCAGAATGACAAAACAAAACTTTCCTTAAGAATTGCGTGTTGTGTCAGGCATCGGAAATGGAACAAGCCTGAGGATACTTCAAAGAGATGTTAGCGTCAGCGCGCAAATAGAGGCAGCCAAGTTTGTTGTCAAGGGAACGGAAAAGCTGCACGTAACCGCTGCATTCCACGACGTGATTCTAGGAAGGCGCTGCGTGTCAGTGAGGAGGCTGAGCAGAACGTCACAGGAGCCGAGGATGAACGTAAAGAACCCCCGCACTGAGGAAGCTCGAGGAAGCTCAAGGAAGACAAGAGAGCGCATGGGCTGTGGCAGGACAATGGAGGTCATGCGAGCCGGTAAGCAGTGCTTCAGCGCGCGGTGCAGCTCGAGGTGGTGAGCGCGATGTTGAGCGCGAGCAAGCTTTACAGTTGAACCCAGCGGAGGTTTTTCTTTACGTGGGTGAAGTTCAATCTTTCTAGGGGTCCTCCCTAAACCCCAGATCTAACGCACGAAACAGCAGATGTAAAGTCTAGTGCGTGCGAGTGGTAGTGCAGTAGAAACGAGAAAAAAAAAATGGTAGCAGGGAACACAGCGTAGGGCAGGCACCGGAGCAAGCGGAAGGGCACGGCTCTCTGTACAAATGTGTGCCTTGGTGAAGAAATAAAAATTGTACTCACTGTTTGGCCGCTAAGGGCACAGGTTGAAAATACCTCTGATCCGGTGACAGTGAGAGATGGCAGTCAATAGAATGGCTGTCAATAGGCAAAGTCGTATCCCATCTTCTGTCGCCAGTGAAGAGAAGTGAAAGGACGCAGTAGTAGATTTCAGTTGTGGGATTTATTAGGGGAGTACAGAGAGCCGTCCCTGGTACAGCCAAGGCACAGACAGCAACTGCCACTGACAGAACATTCAGGGCATGATGTCTGCCAACACTCTAGATGACATCACAGAATACTCACAGGCCTCTGACAGCATCACATCACCACAGATTCCTTTACTAATAGTGTGCATTCGGGCCTGCTAAAGCTTGACAGAGAAAGAAAATGGCGACAGATGACTAAAAAGAATCCATGCTGTGACCCGGTGACCGAAAGAGCTGAATGACTGCCAAGAATCAAGGACAGAAGTCATGAGAAAAGGAAGACATGTATCACTCATCTATGAAGCCTGTATTGAAATGTATTATTACAAATGGCAACAATATATGTATGGGAAGGTGACAACATGAATGAGCAAAAGTACATTAACAGAAATGAATATGTCAGCATGATGTGACGAAAACTCCCCTAAACCTGTCCAATCATATTCCGTATTTTAGTAAAATTTGCAACTCATGAGGGAGGGACATGTAGAAATAAAGACTATAACTAGACTAACTTGAGTTAAGAGAATCAGAAGATGATGAGGATGAGGATGCTGATGAAGAAGCAGATGAGAGACGAGAGAGGGAGTGCTCATTGATCGGAGAGAAAGAGAGACAGAGACGAGACCAGACTGGGAAGATTCAGATCCAAAACGACAGCCTGATTAGATTCGAAGATTCGCGGAAGAATATCGAGGAGGGAGAGAGTGTAAGAGAGGGAATCGCCCTGGTGCGTCGGGTTTGTAGAGAAGTCCTGTCCTGATCCTGTCCTTTAGCCTTTGTCTCCTGATTCTAAGTCAGGGGACCTCCACCAGCCTTTTGGCCAGAGGGTTGGGTTTCCGGTCATCTCTATTAGGTAAATGTCATTCTGTCCCTAAAATTTGCATATTTCTTTGCAAATGTATGATATGTGTCTTTTGTCTCTACATCTATCCACTCTTATGCATTGATTTTGTTGAATGAAGTTGTGTAATTGAATGTGTTTTTGCTAAATGAGTTTTCTCTCTCCCATTAAAGAATGATGGAGTTTGCACTGTTATATCTGTATTGATGAGCATTCAACTTATGACAGAAAATTTAGATAAAGTTTATAAAACTTACTCAGAGTCTGTGATTATTTCCCTAAGAATCTGTGAATTAGTTAAGAAATTGTTAATATCACCATCAACTAACTCAACTAATGGTCCATCGACCAGAGGAAAGAGTTGTTGATTCGTGAAGATTAGTTAGGCATTGAAAATGTCAACTTAACCTGATTTGTGGTTAAAGAGAAATAACTAATCGGAACTTTAGTGAATTATAAAACTTGACCCCCCAGCGGATTGGCCAGGGAGTGTGGATGAGAAAATGTGAATAAAAAGTATATGGGCCCATTTGAAATATTCAGGTTTTGTGTGAAATATTCAACCCCTGGCCTTCGCACTGGATCTATATTTCCGTCAGATCTTATTGTGGATGAGTACAAGAGAGTGAGCGAAAGGGTGTGTCTTGTTACCACGATTCCTGAGAGAACTCGGAGTGTTGTGTTCTGGGGTGTCTTATCATTTGCTTCTCTGTGAGTGAGTAGGAGAGCAAGTGAGACACTATAGCTAGTCGTTCCTGGGTTCGTGGGTACTAAGGTGGTAGGAAGACTCAGTCCCTATACACCAAGGTCCCATTTCCTGCGCATAGTTCTGTATTTGTGCAGAATCCCTGCAACATGGCGCCCAACGATTGGTCTGGTACTTATTCACGAGACCCCTGAGTAGTGCTTGTGCTTGTCCACAATCCCTTCACACCGATTTCCGGAGACGTCCGTAGTGTGAGGGCTTAACCGCCTGTATTTATATTTTATAGGTTTTTCAAGCTTGAGATTTAAAAGGTTTTCTTTCTCTACTGACCCGATTTTGCGCTACCGTTATTTTGATTTGTTTTTCGGCATTTGTAATAGTGGTCGCTATTGCAAATCCTAACTGCGCTGCGGTCACAGCCCATTTGACTCAACATGGAGTCCCTAATGCGGGGGCTGATATTATTTTTGTTGTCGAGGCGGATGCAGCATACCGCTTTGCGTTTTTCTATTCTTGGGTTACATTTCCAGCAGTGGATGGAAATGATAATTTGTTTCATGAAAATACTGCGACCGCAGTTCCACGGAATTATCGCCCTTATCAATTACTTGAAGGTCCGTTGACAGCCTGGGAGCATACCATATGGTTTAATGGCGCCCTTCCTCACCCTGGTTCTGTGGTCTGTTTAGGCCCCTTATCAGTCGATGGGGCCACGTGGCACATTTTGGCTGGATTTACACCACACCCAAATTATCTTAATGTTCCTATTGCACAGCTATGTCAATTACATACGACGTTGATTCATATACATAGAGCTGTCATAAAGTTTATGTCACATAATATTCAAGTGGCTATGGCTGGAGCCGCTCCACAGCCACCTGGACATGGTGGTGTTCTTGTCATTAGTCCCATCATGATTAATTCAATGATGGGCAAACGTCCTCAGAATAGGGATGATTTCCCTTACTGGCTTGCAGAAAAATTTGAGCAAGTAGAAGCTGTTTTTCCCCATACTACACCTGTTGAAAAACACAGGATCCTTACAATGAGTTTGCCGAGTGGTATTGTTAACACTTTAGCTGATTGCACCACCGGGGGGACGGTGTTTTCTGCGGTGTATACACTGTGCTTTGGCACCCCCTCCATGAGCATTCTACTGAGCGTTCTAAAGAAGGTTCAAGATGAACACGGGGCTGGTCCAGCCCTGGAATTGGGGATGAGATTAGTGGGCATGTTCCCTATTGTGTCCGATATGATTCTGGCCAATGTAAAAGGTGAGGCAGTTAGCTTACAAGTACGTCAACACCTCTCGGCTGTGGCAGTCGTTGATCGGCAGCGGCAGTTACCAATCGTTATTGCAAAGGTGTATACATCATTGGGTCCGGACAAGGAGGATACTTGAGTCTTTCCAAAAAAGACATGGAATAAAAATTAGTGGCAGCAACAACAGAAGCCTGGTTCTCATGCTGGTTCACCAACACCTGACGCTTCTGACCGTAGATATGATTTGCGTGACCGCTCTAAAATTAAAACACCCGAGAGGTTCCAGGTCCCTGAACCTCGTTCTCCTCGTTCCTTTCAAGAATCATCGGATCAACAGTTCGGTGGGGGAGAGCGTCAGGATCGTAGACAAGGCGAGTCCACGCAGCCACAACGTGACCCCCAGCGCCAGTTTGATGTAAAAGCCAAACCGGAGGGACCACCCCAATATCGTGCCCCATTTCAGAAGAAAAGAGTTGCTGTACTGACTGCAACGTAAGCCTCAGACGGTGAGAACCCTGCTCCTTGATTGGAGATGGGCGGTAACACTCCTCGGCAGCGTGGCGGAAGTTACCATAGTGCGGGAGGCACTCCACCAGTTTCTGGATGCAAAAGCAACTGACTCGTTCATTACAGTGGAAACAGCTGACACACGAGTTGCACCCCTGATAGGCTTTATGAGATAGGCCTCCAAATTAAAGGTGATATTAAACGAACAATTAAGGCGGTCTTTTGGGACAACCTTACTTCTTCCTATGATATTTTGTTGGCGGAGGTTGATTGGCCTCCCCCATTTGTTCTAGCTTCTTCTAAAGGGGAAGATGTTATTCTCCTGAGTTTTCCGCATTATGTGTTGGAGGAGGCTAAACAAGCATACGCGTTGGAGTGGGCGCTAGCTCTTGCCCCGGCTGTGTATCGTAATCAGGTGGGGTGGGATATGGAGTCCCCGGCACATGAAATTCTTTTGCGATTAATGCCACAACCCCAACCACAATATCCGATCAAATGTGAAGCGAAAGCTTCCGTCAGTGAAATCTTGACCCAATTAGAATATCAGGGTGTAATTGAACCCTGTGTTTCATCCATTAATAATCCTATTTTTCTGATATTGAAACCGGATGGTTCATATTGTATTGTTTTGGATTTTTTTTTTTTTTTAATTATTTAAAAAAAAAAAAAAATTTACCATCGGATTACCATCATTTGAACAGTCATGTTTGTACCTTTGTGGTACAGAACACACACAGCTCTGCGTTAGTCGATACCCATGTTCGTAAAAAATATAAAAAACCTCTTGATATCTCAAATGGTTTTAACAGTCACAATTTGGCTCCTGAGAGCCGTGACCTGATCACATTCAGCACACTTGGCAATCACAAAAGGTGTACTCGTTTGCCGATGGGGTATGAGAATAGTCCTGGGGCCTTTGCGGCACGCATAGTGTCTGTTTTAGATGAAATTGACCCTGATGCTTTCTCGTACGTCGATGACATTTATTTGTTGGATGATGAATTGATACCACATCTTGTGCATGTGGACCGCATCATAATGTCTTTTGCAGACTTGGGATACAAATTCAACTTTGCCAAGTCGCATATTGCCTATTTGGCAGTTCTTTTTCTGGGTTATGAACTTACCAATGAAGGTATGGGGTTGGCCCCCCACTTTCTGGAGAAATGTATTGTATTGTATTGTAATTGCATTTGTAAAGCGCTTACTACCCCTGACGAGGCGTCGAAGCGCTTTTTCGGTGAGTAGCACGCTACTCCGGGACCCATAGAGGATTAGTGTTGAATTAGTATAGTGAAACATGCAAGTAAATTTTAAGTGGTGGATATGTTAGTCAGTTATTTGGATTCAGAAGGATAGCAGAAGGATAGAAGAGGAAAGAAGATTTGTATTTATATAGGTCTTCTAACCCCTGATGGGGTGTTGAATCGCTTTTTTTTTTGGCGATTAGCAATCTACTCCGAAACCCATAAAGGATTAGTGGTGAATTAGTATGGTGAAATATGAAAGTAATTTGAGTGGTGGATATTAGTCAGTTATTTGGAGTGAGAAGGATAGCGGAGGGATAGAAGGGAAAGAAAGGTGTGCATTCATATAGCGCCTCTTACCCCTGATGGGGTGTTGAAGCGCTTTTCTGGCGAGTAGCAGGCTACTCCGGAACCCATAAAGGATTAGTGTTGAAAATTAGTATAGTGAAATATGAAGTAATTTGAGTGGTGGATAGGTTAGTCAGTTATTTGGATTGAGAAGGGTTAGGGAGGGGTAAAAAAGGAAAAAAGGTTTGCATTTATATAGCGCTTGTAACCCTGATGAGGGGTTGAAACGCTTTGTTGGCGAGTAGCACGCTACTCTGGAACCCATAAAGGATTAGTGGTGAATTAGTATAGTGGAATATGGAATTAGAGAAGTGAACATGCTAGTCTGTTATTTTGATTGAAAAGGATAGTGGAGGGATAGAAGAGTGAAGGATTTCTTTTTTAGGTCATAGCAGTAGGAGGAGGCTTTTGGATGAGTAAAAAGGGTTTTTGGAGGGGAAGAGTCAGAGGGAAGAGTTTAGAAAGGTTTGTTTTGGGGGATCGGTACAGTAAAGGAGGTGTCAGAAGATGCAAGGAGGGGTAGAGTAGGAGAGAGTCAAGAAAGGGTTATTTTGGGGAACATAGTAGTGGTATGGCGTTTGGGATAAATGAGAGAGTGGGTGTAGAGGATATAATGATAGATGTATAGGGTGAGATAGGGTAGTGAATTGGAAAGAGTAGTAGAAAGAAGTTTGAGATGAGTCAGAAAGTTGGGCTAGAAGATATATTGAGGGAAGTATAGGCTGAGAAATAGGGTAGTGCATTGGAAATGCTAAATTAGATGAAAGTGATAAATATATAGATCCATAAGTACATTGAAAGTATACGGATGCATAAAGTAGGTAAGTATATGCAGATTAAAGATATTGATAGAGGTAGCGGATGAGAAATAGGGTAGTGCCTTGGATAGGCTTTTTCAGGAGAAAAGTAACAGACACACAGATCCAAGTACATGGAGGTACATAGATGCCCAATGGAAGCAAGTACATGTAGACCAAAGAAGATTTTTTTTTTCTTTTGTTTTTGTTTTTATAACATAATTATTGTACATGTTTATACAAAGCAATACACGAAGATAGGCACATATCTATAGTGAAAATCAATGCTTATGTACAGAGGGACAAATACATAGGGTGGGTATTAATGAATGGGAAAATGGGCAGCATTCCTGGCCCTGGTCCCGACCAGTTTCGAACAGGCTCAAACAGGCAACTCACCCTTGTCCTCTCCACCCTTAACAGGCTCAAACAGGCACTCACCCTTGTCCTCTCCACCCTTAACAGGCTCAAACAGGCACTCACCCTTGTCCTCTCCACCCTTAGCTGAGACGCCCTAAGCCTTGGCCGTTTATAGCCCTAGTAGTCAGGTGACCCCTTCAGCCAATGGGAACCCTAGCCCTAACAATATCCAATCACAGCACTAGCCCTAAAATCTAGAACCAATAGGAGATGAGGACCTTACAGCCAATCTTAACCCTAGTCCAAGCACCCAATCAGTTTCAAAAACCCTTGATCTCTACGTCCAATAGAGGCCCTAGCCCTACCAGTAGTCTCAACTACTGGTAGGGGGCATGGCAGTATGCTACACCTGTGAATGTGGTGTAAATATTTGGGGGGGCCTGTGTTTGCAAGTCACTATATAGTCAATTTGATCTACTAGTATTGCTTTGCCCGGTGGCTGACATTCTCGTGGGTGGAGGCCGGTTCATCAACATTGGCTCTCTCTTACTAGAAAGCAACGATTTATGTCTGACCGAGGAGACTCTTGTTATAACTGTGGTATGGGTGAGGTCCTGAGAAAAGAACAGTCTACCCCTCTCTAACAGGACTGAACATACATTAGGGGTGAGGTGCATGTTTTAAGTCAGCGAACCCCTTCAACATACAATGCAATTGCCATTTTGGGGGGGGGGAACGAGTGAGACCCTCTCCTTTTCCATTAGTGGGGTCAATCTGCTCCCCTATTTTACAGCTTGGCTCCCCATCCCTTGCATTTCAGGATTAGCTTTGCACCCCTCGTTTTCGGACATCAACTCAGAGCCCCCTCTCCTATTTACTTTTCCCCTTCCATTACCCTTACCCGCAGCCTCGCACCCCTGGAGAGCAATTTTCGGCATCAGTGCTGGGCCCGGGCCGGGCGGCGGTGACTGGCTCCGGTCCGGTGGGACTGAAGAAGGGGGGGTGGTTCTGCTGGGTCCCCGTTCCCCGCCTCTCAGAACAATAGAGCCCGAGTAAAACCATCTATAGGCGCTACCGAACATCCATGCTCAATTGCAACTTCCTTCTACTCTTGAAAAGTTACAGTCTTTGCTGGGTTTTCTGAATTTCAGAAGGACATACATTCCTGATTACGCCCAGCATATCAAACCACTTTATTCTTTGATACAACCTTTTTTCTCAACATCCTGTTGGCTTCCGGAACATACCGTGATTCTTCGGTCTTTGCAGTCTGATCTGCTTGCGACCAAATTCTTGTTAACACGTGATAATACTAAAAATGTGGTCATAGGGATTGTACCAGGTGCATTGGGTTTCACCTACTTGACGTTCAATGAGAGGGATATGGTCTCCATTGCATATAAATTGCATTTGTACACTGCGGCTGAGATGCGTTTCGCTTCTACGGAAAAGTTTGACGGCTGTCCAGATGGCAATTCTGAAAGAACGCTCTCTGGCACAGGGTAAAGGCATTTTCATGGTCTCGCCTGTACCTGCTTTGGAAGCAGTTACAAAGGCTAGTGTTCCAAATTCTAAAGCCTTGCATCCACATTGGATACAATGGGCTAGTTCTTTGACGTCGGCTGATGTCAATTTTATCTTTGACTCGTCTTTGTAGACACAGAAGTTTTTACAATATGAACATGGTCACCCACCTCCTCTGTCGTTGCTTCCCCTTGATCAATACAGATGCATTGTTTACACTGATGGATCTGCGCAGCCAACTGTTGTTCTAAACATGCTTATTCGGCGGCGTGCGCGATAGTGGCTGGAAAAATTGTAAATGTGGATTTTAAATTCTCCTTAGTCCACACACAGTCTCTTGGTGATTGCACGGTTCAATTGGCAGATCTACGTACTTTGGTTTTGGCTCTTGAATTTGCTGATCCTGAGGTCCTACACTTATAGTGTGCGATTCATTTTACTGTGTACAATTCTTTAATGAAAACTTATTCTTTTGAAAACAAAATGATTTCCGTGATTCAAAAGGTAGCGCAATTAAGCATAAAACGCTTTGGGTTTGGGTGGCCTCTCTCAAGGAACGTTTGCCGCTCACACATGTTATTCATACTTTGGGCCATCAATGTGTGGGACCACACGCTGTTGGAAATTCCCTGGCTGATGAGGCAGCCAAATCTTCAGTAGCCTCTTGTTCTGTAGCAGCAGTCACAAGGTCCATGACTAAAACTGATGATGATATAGCGGCTATTGCTGTGACAAAGGAGGGAACAGAATTTCCCCAAGGTTTTCCTTCACGTTATACTTACAGTAACGTTTTTGGTGGCGTGGTTTATATCAACAGGCATGTAAATATGTTCTTTCTTGTGACATCTGTCAACAAATTAAGCGTTCTACTGTTGCACGCCCACCACATACTCAGCTTTACATCTTTAATCAGCCATTTGGCTGTATTTATCTTGATCACTGCGGTCCTTTGACTTCTGACACTGCATTTAAACACATCTTGGTTGTAGTGGATTCATGCACTAGATTTCTTGGGGTTTGGCATCAACATAGTGCTGACGCTCGAACTGTCATTAAAGATTTCCATGTCTTTGTCGGGACAAATGCTTGTGGCACCTACCATTCGGACCAAGGTCCTGCATTTGCCTCTAAGGCTTACAGGGATGCGATGAAGTCTCTGGGGGTGGAGATGCAATATTCCTCTCCATACTGGCCCAAGGGCAATTCAGTTGTGGAACGGACGATCTGTGACTTAAAGCAATCTTTGACGGCTAGAGTCTTAGGTACTGGCAGGGGTTGGCTGACTCATTTGTATGGAGTCCAACGTGCACTAAATAATCTCCCTAGGCGATCTCTGTGTGGGCGGACCCCATACAAAATGCTCTTTGGCAATAAAATGTTTGTACCAGACCTTCATGGTCTAGAAATTGTGGCTGCTGCCACAACCTTTGACGTAGATAACCATTGTGCTATGTTACAGGATCTTCAAAAAGCTCGTAATTCACAAGCAAGAGCCCAGTTGCCCTCTTCTGCTGATCCAGCGTTGCTGATTCCTGTTTCTGGCTGGCTTCCTAAAGTTGGTGATCTGGTCTGTGAAAAGGTGGAGAACAAAAAATAATTTGGTCCATCCTACCCTGCACCGGTCAGAGTCCTTGGTTTGAAAGGCACCTGCACTGTGATCCTGCCTCCTTTACCTGGTCGTAAGGAGAATCATTGTTATGTTATGTTAAAAAAACTTGTTGAGCGCACATACACCAAACGGTTTCTTGGCGCTGAGCCGAAGCAGTTACAGACACTAGACGACGAATTCAGTTGTAAGCCTGGGAGAATAGCCATGTCTTAAGTAATTTCCTGAACTGAGTATAGAAGGTGGCCAATCGTAGTTCAGGAGAGAGAGAATTCCAGAATTGAGGTTCCAAGGTCGAGAATCTGAGGCCCCCATGTTTTTTACGTTTAAAAGAGCTAGAGTCAGTAGGTTTTTATTTGAAGAGCGTAAGTCACGGGAGGGGACATACCGCTGTATCTTTGAGGCGATGAAGGCCGGACCACAACCCGATAGGGCTTTGTAGATGGTGCAGCCCAACTTGAAGAGGCAGCGTTGGGCCACCGGGAGCCAATGGAGGCTCTTCAATAAAGGTCTCACATGATGGTGCTTAGGTTGACCATAAATAAGTCCGGCTGCTTGATTCTGAGCCAATTGAAGTCGACGTAATTGGTATGCAGGAATACCAACATACAAAGAGTTTGCGTAATCAATACGCAACATTACCAGTGCGAGGACGACTTGAATCAGAGCCTCAGTGGTCAAAAATCTGTTGATTTTCCGGATTCTCCGCAGATGAAAAAAACAAACGGAGACCACTGAGCAGATCTGGACCTTCATAGTGAGATCATCACTAATCATGATTCCCAAACTTTTGACCGAGCTCACAGGGGTAGGGGGACACCCTAGTAGTGGAGGCCAAAAGTTAGAATTCCACAGATTGGATGAGCCACCAGTAAGAATAAGCTCAGTTTTATCAGGATTTAATTTGAGCTGGTTGGCATTCATCCAATTACTAATAAAGTTCATTGTGGATTGGAAACTAGCCATCGATGATGGGGAGGCATCGATCTTGAACACTAGCTGAAGATCGTCAGCATAGTTGAAAGTTACGACCTCTCTCTTTCGGAGGGCCAGACTCAGGGGAAAAATGTACAAATTAAACAAGAGAGGTGAGAGGGAAGAGCCATGTAGGACCCCGCAGGTCAGTCCTCTCTTCCCAGCAGAAAAGTTGGCAAGACAAACTGCTTGGAAACGATTGCTGAGAAAAGAGGAGACCCACTTCAATGCCAGACCCTGGATCCCGGCACAGCCGACACGGCCAATCAGCAAGTGATGGTCGACCGTGTCAAAGGCAGTCGACAGATCCAGAAGCACCAGGGCTTGAGTGGAGCCCTGGTCAGCCCCCCTCTTAATTCATCTAGGGCTGCCAAGATGACTGACTCAGTCGAGTGGGCGGGTCTAAATCCCGCTTGATGTGAATCCAAGTAGTGTGAATGCTCTATAAAAGTGCTAAAACAGTTAGCAACGTGGGCTTCCAAAATTTTGCTCAGATAAGGCAACAGAGATATGGGGTGGTAGTTGCTAGGTATCGAGGGATCAGCACTCGGTTTTTTCAGGATAGGAACAACTTCCGCACTTTTGAATAAGTTGGGAACCACCCCTTGGGTAAGGGAATTGTTAAGAAGCGACAAAGGGGGATCTGGGTAGTGTAAAAAACTTCTTGAAGAATATGGGGAGGACAACTATCCGTAGGGGAACCGGATCTGACTTTTTAAGTAAAGCAAAAAAGGCATCTTGGGTGATGTGAGGGATTTGGTCTAAATAAATTGAGTTGGTTTGTGCGCATGGGGAGTCCACAGGTATAGTGACCTTGGGAATGCTTGTTTTGATAGTGACAATTTTATCAATAAAAAATGTATTAAGGGAATCACATAAGAGTTGTGATGGGGTGGGTTTAGCAGTGACCCGATCTGGTTTGAGAAGTTCATCTACTATAGAGAAGATGTCCTTAGCTTTGTTAGATGATTTAAGAATTTTTGAAGAAAAGTATTCTGCTTTGGTCAGAGGATAGTATTTTTATAATCTCTAAATGGCCTTTTTATCAGGACAATAGTTGCATCTCCACTTGCGCTCAGCTTGACGCAGAGCCAGTTTCTTTGCCTTAAGCTCGTCAGAAAACCAGCGTTGAGCATCATGGGGTCTCTTACTTTTGATTTTCTTCAGAGGGGCTATGCTGTCTCTGGCAGATTCTAACCAGCCGTTAATGCTTTCAGCCTGGATGTGGGGGGATTCCTCCTGAATGATAGGAGCTGAGGCGATTAATGAGGAGCAGAATTCAGTGATGTCCACCCGACTCCAGTTTCTGGCCATAATATTACCTGAAGAAGGAATTATATTAGGGAAAGTATTAGAAATGAAAAAGGTAATCAAATGATGGTCCGACCAAGTACAAGGGGAAATTAATAAATGGGAGATTTCCAGGTTGGATGTCCAAACCTGGTCTAAGGTGTGCCCCTTTATGTGGGTGGCTACCTTTACATGCTGAGTGCAACTCATTCCCATTAAAAGGTCGGTAAGTTCAACAGAGCAGGGACTTTCCCGTGCATCGTTAGGCCAAAAATTAAAATCGCCAATTATCCAAATTCTAGCATGGTTGACAACCAATTCGGCAATTGCATCACCCAGTAACTGTGGAAATGCAGACATATGGAGTGGAGGTCTACAGAGTAGAACACATATAAAAGATGAGTGATGAGATTCAAATTTAAGTACGAGGCTATCAGCTATCATTACATTTCGATAGAACATTCAAGTTACACCATATGGCCAATACTAAATAATATGCCTCAAAGCATTCCACGTCGAGACATTTCACTGAACAGATGGCTTCTGTTTCTTTGGCTACTCCCCAGTAATTATAAGGGGAGCTGGAAACTTCAATTGATTTATTACCTGTATTTCCTTCTACATCCACATCTGCGGATATTGAGTATGATTCTCCTCCAGCTGAAGTCATAATTGACATTCCTGTGAGTGCCATACCTGAAACATCTGATGCAGCACATCCACCATTGTTTCAGCTGAGGTCCAGTGGTTATTATATGGATTGTAATAGCTTTTCCTCCTGCACATCTTCCTTGTCATCTTCTGTGCAGGAGACCCCTACCCGTACCAGTGTTTTCATCTCCTGGTTCAAAAAGACTTACTTGGGCCCACCTTAGACATATATCTGGATGGTGCTTATGCTGATATTCCTCTTTATGTGGATTGGATTTGTGACTGTATTTTTCCTACTCATTAATGGCCATTATTTACCTGAACGCTCTACTGTGAACTTTGTTGATGGAGTTCTGGCCCCTCACACATCGTCCCACATAATGAAAAGAGACTAAGCCCTTGTCAATATATCAGCGTTCCCTGTTGTTGTTGATGGCATTGTCTGGGATAAAGTTGCATACGATAATCATGGCCCGACGGAAATTTTGAACATTCCATACGTCTTCCACGTTTCCTTGGGAGATGTGGTTTTGCCTGACAATCATTCTGATGACTGGGATGTTCATGCCCTTCATTTGTTATTCTCTGATTTAAAATATTATGCTGCATTTGACACTGAAGATTTGTATTTGAATTTGGCTAATTATGCAGATGTATTTTGTTATCAATATTATGGCCATCATTTCTTACACAAGACAAAAACACAGAGACCCTTTTTTTTTTATACCCAATGGAAATATTGCCCAACACCTTTACTGGGAAGTTCGAAGACCCAACAAAGTAAATTTGTATATTTTTCTGGTTACAATCTATCTGACCCACAGTCCTATTTTTATAAATTGAAGATGCCGCTTCAAACTAAGTTTCTGTTAACACAAACTAAACTAGTTTACTCAATGTTCTTCAGAAACGACTTGTCCATGAAGGATTATGAGCATTGGAAAGACACAATTGATTTAAAATGTATCTGGGGCACTAGAGATTGGCAGGTGCAATGCACTGCAGCTTTGCATCGTGCATGTCTGATACCGTCTCAAATCTTGTTTTTAAATGACATGGTACTACAGACTACTTGTTTTGGTTTAGCCATGGCCAAAAATCTAAATATACCTTCCATTCCATTATTAGCTCCATATGATACATGGCAAACACACACTAACTGCACAATTGAAGACTTAGCTGTCTTATTTCAAAATGGCACCCTTAACTCTTCCAATATTGACACCTTGGGATGGCTAGTGTGGCCGATAACTTCTAATGCATGTCAATTATGTTTTTTGAATACTACCAAAGGTTTTACACAAAGTAGGCCTAATCCACGCTTCCCACACTCACATACAGTCACCAAATACTCAGTGGGTATATTATGTCAGCAATGGTTAGAACATTCCACACTATCGTCTCTGAAACAACATCTCTCTCATCTGTCTGGTGACATCGATTTGGCTGATTTTCATTTAGGTCCAAAGTCCCCTAGGACAAAAAGTTTTTTTATTTGGCATATAATGAATTTTGGAAACTGTTGCAGATGGAAGCTGCGGTACGTCTTCGCCAAATTGACCAGGCTAATTTAGAAAATTTCCTTGAAGTAGTAGATAATAGCATTAATACACTGTCTTCCTGTATATATACTTCAGATAATATTGTGTCTTCTGTCATTGACATTGTTCAGCATGAAGTGTCTGTTTTGTATCATGGTCAAAATCAGTTACGTTCTGTAATGCAGTTTGCTTGGAGTGCAAAAACTCAAAAATGGAAAAGTGCCATGGGATTATTTGAATGCATCTGCACTGTTTTTGACGTTTAATTTGACTGATAAACAGAAATTGATGTCCATGAAAGATGCCATATACACATTGTTGCATATTGAACAATTATAACAGTTACCGTTTTCGGTAGCCGAGACTGATTCAGCTGTGTGGTTTATACATGGGGTTATTTTGCTGCCTATCTCACTTTTTCAGTTCACAGCATGTATGAAACATGATCCTGTTGGGAGATATGAACCCCTTGGCAATAAATGTATTCACAAATTATGGTCATTGCCTTTCGCTTACAGATGTCAAAGCGCAGAAAAGGAAGTTTTCCTTACAGGAGAGGACTGTGATTCCACAGTAGGACATTCCCTAGTCTGTAAACAAGTTAAGGTTCACGGAGCCTGTAACGTTTCGGCCCCTAATCTGGCTTGTTTTTTAAAAGGCATCCCTGTCCCGGCTATTATTCCTGTATTAACTTTGCTTTCTAACGGTAGTTATCTTATTTTGAATAACCACGATTGCTGCGGCTTGAGAGCGGGCATCCCGTATATAGTAAAAGTTTCTCAAAGAGTTACATGTTGCAGCAATGTCCTATTTCCACCCCCGCATGGGATTGTAGCTAGTTCGCTTTGGCCTTACATTCCCACTTTGAAAACAGATTTCAATAAACTAAGCAGACTCAAAGCGCTATTGTTTCAACAAGAAGTGGCTTTCACATCGGCTTGAGAGACCTTCGAATTGCAGGTGGCAAGAACTGCAAGCGGGATACACTTGCTGCTAACCACGAATCTCCCACTCCATTTTGGAGAATTAATACACCAAATATTTAATGCGTCTGATACGGAGGGCCTTGCTAACTTTTTTATACTTGTGGGATCCGGCCTTGTTTCTTCCTTTCAGACTGTTTTTGGAGTAATTCCGGCATTTTTTCATTCTGTTTTTTCCAGCGCCTTCGAAGTGTGTCCCCTGGTGCTCTTGTTGGGGTGCGGCGTGCTAGTTCTCCTACTATTGCTTCGCAAAGGATACTCAATCTGTGGAGTTGCCAAACCCGGTCCAGTTGCAGCTGTACCATGATCGACTGTGGCAGCTCTTTGGTTCTATGCCAGTGGAGTATTTTGCCATCAACTACTGGCTGACCTTCCATTATGCCTACTTCACCTGCGTGCAACCTGTGTTTCACTGCCTCCAGTGCCCATTTCAATTGGCCATGGATGTCTGCTTGTCCAATACCACACACGCTGCCCTGGATTACGATCTGCTAATGGGTCCGTTGAAGGCCCATGACCAGGTGTGTGCCAGGGGTAGGCGTTTGGTGTGCAATCCTCTACTTGGACCAATGGCAGACTTGAGTACCTGAGGTCTTGCGCAGCGCCTCATAGACCGCAGTTTCATTGAGGTTAATGCAGGTTGCCCTGAGATGCTCCTAACGGCTTCTGGATATGAGGAGCCTGTGTGCTCGTTCGACCTACTAAACTGGATGTCATACCTTTTTAGGAATGGACAACGTTTTGGAGTTCATGGCATTCCGCTTTCCCCGCAACATTTTTGACTTTGACGACTAACTATGAATGGTTAGCAGTTTTTGAGCGCCCAATTGGCAACATTTTGGAACATTATACCCTGGCAGCACAATTTTTTTTTTTATGGCTTCAAAATTACACGAATTGGCCTTTGACAAAGACGCTTTGCCTCTGCTTATCTCTGATTTTTGTTTTTTGCATAAAGCTAATGCCCTGGCCAAGGGGAGTGTGTCACGTGGCCCATAGGGGCATTGTCGTTTTTCACTAAGTTAGCATGAGCTTGTTGCAGCTTGCCTGCTGCTTTGCGCACGTTACTACACGTCTTTATTTTTTTACATTATTTTCAAAGACTGCTTTCACATGAGAAATCATCGCTGTGTCTGCTCTCTGCATGTTCCTGGAATTTTGACTGAACATTATCTGCAAGGTCGAACAACAATGTCCCTTGTTATTTTGTTCTGGCCTGTCCTTAGCCCTTAGACAAAACATACTGATGCAGCTGTTGTTTGGACAACGTACTTGGGTTTTTAGTGGGGTGCACGAACAGGTAACACTCACTTGGAGAGGGACCTTTCCGGGAAGAAGAGCACCCATGACGTAGACCTACGATCTATAGGCTAAGGTATGGGGTCTGCTGACAAAGCCCAGAGATCTTCTATTATATAATAATACTTCTTCTTAGCAAGGGGAGGGAGGTTATGCATTATAGTCCTTTCTACATTGTCTTTTTATGATGACATCTCCCTTCATGATTTATGGACTGACTGCTATGCTGACAATATTTGTACTATGCAATTTCCTGCTTGTTGTGGCACGTAAACTGCATGTTAGGGCACGTTAGTTAAAATAAATATTTTAAACTGTTTCATGTCTCCGTCGGATCTTATTGTGGACGAGTACAAGAGAGTAAGTGAAAGGGTGTGTCTTGTTACCGCGATTCCTGAGAGAACTGGGAGTGTTTTGTCCTGGGGTGTCTAATCATTTGCTTCTCTGTGAGTGAGTAGGAAAGCAAGTGAGACACTATAGCTAGTCAGTACTGGGTTCGTGGGTACTAAGGTGGTAGGAAGACTCAGTCCGTATACACTAAGTTCCCATTTCCTGCGCATAGTTCTGTATTTGTGCAGAATCTCAGCAACCACAGAACTTGTGTCACTATCACTTACAGGTATTATAATATATATATATATATATATACCCTTTCAGGTTTAAAGTGCTGAATAATTTAGGCAAAATCTGAAACAGAGAACTCTGGGTAGTTCCCAGATTTAGGTGGAGAGCAGCTCCTCTATAGAGCCCCCAGCAACACCAGCGACACTTTGGATCTGCTCACCTCAAATGTCTGCTTTCGTAGCAACGTTTTTAAGCATAGGAATAACACAATGCCATCCACACCGAGCTAGAAAGGGACAAAGCCTTTTGCCATTTATACAGCAAAGTCTTTAAGCATAGGATTAGCAATGTGTAAAACAAATTGAGAGTGGCTGTCATATTAACATTACAAATCAACGCAGTATAATATGTAGAAAGCAGATCAAGGGCCCAACGGCCGCATCATGAGAAAAATTATTAATTAGTTTAACTTACATTGAATGTTACATCAACACGGTAAGCCTAGAGAGTGTCATCACAAATAACTATTGTGACATTTGTAAATAAATGCATCAATATCATACATTGTGTTGGTCGCCAATGGTGTACGACTTGTGTCATTTTTGTTAATGTACTCCCGTGAGTTTGTGGTTTGACGCCCCCCTAAACTGCGTGATGCATCTCTTGAGGTTCTCCATGCACAGGGGTGCCAGCAAGTAGTACTCCCGGATGGCAGTGCAAGTGTTCCTGTAATACAGTGCCCACACTGTCTCCTGAATGTGAGAAGATATAGGTTCTGCTCTAGTATGGTGTGTGCCTGATACAATTCACAATTAGTGGAGTGTCTATGCTGCGATCGTTACACTGTAACGATTTTCCCACAACTGTGGTCATAATTTAGGTATGTGGATACTGGCCGAGACAGTTAAGGTCTCCTAAGAGTGCCATACTGCCCCAGTGTATGGCTATGAGGTTGAGTCAAGCTTGGCAAGCATTTAGTGAAATTCTGCCCCTGTGGGCTGACATGCTGTGGGTGTTTTATCCTGGGTATGAGGATACATCATTCAAGATAAAAGCATTACACTCTATCAAATAACACATGCATAACTCAACATAGTTATATCAGTCAGGTTTTTGACTGTCTGGTTTTTAAAATGTCAACAAAGAAACCTCCAAAGTGATACTTTTGATAGAAGATACTGGTAGCTAACCTAACTTTAGTGAGTTATTGCTGTTTTACCTGGTGCAAAATAATTTCTTAGGTGGCTAATCTGGTTTCTAAAATGGGTGCATTATGTTTTTGTCTAGGTGCACAGACCTTCTGTGCCACTACAAGTGCCTACCAGCCACTTCATCATTTTTTGTTTTTGGCCCATCCTACCCAAAAATGTCAGTCCCATTTTGGCACTTAACCACATTTTCTGCCCAATTGACTTATATTTCATGGCTTACATTACGCATTTCCGGTTGCAATAGTTTCCTTCCACCAACCAATGTGACTCAGCAAAAGTGTAGTACATGATCATGAAACTCAACCATTCCACAGCTAAGTTTCTACCTACCCCAATCCTTAGAACTTACCTTCATGTAGACTAACTTTCCCCACTGTCAAATGAAGGTATATATTGAAAATAATTTCTGGTGAAGGCAGGGGTGTAATATGGGACTAAGGAGATTGATTTAGAGTTTTACAGATGGGATACTGTGTAATAAATGTGACCAATAAAAAAATATATCCTATTCGCTGTACTACAGTGCATCATTTTTATTCTATGCGCTGTCTACTGTTATACGATAGATGGGATATCTGTTATACACCACATGTGTGATGGAGTATCCCATCTGCCAGACTCTAACTATTAACTTTCAGCCCCTAAGTGTGGACTAAGGGTAGAATTTAAGAGGGAGTAGGAGAAGAGCCGGGACAATGGAATTATTGATAATAAGTTAATGACATTCCATTACAGTTGCCCCCAAAACATGTTGCAGAGTAGCAGACCCGACAGCTTGGCTCCAATAATGTTGAAACTATAGTTAAGTAAATGTGCTGCATATGTACCTTACTTATTAATGGCAGATAATTCATTTATTAACACACATAAAGTGTCTATTCCTTTTTACTATGAAATCCTTTAAACTAAAATTACTTTTTATTATATTGGTGTTCTGGCTTCATTCCTTGCAGTCAGTGCTTTTGCATTATGTTTATGTGATGCATGTGCGGGAAAAACTTTGCCCTGTGACTAATCACATCAAAATTACATTTCAGTGGCCCTAGGGGACCAGCAATGCTCTGCTACTGTGCAACAATAGACAAGTATTTGTGCTGAGAATCACAATTCCTTTTTTTCTCAATATAGCTACTCTTGCTGCTGGAAATGGCCAGCAAACATTCCGGTGGGAGATAGCTGCCTGGCTGAGGTGCAAAAAGTTGAAGGCCATGGCAGTGGTGGTGGCCTTGGAGGAGAAAGAGGAGGATGCACAGGCCTCTTGTTTGGCCCACCAGCCAGGCCCATCTCCAAACCAGCCACATCACCGCCATTGCCACCTGCAGCCGGGGTCCACTGCCACCCGCATCACCAGCCCCTCCCTTGTAGTCATCAACCACTGCCTCTTCCACCCATCCTACATGAGCTGGCACTGCTCAGACATATCTCAATCACACAAAACAGGGGGGACAGGGAACTAGTAAAAGGTCCAGAACCCTTGCTCTCAAGAACACGTACGAGAATAATCATTGGGTATCTGTTCTTGTAATAGTGTATCTTAGGGTGGAAAAAAGGAATCAGTGAGGGGATCTTCCTAATTAGGAAGTAGTGCCCTCACACACCTGTAAGGGTGTCATGCTTCATCATCGGGCTTAGCTCCTCAGGGGATCGATGCTGCAATACCCCACAAGGCCCACAAGATGGCTCTTTGGTGGAGATCTTTTGGTTAATTAGCCATGATGATGAGTGCATTCATGCAGCACCGACCCCACGAGGAGCTTCCTGTATTGAAGGGTAAAGAGGAGGATGCACAGACCTCCTGTTGTTTGGGCCACCAGCTAGGCCCATCTCTAAACCAGCCACATCACCGCCATTGTCTTCCTGCATTGAGAGCTTGATCAGTGAAAATCATTGTGAGCTACTGAAGGCTAAGCAACTTACGCATTGTTACCAGATGCCCCCGCACCCATTTTAATTGGCTTTAAGCCTATTTTCCATAGAACTAGATGCTATGGTCTGACAATATACTTTGACTAGGGGCACTATGACAGGACTGCCATATGTGTCATTGAGAGCGTGGTCTTTGGGAATGTATGAACATATGTGCATATGAATGGGATATATTTCTATGGGTGACTGAGAGACTGTCTCATATGTACTTGTGGCACATGACACAGGAAATACCTTCCACCATATATGGCACCATTACATGTATAACACAAATGGGAGAAATTTAAAGTGCAGAAAAATGTTCTGCAAAAATGTTCAGAGTATGGAATATTTTTCTGCATTTTAACTTTCTCCAATTTAAAATAATGGTTATATTTGTCACTAATAGCGATGGCACTGTATCAAGAAAATTAAAACTGAAGAGGTAACTTTGTTTATGGTGGTTCCTTAAAACTAATCATTTACATTTTCTCCAATTTGCAAGTGTGACTTTTACAAACACCAAGCCTCTTCCTCTCAGTGACCTGTAGATATGGTGCCATATTTATAACAGAAAATTTCATTTCAAACCACAAGATGAAACCCTACCTGTAAGGATTGACTTGCACAACACACTTGCACTTCAAGAGCTTTGAGGAAGCAAGAAAAATAAACTGTAAGATCACGCCCGACCCGTAAGATTAGATTATTCACTCTTTATGAACTATGTTTTTATGTCTCTATTTATTAGTGCCTTGTAGGACATATTGCACAAACTATTAGCACTTTTCTGAATTTCTAGATTTAACAGATTTTAAAATTATTGACTGGGCCTCTTCTGCAAGACCGGAGAATTTACACATTGTGCACTATGTACCTATTTCTGTTTCAAACTAGAAGTCATATGATTTGCTGTATGAATTGCTTGTACTATTTTAGCTGCCTATGCAATGGTTTTTATTTACTATGCGATAAACTTATAATAATTTTAATAATAACACATTTGTTTAAATGGGAGGAATTTTAAGTAAATAGACAAGCTTCATAAGAAATTAAGAGTTATTTTGCTTGATTCAAAGTGGAGAAAGGCATTAATACTTATTGTTTCATAGAAAAAGGACTTCTTCACTGTAGAATTCTCCCATTTGAAAAAAATTACTATTTTTCAGTTATTAATATAGCACAGTGTCTATTGGTCACTGGAAGAAAATGATCTGCTGCTTGTAAATGCGACACTTTGAAATGGGAGAAAATTAAAATGAAGAGTTTTTCATTAAGGTAACGTTTTATTTTAGTTTTCCCCCATTTAAAAGGATTCAGAAACATCATTTTGCTTTCACGCTCCAATGTTGAGTCAATAAGGACTTTTATTTAGGAGTTAAATACTGCAATGCTTCAATTCTTCACCTCTGTAACACAGCCTGGCCTATAAATCTGACTGAGCTCTACTCAATATCAGGCTCTGCTGTCTGCAGCCTGATGATAATACTGTCCAGAAAACACAGCCTTCCATTAAAGTTAAAAATACAAAGAGACCCTGTGCTTATTTAAAAACCAACTCAAGGCTGCAAGCAGCTTTGAAGGTGTTCGGGAGCTACTGTCCGCTCTCAATCAACTGGTTGGAGACACCTGTTATACAGTCAGGGTAAGCTTCATGGTGGACGAGTATCAAGGGGGCAGAGCATATGCTGGTGCAGTCATGTGCGGTTAGCCGAGAAGTGATAACAATCATTTACCACCAATCAGAGAAAAGTATGGAGCTGAATGCATCTTGCTAATCAATCTCACAAATGTCAATATAATTTAGCTGTGTGGGTCCATCATGTGACATGTATCCAGGGACAGTCGCCACCCAGAACACAGCCACTTAATTAGAGTTTCACATTGGAGCCAGTCCACAAACTCTGCATTTACCTAATCAATGCACCTCTTTAGTCCACAGGATTAAGCCTTGAGTCATGTTTTGTTGTTTCCCATTGAAGTAGATAGGCGTTGTTCCTAACTTCATTCTTCTGGCTGTTGTGGTAGTCCCAACCTGACTCCGATTCTCGACCCGAATGAGATAGACATGTAGCATAGAGCAAGAAAAGCAAAAGCAACTTGGAGACTTTTGAAACTAAACTGGCTGATCTCATGTACCTGAAAAAAACAGAAGTACACAAAAGGAATAGATCGTTGAAGGAATTAAAGGCAATCATTCAGGTAGAACTATCCCCTGGGCTCAACACATCAAGTTTACAAATTAGCTACAACACCCTCCCAGCCACAACATGAATCATCAATCACCCAATCAATATATCACTCATTGGTGCAATAGTTACATGTTCAAAGCGTGGTGTACATTTGTCTATTGTATCTCTTTTTCTATGGAAGTGAAACTCAATGGCAATGTTGTATAATTAATAATGGTCTTTACTGGCAGCCTATCTAGGGAATGAAAAAAAGAAGGACAGGGATGGGAGGTGTAGGAAAGTGCCCTTTTTGTATGGTCAACCTCCCACACACATTTTGCTCCAACACTGATGGTTATGATGCTGAAAGTGCACTGGAGCCTGCTGTCCAGGTCCCCGTGCCAGTGTATCCCTCAAACTGATATGTGTGAATTGATAACCCCAATTGTCAAGGACTTTAACCACCTTATACGTCCCTAGTATATGGTACCAGTAATGCCCAGGGCATGGGTGTTAAAGGAGCCAACAGGAAGTGAAGCATTGTTTGTGCCACCCTAAGTGACCCAAGTAAATTACTGACAGCAGGACTGCTATTGAAGACTGCAGGAGCATTGCAAACTGCTCAAACTTTACTTTTTGCCATCAGATGCACTATTTTTAATATATGTCAGTCACCCCTAAAGAAGTCCTCCCAAGCCCAGGAAACAGGGTGCATTTTATTAAATGTGTGGACATTTAAGTGCAAGCCTAAATGTCTCTTTAGTGGTCTCTACCATTAAAGGCTACTTTAAGTTTTAGGTTGTCTATAGGATAACATAGTCTGGCACCCGGGCAAACTCAAGGTTGGCAGCTCCATTATGGTACTGCCAAAATATATCATGCTTGGTATCAAACAATGGGCCTCATCTGCCTTGACATGGATTTCGTGGCAAGGACATTGTGTCATGAATCCAGGTGGCTACCTTAGAGGATGCCCCAGCCTTCCCCGTGCTCTGGCTGCCTGCCCACAGTTGCTGCCATGAACACAGGAATCTAACCTCCTGCCAGGAGGTTTTAACTCTCCTAGGAGTCAGAAACAATAGCCTGGATGGGAAGGAGGTCACACTTCCCTCCCTGACAGGATGGCTAGTGAAGTGGTACTTCAAGGCGGTGAGCTTCAAAGACTTCACTGCCTGTGATATGCAACCAGGCTGTCTCCCAAAGGACGAAAGAGATTTTCCTATGCCCCCAGGCACATTTGCACCTGGGCAGGTGGGAAAATTGGGTATTAAGAAGATGTACACACCCAGAAGGATAGCCACACCTCTAGGGTGGCTATCTGGTTTTGTACAGCTGAGGAAGGCTTCTGCCATTTTTAAAAGTGAAAGAACAGAGGGCTACGGGTAGAAAAGCTGACACACAACCCCAGATGTGGTCACCTCAGAAGCCGATTAGCCACTGCGGCTAGTAGCTCATTGGCCACTTGCAACCATACCCCTAACACCCCTAAATATAGTATTTAAGGGCTACCCTTGATCCCAGAACCCCAGTTCTGATCTGACTTGCAACTAAGGGAAAAGAGGAGTCCCGTGTAGGCAACAACAGGATCTACACAAAGCAGAAGCGTGATACTCTGCACCTGTAGCAGCCTTCCTTGAACTGCGTGACTGTGACTCGTCCTGGACCAAAGCTCATTTGCCCCAGTCAGAGGGACCTTTTGAGAGCCAAAGGCATCTCCAGACTCCACTGGACTAGTATCACTTGTCCCCTGCACACCGCAGGTAAAAACTATGTACCAAAACCAAACAATTGATGGCCATCAGTCCCTCCGAGGGATCGCCCAAAAGTAAATGGTCCGGTGCATTGTGGGAAACATAGTCCTGACCTCCACCAAGCTTCAGGTGGCACACTTTCCCTTGGACCTCCCGACATCGAAATAACTTTCTGCTGAGCTTAACGCTATCAAGGCTTGCGGGTGGCCAGCCCAGCAACCACCCCTTTACTTGAAGCTGCACCTCGAGCGATCTCTGAAAAACCATCATCCGACATCAGCAATGGTTTTGCTGTTGACTGTTTGCACCCGCTTCTCCCCAGAAGCCTGTAAGTGGTAAAAACAGCTCTCCTGTGGCTCCTGCTTAAGCACCAAGGACAACCAGGAGAACTCTGCACCCGGGCTTCTCGAGCCAGGTAAAATCAAACTGACTGTCGTGGCTTAGTCCTGAAACCCGCATCACTTTACCCTCCTTGGGTTCCTAAAACTCGACATGCAAGTGACTGATTGTCACTAGTGCTTTTTAGCTTTGACTGCAATGATAAAGGTTTGCCATACTGTTTTTGCACTGATTTAATATTGCTTCTAAAATCCATAACTCTGGTTATACTTATCCGATTGACTTTGTTTTGGTGTCTGAATTTATAAAAATTCTGCTTTATCTTTATAAATTGAGGCCAGATTTATTTTGAGTCATGTCAATTACTTATCATCCATGTTGGTACTCTAAAATGCTTAACAGATGTTCCTCTAGTAAAGCCTGATTGTTCTTTGCCGCTCTACCAGGACTGAGTGAAGGATTTATTATTGTGAATCCAAGTCTTTGGGGTATTCTGAGAGTATTCCATTGTGAAACCCAACCAGTATCACCACGTAATACTCCACCTTCCTAAAATAGTGTTGCAGCGGAGGGATCCTGAACTTGTGTTTTCCAGTACCACTTGGTCATAAATGAGAAATCCACTATTAACTTTAGACTCAAAATTATTTTATCAAAAGTTTTTCGATTTTTCTAAATTAGAATTTTAGGGCCCTGTTTAGACCTCCATTCCAATAGTACAACAAAAAGTTTTTAAAGTTTTAAAAAGGACTCAACTTCCAAGTAAAAGGTTAGGCACAATGGATGCTGGTCAGAATCTCGACCTGTCAGTCATCCCAGCCCTCAAAATCAGTGATCTGAGGGTTTTGTGCAAAGCAAGGGGCATTAGCTATAGTGTTACAGCTAAGAAGGAGGAACTTGAAAAAAGTCCTCAGCTCAATTGAAAAGGAAAAACTAGAGAGGGAGGGCCATTCCTCAGAGGGAGACCTTGAAAAAGGTGTGGACTAGGCTCATCTAAAATTGAAGATGATGGGGAAGAAGGTGAAGACCAAAACTCTCCACCCTTTCCCAGACCTCCTTTACTAGTGGGAAGTGACAGGAGTCACTCTAGCAGACCCCATCCTGGTAAGATGGTAGTAAGGCCAGAGAAAGAGCTTGATCATAGATTGAACTTAAGGAAAGGAGCCGAGCCCTTGAAGAAAGAAGGGCCAAGATGACCTTGCAGCCCAAAGATAATTGTGGCAGCAACTTTATTAGGGAGAAAGAGGAATCTTTTGGCCCTAAGATCCCGAAAGGAATTGTCCCTCGGTTCAGTGATGGTGATGACATTGCTAAATGGTTTGCAGCCTTGTAGAAGGCTTGCAAAGTGAGGAGGATAGGTCTCCTGTCTTGGGGCTCTCCATTGTGGGAGTTATTCTCAGTGAAGGGCAGAGATAGACTTCTGACACTTAATGAGGATGTGGCTGGGTCCTATCAGCATATGAAAGAGCCCTTGATAGAAGGATTTGTACTCACCACAGAGCAATACAGATTGAAGTTTAGGGACATGCATATAGACCAAAGCCAGACATGGGTGAACTTTGTGTACTCTTCAGTCAAAGCACTAGAAGGCTGGATAAGGGGCAATGAGGTGGACACTTATGATGAGCTTTATCATTTAATTATGAAAGAGCATATTTTAACTAATTGTACCTCAGAGAAATTTCATCAGCATTTGGTGGATTCAAAGTTGTCTTCTCACAGAGAGTTGGGGAGGATAGCTGACAAATGGGTCAGAACCAGGGCGTCCAGAAAGACCCATGGTGGGAGTAACCAGAAAAAGGATGCTCAGACTTCCCAGAAGGGGGAAGAGGTGAATAACAACAGGGATAAAAAGAAGGAGTTCTCAAAAGGCCCCCAAAGTTCTTCTCAGGAGTGTGTGCCCTGAGACTTCTCCCAGATCAAACGGGAAAGGGTCGCATGGTAAGAACTGGGACCTAGCAAAGGCTTCTGGGTTATGTCATGACTGTCATCAGGCAGGACATAAGAAAGGAGATGCAACATGCTCTTAAAAGTACCTTAGTGGTGGACAATCCAAGGGATAGCTAACATAGGAGGGGTGGTGGAAGTATACTCTAGAGACTCCAGAGGCGATTGCCCTCAGGACTGTCACTGCCCCTGCAGTGGCCAAGACCCTCCTTGGTATCTTCACCAGGGTAAGGTTTCTTAAAGAGGTGGTCTCTGACAGAGGGACAAATTTAATGTCTACATACCTAAAAGCTATGTGGGATGAATGTGGAGTGAACTTCAAGTTCACCGCCCCAATCACTCTCAGACAAATAGTTTAGTGGAAAGGTTCAACAAAACCATGAAAGGCATGATAATGGGCCTTCCTGAAAATCTCACCAGGAGATGGGATGTTCTTTTAACTTGTCTCTCGTTTGCCTACAGAGAAGTGCCACAAAAGGGGGTTGGATTCAGTCCTTTTGAACTTTTGTTTGGCCTTCCTGTTAGGGGTCCTTTAAGTCTGATGAGGAAAGGATGTGAGGCATCTCACAAAGAACCCAAACAGGACATAGTGGACTATATACTGGGCCTATGTTCACGCATGGCTGAGCACATGAATAGAGCAAACAAACTTTTGCAGGCCAACCAGGAGCTTATCAAGCGCTGGTATGACCAAAGGTCAGCACTGGTTCAGTGCCAACCATGTCAGTTGGTGTGGGAACTCTCAGGGCCATCCAGGACAAGTGGTCTGGGCCCTATCTCATTTTGTAGAAGAAAGGGTAAGTCACCTACTTGATAGACTTAGGCACCCCTAGGAGTCCAAATAGAGTTATCCATGTAAATCACCTAAAGCCACACCAGGACAGAGCTGAGATGACCATGCTCATGGACACTGATGGGGGCCAGGAGGAGGAAGGTGAACCCTTCCCTGACCTACTGTCAAACAACCCACAAGATGGTTCAGTAGAGGGTGCTGTTTTATCTGACTCTCTGACTCAGCAACATCAGGCTGACTGCAGGCAAGCCCTAGGCTAGTTTGCTAAGCATTTCTCTTTGACCCCTGTTCAGACAACATGGTGTACCCATGATATGGTCACTGGCTACAGCCTCCCCTGTCAAAAACGTAATATACAGACTATCTAATCATGTTAACGTATGCATTAAAGGTGTGGTATGCAAGATGGTAGCGCTAGGGGTAATTAAACCCTCTGACAGTCCCTGGGCTAGCTTAGTGGTACTGGCCCCCAAATCGCACTCCAAAGGTGGAAAACCAGGGATGAGATTTTGTGTGGATTACAGAGGTTTAAATTCACCAAAACTGATGCACACCCCATTTCAAGAGTAGATGAACTTACTGACAAGCTGGGTGCAGCCAAATTTGTGAGTACTTTTGATTCAACATCAGGGTACTGGCAAATTGGTCTAACCCAGGGAGCAAAGGAGAGGCCAGCATTTTCAACCCCTGAAAGCCATTTGCAATTTAAGGGGATGCCTTTTGGTTTGAAAAATGTACATGCCACTTTCCAAAGGTTAGGTTTAATGAGTTCTCTCAGGCCTGGAAAACTTTAGTGCAGCATATCTAGATCAGGGTTCTTCAATCAGTAGCTCATGAGCTATTGTAGCTCTACAGCTACCTCGGAGTAGCTAACCTGTGTGCAACCCAGCTTATTAAATTGGAATGCTTTTGCTTGGTTGAACTATTATACATATAAAAAATTGAAATTATACAACACTAATAATATTAGTATTAGTAGCTCTCAATGTGTTTCATTGAACATAAGTAACTCTCAATACAGAAATGGTTGGAGACCCCTGATCTAGATGATATAGCTGTCTTTAGTTCCACCTGGGAAGATCACCTGTTCTACCAGAGGGACGTTTTACAGGCCCTGCATTAGGCAGGCCTACCTATCAAGGCAAGCAAGTGCCAGATAGGGCAGAGTTCTGTTATGTACTTGGGCCACCTTGTAGGTGGAGGCCAAGCCCAACCTCTCCAACCCAAGATCTGGACCATTCTGGAGTGGGAGGCTCATAAAACCCAGACCCAAGATAGGGCTTTCTATAGCTTTATTGGATACTACAGCAGGTTTGTGAAGGAGTATGTGACCATTATGGCCCCACTCACTGAACTTACAGCCAAAAAGCAGCCCGAGAAAGTCATCTGGACCACAGGATGCCAAAAGGCCTTTGACACCCTGAAGGAGGCTATGTGCTCAGCACTAAGCCCGGGTGGGTAACTACGCTCCGCCAGCATAGGTAACATAGTTTTGCCTACTCCGCAATCTGTTGCGAACGCGGAGTTCAGGCAAAACTAGAACTCCGTGGTGGAGCGTAGTTAGCCGGCCCCTCCACACTCCCAAAGTAATTAAAAGTAATTAAAAAGGCACTTACCTGCTGTGGCTGCCTCCTCCTCGCCATGGCCGCTCTCCTGTCTCCTCCTCGCTGTCCTTCTTCACTGAATAACCCCTACGTTGAGGGGGGTGGAGCTAGCCGCGCTGGGAAATGGCCGTGATGTAGGCGAGCTCTCCCGATCGAATCACGATCCTACAATTATCCTGTGTGCACAGCCGCTAATTCCACATGAAACCCGTGCGACTACACTGAGGGAAGCTACCAGTAAAACACCAGTTAATTACCGGAGTACTAAACGGCCTGGAACAGGGAGGAAACGACACAGCCGTGAGCGCCGGAACAGAACTGTTGCTCAGGGGCGCGCCCTGATACGTCTGCCACACGAGTCCGGGGCGTACTAAAGAAGATCTGGGCCTGACGGGAAAAAAAAAAAAACGAGAAGCCTGGTGCGGCTCCGGCGGACTGTGCTGTGGGCTACGAGGACCGATCTGGCATCGTCCGCCGCATGCAACCTTGACATGAACCGCTGAGATCACCATGGCGGCTGGCGGTGAATGCGGCGATCAGGAGCGCGAAATGAAGTGAGGCCCACAGCGACGAGCGAGCACCGTCTGGATACCACCGCGACTAGGCGATGAGCGGAATCACTGCAGTAGAGACGGCGCATGATAAAGGGATCCGTCTGCCGCCACGAAATGAGGTAAGGAGCAGGGTGCGCAGCAATAAAGTGGGCGACTGCACGCGCAGGATGGGACGAGAGGTCTGTGGTCCCGGCCACCCATCGTGACCCTGTATCACCAGCCAGAGACCTTTTAAGATCGGCCAGTGCCGCCTAACAGGGAGCGCTGCAGAGACCCCACACCACGATCGTGCACTCTTGCGGCGAGTGGGGGTACGTGGGATCCCTGCTCTCCGCCTCTGAGATTTATGCCCCATTGCGCGCCTTATGACCCTGCATTAGAGAGCTGTGTGGCAGGAGGACCGTGTGTCTGTGGCCCCCACGTACGCTCCGGACCACCCGGGACTCTACAAGGCGCACGGACTGGTGGGGCCCCCATCTGAACAACAGCGGCGCCTTGTCGACTCCAACCACATGATTTTTTCAACCCCAGGTGTGGAGAAATTGAGAAGATACGTATCCTTGCTGAGACACTGCCTGGGGACTTCCACACAGGTACAACTGTATCTGCATTGCTGCGCCCACATCCCATCTCCAGACACGCCTGCAGCCACAATAGGACAATTGCTAGTTATATATTTACAACTTGCGCAGATGTAGGGACACCTCGGACACTGCTGATCACGGCCTAGATCACCACTAGGACACAGCTTCTCTGGACACAGCGCACGAGTGCCTCCTGCTACCGTTCAGTACACGTATAGAGTACATGCAAGATGGGGAAACCAGATAAAAATCAACCCAAACTGCACTTCGAACAACCACGGAAAGCGATGGAGACAGGCACTGAGTCCCCCGAGAACAATCAGGCGCAAACGGTGCCACCGGGCTCTGACACAGCAGTGGACTTTCACACCATGTTTGCTACCATACAATCAACGTTGTCCAATATAGATGGCAAGATTGACTCTCTGACGTATCGTGTAGACCGTATGTCGGAGAGGTTGGACAAACATACGGAACGTATCGACATGGTGGAACGTCGGGTGTCGGATGCGGAGGACGCTCAGCAACAATTCGAACAAAAACAAACTAAAGCTGACAAGACGCTACAATCCCTCATGGCCAAAGCTGAGGATCTTGAAGCCAGATCCCGACGCTGTAATCTACGCCTTATGGGGGTGGCGGAAACGACAAGAACAGGTACAATGGAGCATTATGTTGAAACTCTCCTAATCGCCCTACTCGGTCGAGAAACATTCTCTGAAGTATTCATTGTCAAGAGGGCGCATCGGTCGCTTGCACCGAGGCCCGCGCCAGGTGCGCGCCCACGCCCCATAATAGCCAAAATACTGAATTATAGAGACAGGGATGCAGCACTTTGCAGAGCACGGGAACTGGGAACATTGAATCATGACGGAATGGATATATCCATATATCCGGACTTTACATCCCAAGTGCAGGAAGCGAGAAAAAAGTTCCTCGATGTAAAAAAGAAATTAAGGGACAATAACATCTCCTATGCGATGATATACCCAGCCCGATTGAAGATCACTGATGGTGGAAAAAGTATACTCTATAATGACGCCAAAGATGCCATTCAGTTCCTACAACATAACTACCCAAACGCCCTCAGGCGCAGATCCCCAAGAGGAACACAAGCTGAACACGGAAATACATCGGATGTCGAATGATAATCTGCACCTCTTTCGAGCAGGCATACAGCTGTTTACAATCGGCCGGTACATTTACATGTAATCGCCCCTGCGCTATATGTACAATATGTTCTATTTAACAGTTACCTTTGCCCTGTAGGTATTGCTGAATAACCATTTGTTGGTGATAGCTACGTTAAGTCATTGCAATATTTGACCTTCTAATGTGTAGGCAATTTACCTGTCCTTCATAGGTATTTGCACACTTCAAATATAAGTTAATAATGTTACGGGATTGTGACTTGATCCCCCAACTATTTGTTGTTGGGGTTGTAAGCCGGAGGCTGCCGCCCCCCCTGTGTATACCACAGCCTTCCTTTTTTAGTTAGGTGGAAAGTTTTGTTTGTCATTGTGGGGCAGTGTCTTTACCATGATTGGGATGGTGAAGTGGGTGGGGGGAGGATTGGGACAACTCTACAGTACATTGGTAGTCACATACATGTTGGGCTTGAATGTCCAGGATTATGCTCAAGCTTCACAGTCAGGCATAGCAATTGTGTCCAGAAGTGGACGGACGGTGGGAGGTATGACTGTCATCCAACTTCCTACATTTGTTATTATAGCACTTAGGCAATATGGCTAGAAATACACCTTTGAGACTTAGCACTTGGAATGTCAGGGGTCTAAATAATCCCAGAAAGATCCGACAAGTATTCGCCTATCTAGATAGACATGGCGTAGATATAGCTATACTCCAAGAGACGCATCTACTTCCACACAAAGCAAATATATTGGGCAACAGGTGGGCTGAATTAGCGATATCGGCGACTTACTCATCCTATGCAAGGGGGGTGACAACTCTTATTCGTAAGGGTACACAATTTATACTGGACCAAAAAATCATTGACCCGCAGGGACGTTATGTCATACTCACAGGAATATTGCGAGGCACCAAAGTTGGCATCATAAATGTGTACGGTCCGAATACGGATGATCCGGCCTTTTTTATGACTCTCTGGGCACAAATACGAACCCTGCCAGATCTAGAACTGCTGTGGGGAGGCGAACTTAATGTTGCACTGAATTCTGCACAAGACAGATCACACAACACAACTGAACACCATCCAAATGTGGTCTCTATTATTTTAAATGGCCTAATAGAATTTCGTATACATGATATTTGGCGCCTACGGAACCCAACTACACTAGAGAGCACATATTCCTCGACAGTCCATAACAGCTGGTCCAGACTTGACTACTGGCTTCTCACAGACCAAGCATGCACGTGGGCCGCAGATATAACACACCTCCCTAAGACGCTCTCAGACCATAAACCAGTGATGTTAACCTTAAACATACCAACATACATTCCACCGCCATTTATATGGCGCTTCAATGCTACCGCGCTCTTGGACCCCCTTTATAAAGAAGCAATTCATACAGCAATAGTAGACTACTTTGCAAACAATAAGCAGCCGGGTACCAGTGCGGGACTGCTTTGGGAGGCATTTAAGGCAACTATTAGGGGCATCTGTATAAGTACAAATGCGGGTATTTTGCGTGATATCCGGACACAACTGGAGAAATCCGAAGCTTGCATAAAACTGCTCAAAGCCGAATATGACACCAGTCACCGTCCACTCACTCTTGGTAAGTTGAGGGATGAGATAAATAAATACAATTTGCTAGCAGATGATGAGATAAAATACACTTATAAACGCCACACCGCACGCAGGGTTGGGGAGGGTGGCAGGCCGGGCCGAATATTAGCACAAAAAATACGCATAGAAAACAAGCAACACACTGTTCTGCAGATACAGGATGATAACGGTATACTGCACTCTGATACTCAGGGTATACTAAACACGTTCACGAAGACATACAGTGATTTTTATAAGACACAACATACTGTACTGGAACCTGAAATTATGCAATACATTGATGACATAGCGCTGGTATGGTTGTCCGACACGCACCTGGCTCAACCCATAGCGGAGGACGAAGTTCAGCTAGCTATAAAATCCCTGCCTAATGGTAAATCACCAGGTCCCGATGGATTCACTGGAGAATTTTATAAAGCATACTCGGAATTATTAACTCCGCATCTGCTTGAGATGTATGACGAGGCCTATAATGCCAAAATTCTACCTCCCACACTATGCGAAGCCCTTATAGTGGCACTACTGAAGCCTGATAAAAACCCAGATAAAGCAGAATCATATAGGCCCCTCTCATTAATAAATACAGACGTTAAAATATTGGCAAAGATTATAGCCACTAGACTACAACCACTCATGTCCACTATAGTCCTCCCTGACCAATCTGGGTTCATTCCAGATCGTTCAACTGCACACAATTTACGAACCATATTTGCCCTGTTGCATCAACTCAATCCGGAAATCAAGGCTGTGGCGGTATTGTTAGATGCAGCTAAGGCCTTTGACTCTATCGAATGGACCTACATGTTCTCGATCCTGCAGAAAATTGGCTTACCACCTATGTTTATAAACTGGATAGCCCTATTATACAATAAACCCACAGCCCGAATAAAAGTTAATCGACACATATCAGCGGTAATCCCAATACAACGTGGGACCAGACAGGGGTGCCCGTTATCCCCATTGCTGTTCTCAGTGGCATTAGAGCCACTAGCATGTAAAATACGTCAAAACTATGCATATACAGCGCTCCGATTTAATCTAAGACCCATCAGCATATCGCTATATGCGGATGATATGGTATTGTACTTAAGAGATCCCGAGGTTCATCTCTCGCCTGTGTTGAGAGAATACATAAAATTCGGGCGATACTCGGGCTTGCAGATTAATTGGAGTAAGTCAGCAGTGATCCCGTTGACAGCAATTACAAAGGCACCACAATTGGAATTCCCCCTTATATGGCAGGAAGACCCCATTAAATATCTTGGAATCTGGATACATAGAGACCCTGCGCTAGTCCTAAGATATAATTATGGAACTGCAATAGACCGTATAGAAACACAAATATCCAGAAGGATCACTCTGCCTCTATCTCTAGCCGATAGAATTTCACTTATAAAGATGGTGCTGTTACCTAAACTGTTATATCTTTTTATTAATATACCAATCACACCTCCTACACCCATCTTTCAGCTGCTACGTACGAACCTAGTCAAGCTGATATGGGCAGGCAAGCAAGCTCGCATCAGTCTTAACACTATGTCACTTCCATACACTACAGGTGGTTTCACGGTACCTGATCTTTATTTATATTATCTATGCGCCCAAGCGCAATACGCATATTTTTGGTTTCACCCAGTAAAGTATCTACCACACCTTGCTATAGAGGATGGAGATGCTGACCCGGTGCCATTGCCTAGCATACTCACTCATATTAGGCCACACATATCCCCGCGAGAAATAAACACGATACGCACGACATCACATGCATGGAAAAGCATTGGTCGCCTAGCGAACAAAACACCCCTATATGCCCCGAACATGCCGTTGAATTGCCATCCGGATTTATCGGTCACACAAGAGCAGAACAGCATGCTGATACTAGAACAAGTAGGTATAGCACGAATGGGGGACCTATATATGAATGGTACCTTCATAACCCCTGATGACCTGTCATATATAAGTAACCAATCACTCTTGTTTCGATTCATATGTCATAGATTGAAAGCTGCAATTAAGGAACTCTATCCCTCATATCCTGCTGAACCTCCTACAATGCAATCATTGCAATTTTTGATAGCCACACCCACCCACACTAACATAGTGTCACGATTATATAAGCTGATACAATCAGATATAGGTGCACAGACCCTAAAAGCACGTGAAAAGTGGAATAAACTATTAGACGCTCCTTTGACAGACGACGACTGGATATCATGTTGTACACTTACCACGCTACTTACACCTAATGGAAACCTACGTATTATTCATTATAAATTCCTTCATCAAGCTTATCATACACCAGCTAAATTATGTAAATATGGTCTACGAGACACCGCAGACTGTAGGAGGTGTGGATTTACTCAGGCACACTTTGCACATCTTGCGTGGACATGTGATAAGATACGATTGTACTGGGAGGAAGTAATTCACCATCTGAGTGTTCTGATATCATGTAAACTGTGCTGCACACCACAACTTTGTTTGTTAGGTCTACATATCCCTGTAAAGTCAATTAAGAAGAAACTGGTCGCGGTGTTGCTACTGTTGGCCAAGCGCAGGGTGGCAATGCACTGGGATAGCAAGCAAACCCCTACGATTGCCCGCTGGATATTAGATGCTGTCTATTGTAGAGACAATTTTGTAACATACGCCGAAGAACTACCAACTGCTTCTAAACCATTGGATATCTGGGTGCTATTTACTGATTATTTACAGGAGAACCCCGACCTGTTCCAGACTTGTCATTAATTTCAATATATGTGCTTTAATTGTGAACACTGCTACACTGTACATCTGGAAACTATACTCTATTTGAGGATGCAGTGTATGTATACCTCCGTTTTTATTTCTTATACTGTATTGTGACTGACAGGATTATTACAATGGTGACTACTAATATGTACGTTTATTGAAAATGTTCAATAAAAAAAAAAAAAAAAAAAAGAATATCCCCTACGTTGTACGTCTTGCGAATGTGCATGCACACGTGCAAGACGTACAACGTAGGGGTTATCAGTGAAGAAGGACGGCAAGGAGGAGGCAGGAGAGCGGCCATGGCGAGGAGGAGGCAGCCACGGCAGGTAAGTGCCTTTTTAATTACTTTTAATTACTTTGGGAGGGGGAGGGCACGGAGCGGAGCAAAGTTCCACGGAGTTGTTTCCCAACTCCGTGGAACTTCGCGTATAGGCACTACGCCTGATTCACCCAGGGTTACTCAGCACCTGTCTTGAAGGCACCAGACTATGGGAAAGAGTTCACTGTCCAAATAGACACTTATGAACATGGGATTGGAGCAGTGTTCTCACAAATAAATGTTGAGGGCCAGACTCAATCAGTTGCCTATATCAGCAGGCGACTCCTCCCTGGAGAGTAGCGTTGGTGTGCCATTGAAAGGGAATACTTTGCTTTGGTTTGGTCTATGAAGAAGCTGAGACCATACTTGTTTGGGACTCACTTCAAGGTTCAAACCGACCCAGACCTCTCAGATGGTTGATGCAGATGAAAAGAGAGTGTGAGAAGTTGGCCTGGTATATGATGTCCACTAATTAAAGTGGGCACCTTGCACCAGTCCAAACAACCCTTATGGTGATTTAAGAGGTCAAAGATAACCTTACAAAGCTATCCAAGTGGTAGCTGTGGAGAGCAGCCTTCAGGCTTAGTCTTGAAGGAATGTTAAGCAGCTTGTTTCACCAGAATTCAATCTTATTGTATTGGTTAAATGAAAGGAGAACAACACAGTAGTTATAAGAATATATATTTATTATTATAACACCTTAAATACCTCACAGTATCTGCTACACGCAGATAAACACAAAGCACACAATACTGTAGCACAGAAACAATCGTAAGTAGCACTAATGCACAGTGGGCTCCCGGGGGAGACCAAACCATATACTAAAATAGTGGTATAAGAACCACGACTCGAGTCAAGACAATGTCTAGAATGTGTAGAATCACTGGGACCCCAAGGAACCACCCAAGGTGAGTAAGTAGGGACCCCACGGAGGACGGGTGCAGTGCGAGAACACGACCACGTGCTATGTACAATTCAATGGGAGAGTCGGGTTGCAATTTTTAAAGTTTATGGACCCTTCCCAGTGGATTACGAGGAAACCCTTTGGAACATAGAAGGTTGGAGAGCCACCCCACCCGTGGATACTGAAGTACCAGAGTTACCTATCCCAGAGGGGCCGGGTGCATAGGGCTGAAGTGGCTTTGGAAACCTCCGTCGTTCTCAATGGGAGTCTTCAAAGAAATGCCACTGCTGGAAAGAAGAAAAGTAGCAGGTGTAATCCGCAGGTGGATTCTTGATCGAAGGAACCTGAAAGCAGAGGGGACAGAGTCTGGGTCACTCAGGAGTGACCAGGGGCTCGGTAGACGAATGCCCACTGATGTCGGGTGCTTCATGTGCGAAGAAGGAGACCTTGACTCTACAGCTGCAGGGACCAGGAGATGTTGAGGGCAACCAAGAGCCGGATATGAGCTGCCCCACGAAGGATGTCGAGTGCGGAGGGGTCGGTGTCCGACGGGAGCGCCAACAAGCCTTGGCAATGGAAACCCACGAAGAAGGTCAAGAAAGGTTACGGTCAGGCCCAGCAAGGACCAGAGGACTCACCACATCAAGGGGAGTCAGGGCAGGCCTGGAGCAACCAGAGGAGCCCAAGAAAATCAGGATTGTCCCTCAAATAGACCGACAGGCCAAAGGCACAGGAGTTGCAAGGGGACCTCTAGCAGTTTCACCAAACAACAGCTTGCAGGGCACAGTGTGTGAAGAGGCCAAAGTCCTTGGTACAAAATGTGTGTAGAGGTTGGGGGCTATCGACAGCCCAATGCACAAAGTTGGGGAGCACCAACAAGCATATGCACTTGCAAATGTACACGGTGCACAGGTGTTCGGGTTATGCAATCCCCACGAGGGATATTGGCCTCAAACTTGGTGAGAGGGCAGCTTGACCTCAACGAACATAGGAATTCACCTCCTGTGTTTCTGGAGCCTTTGGAGTCCGCAGGCGCTCAGGATCAGCAGACCGGTCAGTTGCGTTATGGTGCCTGCGAATGCAGGGGAGTGACTCCTTCACCCCAAGGGAGATACTTCAGTTGTCCTTGATGCTCCACAGGTCCTGCACGGAGCCTGTATGGTGCACAGGCACAGACAATGCTTTGGACGAAGAGGGAGATGAAGTTGGGCCCAGTCGAAGTCCAGCAAAGTCCAGAGTGTCCAGACGGTCAAAGGTCAGTGGTTTCTTGTTCAGAATCTTGTCCACGTCGAATCTAGGGTCCAACAGCCAGGTAAGCCCTTTTGTACCCACAGTAGAGGGTTGGGCAGATTCAGGGGACCCTCCCTTGGGAGGGTCAGGACAGGGGGGTGGTTACACCCATGTCCTTTGCCCAGTTTCACGCCAGAGCTGGTTTGAGCTGGACTATGCACAGGGACACCAAATGTGCCCCACATGCAGACTTTCAGGCACTTTGGAAGTGCACCCACCCAGCTCCAATACACTAAATCCTGTCTGGGAGGTGGTCACACCTCCCTGTGACAGGATGCCTATTGTGCTGCCTTCCTCTGCTCGAGCTTGGCTCAGCAGCAGGAGGGCATAAATGTGTCTCTGGTCAGCAGCAACCATTTTGTGCTGTCCGGGTCGAGAAGACTGGTACCGGGAAGACCAGGGACCCACGAAGCTTGCTTCAGAAGGGTGGAATCATACCTCCCACACAGGTTACTGGTGTGGAGGTATGATTCACACACCGAGACCGCCCTTATCGCAGCCACCGACGACATCAGAACCCTAACCGACAACGGGGAAACAGCAGCCCTCATCCTCTTGGACCTCTCCGCGGCGTTCGACACCGTCTGCCACCGCACCCTAGTGAAGCGCCTCAGCAACATCGGAATCCGAGAGAAAGCACTGGAATGGATCATCTCGTTCCTCGCCGGAAGAACCCAGAGAGTCCGCCTCCCCCGTTCAGATCCGAGGCCACCGAAGTCATCTGCAGCGTTCCACAAGGATCTTCACTCAGTCCAACCCTCTTCAACGTCTACATGAGCCCCCTCGCAGCCATCGCACGCCAACACAACCTCAACATCATCTCCTACGCCGACGACACCCAGCTGATCCTCTCCCTCACCAACGACCCCACCACCGCCAGAGCCAACCTACACGACGGGATGAGAGACGTCGCCGACTGGATGAGGAACAGCCGCCTTAAACTGAACTCAGACAAGACGGAAGTCCTCATCCTGGGTTCATCACCCTCCGCCTGGGACGACTCTTGGTGGCCCCCGGCCCTGGGCACCGCGCCCAAGCCAACGGACCACGCACGCAACCTGGGCTTCATCCTGGACTCCTCCCTGTCGATGACCAGACAAGTCAACGCCGTCTCATCTTCGTGCTTCAACACCCTGCGCATGCTCCGCAAGATCTTCAGATGGATCCCCACTGAAACCAGGAAGACCGTCACCCAGGCACTCGTCACCAGCCGACTGGACTATGGGAACACCCTCTACGCCGGAACCACAGCCAAACTTCAAAAAGACTCCAGCGCATCCAGAACGCCTCCGCACGACTCATCCTGGACATCCCCCGACACAGCCACATCACCGGACACCTGAAAGACCTGCACTGGCTCCCCGTCAGCAAGAGAATCACGTTCAGACTCCTCACCCACGCACACAAGGCCCTCCACGACCTGGGCCCCAAGTACCTCAACGACCGCATGACCTTCTACACGCCCACCCGCCAGCTACGATCAACCAGCCACGCCCTCGCCACCGTACCACGCATCCGCAGAGCCACCGCCGGAGGAAGATCCTTCTCCTACCTGGCAGCCAAGACCTGGAACTCCCTCCCCACTCACCTTCGGCGAACCCAGGACCATCTCTCCTTCAGGAAGCAGCTCAAGACCTGGCTGTTCGAGCAGTAACTTACCCCCTCCCCCAGCGCCTTGAGACCCTCCCGGGTGAGTAGCGCGCTCTATAAATGCCGTGATTGATTGATTGATTCCAAGGTGTTTGATACCAAACACGACAAGTTTTGTTTCAACCGTTTTCGAGATAGCATTTACCGCGAGGATATAATGCACCTCTACCTATATGTCTGGCTGTGTCACAGACAACCCGGGAGAATGGTCTCCGAAGGCTGCAGAGGGGCTCTGCTCATGCAGGGGCACCCTCTCACATAAAACCCAGCACCCTGCCTTCAGGATTGTTAAGGCCTGCTATAGGGGTGACTTATAGGTTTTAAGTGTAGTGACCTATAGATATAGTAAACGTATATCTATCGTAAGTGGTGCAGGCACCAGCTTACACAGGCTGCAATGGCAGACCTGTAGTTCCATTTTGCATGGCCTCTCATGGGTGGCATAATATATGCTTCAGCCCATGGGAGGCCTCTGGGGTACCTATGCCCATGGTACAGGTGTACCATATACTAGGGACTTATAAGGGTACCCCAGTATCCAATCTGGAGTGTACCTAAGTACATGTCATTACATTTTAGGGAGAAAACAGATAGACTGGGGTCCTGATTAGCAGGATCCCAGTCAGACTAGTCAAAAACAGTGTAACATCAAGCAAAAAGTGGGAGTAACCATAACAAGCAGATCCTACTTTCCTACACAACCACCCCCAAACGTAAGGAGATGAGACTAACCTTGCCTAGTTGAGTCTTCATTTTCTAAGTCGAAATATCTGGAGAGTCCATCTGCATTGGCATGCTTACTCCCAGTTCTATGTTCCACTGTATAGTCCATCCCCTGTAGGGAATTGGACCACCTCAAAAGTTTGGGGTTTTCACCCTTCATCTGTTTTAGCCATAAGAGGGGCTTATGGTCTGTCTGAACAATGAAGTGAGTGCCAAACAAGTATGGCCTCAGCTACTTCAGAGCCCAAGCCACAGCAAAGGCTTCCCTCTCAATAGCTGACCAACGTTTCTCTCTGGGGGTCAACCTTCTGCTAATAAAAGCTACTCGTTGATCCTGACCCTCTGCATTAAGTTGTGACAACACTAAGCCTGGGCGTAGTTTGCGAAGTAGCGCTACGCGAAGCTACGTGAAGTGCAGTTCGCACCACGCGAGCTACGCATAGCACTACGCGAACTGCGTAGTGCGCTGTTCGCAATGATTGCACAGTGCCGGATGATTGTCCGCACTGTGCAATCATTGAAAACGTAATCTTGCACAGTGCGAGCTGTCTTTTACTGCCGCTCGAGTAGATTTTTACTCGAGCAGCAGCTTTCTCAACGCGGACTGGTAGTTTCTCATCGCGAGCGGTCGCGAGCATACGCGACCACTCGCAGTGAGAAACCTGACCTCCCGCGTTGAGAATCTCGCCGGGAGGTTTATTTTCCACGCTCGCGATCGGCAACTTGATGTTGCTGATCGCGAACGAGAAAAAGTCTCGCCGGGATGTCATTTTGCTTGCTCGCGGTCGCCAACTTGACGTTGAGGACCGCGAGCAAGCAAAAAATGACCGCTGCACTACGCTACGCTGCGCGTGTTTGCACTGTGCTACGTGCAATTCGCGTTGTGCGAAGTAGCGCAAACTTCGCAAACTACGCGAGCGTAGCGTAGTACTTCGCCCAGGGTTAGACAACACAGCCCCTACCCCCAACTCTGATGCATCTGTTTGGACAATGAATTGTTTGGAATAGTCAGGACTTTGCAGAATGGGAGCAGTGCACATGGCCTGCTTGAGGTAATCAAATGCCTTCTGACAGCTAACTGTCCACTGAACTTTCTTGGGCATTCTTTTTGATGTAAGATCATTCAAGGGAGTCACTATAGACCCATATCCTTTTATAAATCTTCTGTAGTACCCAGTCAGGCCCAAGAAAGCTCTGACCTGAGTCTGGGTAGTGGGAGCAACCCAGGCCTTGATTGTCTGGATTTTGCTCTGCAATAGTTGAACCTGGCCTCCAACCACAAGGTGGCCCAGGTACACAACCTTACTCTGCCCTATCTGGCACTTGGGGGCCTTGATAGTGAGGCCTGCTTTCTACAGGGCCTCCAAAACATTCTTTAGGTGGACCAGGTGATCCTCCCAGGTGGAGCTAAAGACAGCTATATCATCAAGATATGCTGCACTATAGACTTCCAGGCCTGTAAGGAATCTATTCACCAACCTTTGGAATGTGGCAGGTGCATTCTTCAAACCAAAGGGCATCACAATAAATTGATAATGCCCACTAGGGGTTGAAAATGCTGTTTTTGGTTTGGCATCCTCAGCTAGTCTGATTTGCCAATATCCAGCAGTAAGGTCAAATGTGCTCAAGAATTTGGCTGAGGCCAAAGTATCAATGAGTTCATCTGCCCTAGGAATAGGGTGAACATGAGTCCTAGTGACTGCATAGAGCCCCCTGTAGTCCACACAAAACCTCATTTCTCTCTTACCACCCTGGGTATGAGGTTTGGGTACTGGGACCACTGGACTAACCCAAGGGCTATCTGAGGGTTCAATCACTCCCAATTCCAGCATCTTTTGGACCTCAATCCTGATGCAATCTCTGACATGGTCATGCTGCCTATAAATCTTATTTATAACAGGTAGACTCTCACCTGTGTCCACTTCATGGGTACAGCAAGTGGTCTGACTAGGAGTCAAAGAGAACATGTGCCTGTATTGATTGACGACTTTCCTGCAATCAATCTGCTGTTGCTCAGTGAGGCTGGCTGCCAAGGCTACACCATCAACTGAGCTATCATCAGGGTTCTGTGAGAGGAGGTCAGGGAGTGGGTCACTCTCTTCCTACTGTCCCTCATCAGTAGCCATGAGCAAGCCCATGTCTGCCCTGTCCACATAGGGCTTGAGCCTGTTTACATGGAGCACCCTGTGGGGGCTCCTGGGAGTTCCAAGGTCCACGAAGTAGGTGACCTCTCCCTTCTGCTCAAGTATGGTATGGGGTCCACTCTACTTGTCTTGGAGAGCTGCTGGGGCCACAGGCTCCAACACCCATACCTTCTGTCCTGGCTGATACACAGTCAGTACAGCCTTTTGGTCAAGCCAAGCTTTTTGCAATTCTTGACTTGCCTCAAGGTTTTTGCTGGCCTTCTTCATGTACTCAGCCATCCTGGAGCGGAGACCAAGTACATAGTCCACTATGTCTTGCTTGGGAGGTTTGAGAGGTAACTCCCATCCCTCCGTCACCAAACACAAGGGATCCCTAACTGGATGCCCAAACAAAAGTTCAAAAGGGCTGTAGCCAACCCCCTTTTGTGGGACCTCTCTGTAGGCAAAGAGAAGGAAGGGCAATAGAACATCCCATTTTCACCTAAGCTTTTCTGGGAGGCCCATGTCCATGCCCTTTAGGGTTTTGTTGAACCTTTCAACCAACCCATTGCATTGTGGGTGATAGGGTGTGGTGAATTTGTAATTCACTCCACACTCCTTCCACATTGCAGTGATGTAACTAGACATGAAGTTTGTACCTCTGTCAGTTAAGACCTCCTTAGGGAAACCCGCTCTGGAAAAAATTCCCAGGAGGGCCCTGCCACCACAGGAGCTGTGGTGGTTCTAAGGGGTATAGCCTCTAGATACCTAGTGGCATGCTCAACCACCACTAGAATATAACTGTGCCCAGATGCAGTTGGAGGGTTCATGGGACCAATTATTTAAATCCCAACCCTCTCAAAGGGAACCCCCTTCACAGGTAGTGGTATTAGGGGGGTCTTTGTGATACCACCTGACTTATCACTGGCTTGACATGTGGTACAGAAGCAACAAAACTCCTTTGTGTCTTCTGACATATGAGGCCAGTGAAAGTGAGGGACAAGCCTGTCCCAAGTCTTACTTTGGCCTAGGTGTCCTGCTAAGGGAATGTCATGTGCCAAGGTGAGTAGGAAGCCCCGAAACTTCAGAGGTATGACCAACTTCCTGGTGGCACCAGGATTGGGGTCTCTACCCTCTGAGTAAAGGAGTCCCTCATCCCAATAGATCCCGTGGGACCCACTGACACTCCCAGCAGCCTCAGCAGCAGCTTGTTGTCTGAGGGCTTCAAGAGAGGGGCAGGTTTGCTGCTCCTGGCTCAGTTCTGCCGTGGAAGGGCCCCCTGTCCCCAAGAACTCAACCTGATCAGGTTCCAGTTCATCTGAGACAGTTCCTTCACAGGGATTGAGATCATCTCCCTCAAGAGATGGATCCTCTCTCTGAGCCTAGGGGGAAGACACAGCCTTGCCCCTCCTGCTCCTACTCTTGGGAGGCACCTAGTCCATTTTTTCAGAATCCAGGGCCTGTTCAGTAGACATCAGTTTGGCTGTGACCTGGTCACAGCAAACACATCTGCAGAGATGCCCAGCATTGCTGCATGAGTCCTTAATTCCACTTCAGCCCAGGCTGAAGTCTCCAAATCATTGCCCAATATGCATTCCACTGGAAGGTCTGAGCTAACCACAACTTTCTTTGGGCCAATTACCCCTCCCCAGCTGAAATTGACAACTGCCAAGGAATGATCAGTCCTGACATTGTTAGCATTGGTCACTTGGTACATCTCACCAAGTATGATCTGTTCAGGGTCCACAAGATCTTTTGTCACCATGGTGACACTTGCACCTGTGTACCTGTATGCCATGTCCTCCCTACCATTAATCAAAGGCTGTTGTCTGTATTTGCCCAGGTTACTGGTACTGACAAATAAGGTGGCAATATCCATACCACCATCACAGACAAGCACAGCCTGAGCTGGAGTTCTGACTAGGCCAGAACCCACCTCAGAGCCCAAGTTTAACCCTACTAAGCCCTTGTTCCCTGTACCACCACTTGAAACTGTAGTAGGGGGAGCAGTTTCTTTCGGGGGCAGTGGTGGTTGGAGTTGAATCCTTGGCCTTTGGACAATTGGCATATTTTGTCCAATGGGTCTTTTCTTTACATAAGTAACACCAAAGTTTCTTTTTGCCTTTTCCTTTGTTGGATTGTGACTCCCCCCCAGATGCAGGTTTTTGGGGCCCTGATGAAGACTTGTCATCTTTACCCTTGTCTCCACCCTTATCTGAAGTTTCAGCATCTTGCTTCTTCTGGTCACTACCATTGTTCTGGTTTCTCTGCTTCACCCTGGTTCTGACCCACCTAGCTGCCTTCTTTCCCAATTCTTGGGGAGAAGTCAGATCAGAGTCAACAAGGTATTGATGCAACAACTGATTTTGGCAATTATTAAGGATCTGCTCCCTCATAATCAAATTGTACAATCCCTTGAAATCATTCACTTTGCTGCCAAGCAACCAGCCTTCCAGAGCCTTAATGGCACTATCCACAAAGTCTACCCAGTCCTGATTCTGTGCCTTCGGGGTGTCGCAGAACTTAATCCTATACTGTTCAGTGGTTAAGCCAAACCCATCAATGAAAGCACTCTTCAGAACTGAGTAATTGTCAGCATCCTCTTCTCTAATAGTGAGAAGCTTATCTCTACCTTTGTCAGCAAAGGCGAGCCACACGATAGCTGCCCACTGCTCTTGAGGAACCCTCTGAACTTTACAGGCCCTCTCTAAAGCAGTTATCCATTCATGGATGTCATCGCCAACATGGTAGGGAGGGACAATCTTGCTCAGGTTCATATTGTAAAAAGAATGTTCCTTAACTCTAGGGACACTGTTGCTGCCACCATGGGACTCTAGTCCCAATCTTTTACTAGCTCTCTGGACTTCTAGGGACTCTTTATCCAGGGCCAATTGCTGTTGCCTAAGCTTAGCTTTCTCAAGTTCCAGGAATTTGTACTCCCTGTCATAAGAGTGGTCCCTCTTGCTAGATACAGAGGTCCCTACAGACTGTCCTGAGTGATGTGAATTTGCAGAGGGAGATCTAGATCTCCTTGGTAAACTCTGCACTCTTCCAGGAGGGGTGAATAGAGGGCCATCTTGGCCTTCTTCCTCATCTCCATGATGATCTGAGTTGTCTTGTTCCTCTTGGCCAGGGTTTGAGTCTAGGTCATAAAAGGTGTCACCTCCTGACCTGTCCTCATTCCCTGCCCCACCCACTTTCTCCTGTTCATCTGACCCAGGGGTCTTCCTAAGATCATCAAGCAGTAAGGCCTCTATGAGGCGGTGGGTGTTTGCAGTTCTCCCTGTCTTCAGCTTTCTAGAGGCACACAGGGCTTTCAATTCTTGGAATGAAAGCTCACTGTATCTAGAGGGCAGATAGCCACTGGCATCTCTTTTAGAAGACATACTAAGTGTGGGACTAAACTCTCTGAGGTTGGAGAAAGGGTGTGCTAGACCCTTGACTTACCCAACCCTAACTTCAGTAGAACTTACTTATTCTAAGCTAGTGTTATATGTACCTAGTACTTAGTGGTTTTCTGTTAATCAATACAAAGATTTATCTGGTAAAACAATGCAGGCTTGAATCCCAACCGCTGCATACCAATGTGAGAAGTTGGCCTAGTATATGATATCCACTAATTAAAGTGGGCACCTTGCACCAGTCCAAACAACCCTTATGGATAGCTTTCTAAGGTTATCTTTGACCTCTTAAATCACCATAAGGGTTGTTTGGCTGGTGCAAGGTGCCCACTTTAATTAGTGATGTAAAGGGGACAAGGGAAACCCTACTCACAAGGAACCAGGGTAAGTATTATATAAACATAAACAATGGTTCCTGTGGATAATATAGTTAATAATAAATTAAAGTAAGCACAATGGCAGTAAAATCAAGGGGTTAGATGGATGTCCAAAGGAGAATAAAACCATATACCACTCAATTTTTGGTAATTGCAACGGTTATGTATATATATATGACCTTCAAATGTAGGTACAAAAAACTGTGCAAAGTGTCCCCAGTGAACATGGAACCTATTAAAATAGTGACATATTGTGAAGTAGACAAATGGTTTCCAACAATAGAAAAGTCGACCATCTAGAACAATGTACAATGAACACAGCTTCCTTATTTAATTATAGGGGCTGGTGATTGGTTCGCTTTCAGTTATGTCGACGGCGTTTCGACACCCTTTACAGTAAGGGGTCTCTTCAGGACCTAATAATGTAGGGACATCTAAAAATCAATGGAAAAATGATTGCGTCAGTGTGGGGGCCAAAACAACTACAATGCTATATGAATGGGTCAAGGGAAAAGGCTGTACCTGCGAGGAAACAAGCTCTGTCATAGTGACATCAGTGCACCACAAGGAGGTGAAAGTGTAGGAAGGGTACTCACATGGGACCCAGCCGGGCACTGCACACAATGGTGGGAGAGGAAGGAGAAGAAAAACAACCATGAGTATTGACTAATAAACTGATGTTGAAGGAAAGAAAACTATGGTAAAGACAATTTACCCCAGTGAGGGGAAGGAACTGACAGAGGTGGCAATTGCAATAATGGCAAGGCCAATTGTGATGGGATTTCAGATAACCTGAGTAAATGAAGACACGTCAATCCGTGTGGTTCACGAGGGTCTCTAAAAAAAGAATAGAGGGCATCTATTTATTAGACAGAGATGGAAGGATGGGCGAGGTGGCTAAAACAATTAACAATAATAAGGACCCTTACCAGGGTTGCGGCAATTAATGCCTGGTACGATGATATACGATGATACTCCCACTCCGACCAGCGGGGGGTAAACAAAACATCCAAATTGTGCTCTAGATCCGCACCAACACGTCAGTCCGTGTATCTGAAAATGTGTGGGAATTAATTAGAGATATGAAGCCAAAAATGCATGTAGGCAGCAGTGTCCTAACTGACAAAAGAGCAGCGCTCTTACCGTCTTTAGAATCAGACGATCTGGATACAAAGACCCAAAAACGCGTGCAGCCGCTACGCGTGAGGGAAGAAAAACCGCCCAAGTCCGTCTCCACTTGTTTAATGACAAGGGGCCGGCACTCGATGCGGAATTATGTAGATGCTGCTGTATTGCCCGCCAAAACCGGACGTCAAGGCATCACTAGCGATTGTTCCCAGACGATGTTATCCGGTTATCTGTAATCTATCAGTGGGCCCGACCCAGAGGGGAGATGACATAATGCAGTAAAGATGAAAGAAACAGCTATTGAGATGCAATACGTTCATGCAGTTCTAAGTGTATAGATTGTGCGCATTGTCGACACCACGGAGTACTGGAAAAATAGGTGAAAGAAAAGTAAGTCTCTACCATATTAGCGGTGGGACAGAGGAATCTTAATCATAGCATGTAGATCAGTAAGCTAAAGAGTGCTTGGTGACCAAGGCATCGGATGCGATTACCAGCCAGTGTATGGCATGTAAGATGTGTGATATGTCTGCGGGGCTTAAATTAAAAGCAACATTTATCAAAGGATTAGTAGAATACCAAAATTACATTACAAGCAGTAATCGATCAGACATGGCAGCGTTATCTAAAAAACTGTACTAAGGGTAGTAGCATGAATGTGTTGATAGTACACATATGTGGAATTCAATATATTACAGATGTGCGATACGTCCACGGTGCTTAACTTAAAATTAATCAAAGGATAAATTGAATACAAAAATGACATTACATGCTGTAATCAATCTGACATGGCAGCGTTATCTCACAATTTTTTTTTTACAAAGGGTAGTAGTATGAATGTGTTGATAGTACACATATGTGGAATTCAATAAAATACAGTCATAACGACACTCTGAACACCAACATGAAAAATTATTAGCCTCGCTTTCCTGAAATTCTGTCACGTGACACCAAAGGCAATAGTCTTTCAGTTCAGTAATGTGGCCACAAATCCATGCTATTTCTCAGCTGAGTTTAAACCTTGGGTAATGGAGTTAGTTCTTTCAATCCAACGACATTCCAGTCTTTGCAAGATTTGCGTCAGATCTCCTCCTCTTTCCGGGACAGTTGCTTTATCAATGATCTGCCATTTTATGTCATCTGCTGTGTGATTCTTTTCCAAAAAATGGGTCACCAATGGAGCATTTAGTACAGAGCATCTGATCCGACTGTGATGCTGTCCAATTCGCATTTTGATAGGTTGTGATGTCTGACCAATGTAAGGTAAGTTACAGGGACACCATATACAATAGACCACATTGCAAGTGATACAATTTGATAAAAAGTTAAGTATTTGTATAACATTAGCATGCTCAAATGTATTGGTATCAAATGTAAAAGCACAAGAAACACAATTGCCACATTTAAAATGTCCTTTGACATCTGGAAGACCCCAAGCTGATTCCAGGGTTCTGATTTTGCGCATAGTCGTGCGCTCTGTAGAGGAATGTATTAAGTGATCTTTCACATTTCTGCCCCGTTTGAAGGCAAACATAGGGGATTCTATTGTGGAATCAATATTTTTTATCAAATCCCAATTTTTTGTAATTAAGTTGCGGATCCTGTTCGTGTGTACACCAAATGTGGTTACACAAATGAGTCTGTCAATGGGAGTCTTTTCTTTTGGGGATAGTAAATCCTTTCTCGGGCAAAACCAAGCCCGTTTCAGGGACTTTCTTATCAGTCTGTTGGGGTATCCTCTTGCTCATAATTTGGATTTCAGTACCAAGGCCTCTTTCATATAGTCCTCCTTATGTGAACAATTTCTAAGCAATCGCAGAAATTGTCCAAAGGGCAACCCATCTCGCAAAGCCCGTGGGTGATGACTTTTGTATGCTAAGAGTGTTTCTCTCTGTGGGTTTTCTGTGAAGACTTGTATAGAGGGTGCTCTCTTCATGTTTGATGGTCAAGTCTAGAAAAGCTATTGCTGATTTGTGTATTGTGGACGTAAATGTCAGGTGTTTTTGGATGTTTTTGAGGTACACCACGAACTCATGGAACTAAGTCTCTGTACCGGACCAGATCAGAAAAATATCGTCAATGTACCGCTTCCAGCATTTAATGTTGGAGCGGTACATATTAGTTATGGCCAAAGCATAAGTCTGTTCAACGCAGTCCATGTAGATTTTAGCTAAATTTGGTGCGAAGACAGCACCCATGCTGGTCCCAGAACATTGTTGGTAATAAATACCGTCAGATACAAAGTAATTACACTGAAGGGCAATCTTGAGCAAGGAGATGATGAAGCTGGTGGGGATCTGTATTGGCCTTTTTCTTGTCTCCAGCAACTTCTCTATTATGAGGATGCTGTCCTCCTGTGGTATATTGGTATACAGTGACGAAATGTCTAGAGTGGCAAGCCAGTCTGTTTCAATATTGTAGGGAATGCCATCTACCAAATTAACCATGTACATACTGTCCTTCATATAGGTTTCTTGTGTGGGAACAAAATCTTTGATAAAGAAATCAATATACCTTCCAATTGGTTCTAGGGCCGAACCACACCCTGATAGAATAGGGCGTCCCGGAGGATTGGTAATGCTCTTGTGGATCTTAGGCAAGGTATAGAGGACGGGAGTCCGTGGGTTTTCAGCATTTAAGAACTCAAATTCTTTTTTGCTAATATAGCCTTGTTCCTTCCCCTCTGTAGTCACTTTAAGGATCTCCTTTCTGATTTCTGTCAATGGGTTAGTAGCTAGTTTTTTATAGTGCTTCTCCTCATTGATCTGTTTGCGAATTTCCACATCATAATCTTTGCGATCCTGGATCACAATGCCACCCCCTTTGTCTGCAGGTTTTAAGATAATGGCTTTGTCATTTTTAAGGGTCAGTAATGCTTGCCGCTCCTGTAAGGTGATGTTGTAAGGTATAAAGCATTTACTTGTTTTGAGGTTATCTAGACCACTTAATACCAATTTTTCAAAGGTTATTAACTCTGGTGGCATCATTGAGTTCGAGGGGTAAAAAGTAGAGGGAGGTTTTAAGCCAGTCACTGAATCTTGCTCTGTAATTTCTCTATCTTTAAAGAACAATTGTAATCGAATCTTACAAAAAAGTTGAAAAAGCTCTGTTTTCAAATTAAAAATTAGTTCGTTTGGTGATCACAAATGACAGGCCCTTACTTAATAAGGAAACTTCAGCAGAGGATAGTGTATGTTGTGACAGAATGAAGATAGGTATTATATCAGTTCTCTGTGCTGCCTGGTCTAGTAAGGCTGTGGACCCCATTGATAATGTTTCCTCCAAGTTTGGCACTCTCCCGGGAACTGATACCATGTCTTGCCTTTGCCCTTGCCACCTCTCTCTAAAAAAGGCTGACCTGGGTGGTTATCTGTGCGACTTGGTCCTGGTTGTGCATCTGAATCGTCAGAGCCCCCCAATGATTCTGAATCTGCCCCACGTGTTCTGCCTGTTCTGTGTGCCTACTGTGGCGTAGTAATCTTCTCTTAAATAAGGGTAGGCCTTTTCTTTGGTGAAGTTTTTGATGTCCTTAGTGACCTTGTCTGCCTTTTTCTTTAGCTCAAATGTATTGAACTCGTCAATCGTTTTGTTCAATTTATCCAGGAGTGCCTTGGCTTCTACTACTCCGTCACCTGCTAGAAGTTCCTTTTCTAGTTCCTCTATTTCCTTTAATTCAGCCTTGGCGTGCTCCACAGCCACAGCCGATGTCCCTACATTATTAGGTCCTGAAGAGACTCCTTACTGTAAAGGGGGTCGAAACGCCGTCGACATAACCGAAAGCGAACCAATCACCAGCCCCTATGATTAAATAAGGAAGCTGTGTTCATTGTACATTGTTCTAGATGGTCGACTTTTCTATTGTTGGAAACCATTTGTCTATTTCACAATATGTCACTATTTTAATAGGTTCCATGTTCACTGGGGACACTTTGCACTGTTTTTTGTACCTACATTTGAAGGTCATATATATAAATAACCGTTGCAATTACCAAAAATTGAGGACGCTTGAACGCTGTGAAGGGAACGGCTCCTTGCCATACAAACAGACGCCGTGAGGGGAACGGCTGACACTCTCTTCCATGCGCCGAGAGGAGAACGGCTAGGAAAACTACATCCCACAGCAGCCCCCAGCAGCTTCAACGCCTCCCTGACGCTGCACTCACGCCCAGAGGCGCCACAAAAGCACCGAGTGCCTCCCGCAGCACGGGACGCTTGAACGCCGTGAAGGGAACGGCTCCTTGCCATACAAACAGACGGCGTGAGGGGAACGGCTGACACTCTCTTCCATGCGCCGTGAGGGGAATAGCTAGGAAAACTACATCCCCCAGCATCCCCCAGTAGCTTCGACACCTCCCTGATGCTGCACACGCGCCCGGAGGCGCCACAAAAGCACCGAGCGCCTCGCGCAGCGCGGGACGCTTGAACGGCTCTTTGCCATACAAACAGACGCCGTGAGGGGAACGGCTGACACTCTCTTCCATGCGCTGTGAGGGGAACGGCTAGGAAAACTACATCCCCAAGCAGCCCCCAGCAGCTTAGACGCCTCCCTGATGCTGCACTCGGGCCCGGAGGCGGCACAAAAGCACCGAGCGCCTTCCGCAGCGCGGGACGCTTGAACGCCATGAAGGGAACGGCTCCTTGCCATACAAACAGACGCAGTGAGGGGAACGGCTGACACTCTCTTCCATGTGCCGTGAGGGGAAACGGCTAGGAAAACTACATCCCCCAGCAGCCCCCAGCAGCTTTGACGCCTCCCTGATGCTGCACTCGTGCCCGGAGGTGCCACAAAAGCACCGAGCGCCTCCCGCAGCGCGGGACGCTTGAACGCCGTGAAGGGAACGGCTCCTTGCCATACAAACAGACACCATGAGGGGAACGGCTGACACTCTCTTCCATGCGCCGTGAGGGGAACGGCTAGGAAAACTACATCCCCCAGCAGCCCCCAGCAGCTTTGACGCCTCCCTGACGCTGCACTCGCGCCCGGAGGCGCCACAAAAGCACTGAGCGCCTCCCACAGTGTGGGACGCTTGAACGCCGTGAAGGGAACGGCTCCTTGCCATACAAACAGACGCCGTGAGGGGAACGGCTGACACTCTCTTCTATCCGCTGTGAGGGGAACGGCTAGGAAAACTACATCCCCCAGCAGCTTCGACGCCTCCCTGATGCTGCACTCGCGCCCGGAGGCGCCACAAAAGCACCGAACGCCTCCCGCAGCGCGGGACGCTTGAACGCCGTGAAGGGAACGGCTCCTTGCCATACAAACAGACGCTGTGAGGGGAACAGCTGACACTCTCTTCCATGCGCCGTGAGGGGAACGTCTAGGAAAACTACATCCCCCAGCAGCCCCCAGCAGCTTCGACGCCTCCCTGACGCTGCACTTGTGCCCGGAGGCGCCACAAAAGCCCCGAGTGACACCCGCAGTGCAGGACGCGTGCGGGCGGTGCCCGGGCCAAGCCCGGGCCAAGGGCGGGCCCTTCCTTGCCCATCATTGGCAGGAAGAGGCAGGGCAGGGCCATCCCTCTAACGCTTAGGATTCTGTCCCCCAACAGGAGTTGACTGAGAGGTATTGTGACTGTTTAAGCTTGAGTGTTCCATTACTCGTATTCGGCTGTGTCATACGTATCTGCACTCTACTTACATCTCTTGAAAGTGCACGCTCCTTGGCCCAGCTGGTTGTGCAATATTAAACCTTCCCTTAAATATGGACGTTCTTGGTTTAGTTATATATATTACCAAATGAGGCAAGGCCCACAGTCACTTACTTGACATTTATCCGTGACTTTAAATAATTTGCACTTTATAGTTCTTGTTCTTGAACTGTTTTTTTAATTTTATATTTTGCACATTGCACTTTGTCTGTATTTTTAATAGTATTTTAACAGTATTTGTACAGTCATTTGAAATTGCTAATTTACTTTATTTCTTAACCTGATGACAACTGAAATCTTGCGGTAACAAACTATACTTGCACTTTCCTTTTTGGGGTCTGACATTATTATAGAAAAAGCATTTTGCACTTTACATTTTGTGTGGGAGAGTTAGGGGACGGGTTGAGCTCATCGAGGATATTGAGCTCTAACCTCCTAGTCGCAGCAGCCAATTAGTTGACCAGTATCATGGGAAAAAGAAAGCAGCCAGTGAGTCATACACCGAAAACATCAAGTAAGCATAGGAAAGTTAATATGACCCTGCTCAACTATCTAACCGGGGCAGTCGGAGATATCGAAAGACAGATAACCTCCGTGGAAGAAACATTAAATATTGACACAGTGGATCCATTACCACCACCCCTAAAGCTAAAGGATAAAAATATTATTCCAAAGGGTGTAGAGGCTACTGAGCATGCCATCCCGGGTGACACTCCCCTTGAGCAGCTAAAAAATGGCTGTATCCAGGTAATTTCCGAGGATATTTCTTTTGGGGAATTAGATAATGATCACTTACCTCCCCCCCAAAAATCCTGTAAGTCGCCTAATTTAAGGATACTGGATATTACATCTAAAGGATAGCATACAACACAACTTTCTCCTAGACCAATTAGGACTCATTCAAAAAAGTTACAGGGAAAATCTCAGGGCCCCAAAAATAAAATGCATAGGGAAAAAGGCACTACTAATGCATTACAGGCAAATAATAAAGGTGATGTAACCTCATGTGAATCTGTAAGTCTGTCTTCGGCCATTAAAGATTTAACTGAGTCTGTTACACAAGCCATTAATATCCTTACGGGTAGATTGGATAAAATAGAAGTAGGCATAGAGAAAATCTTAACAGCTCAGAATAAGGCCATTCAAGAAAGAGGCGTAGAACCCCAGAAATTATTGGGTACGAGTACATACTCTGAGAAGGCAGCCCAAAAAGCAACCTCTCTGACAGTAGAGGCACCGCATGGGGTGAGAGAACAGGGCAAGGGACAAGGATTAAATCCTAATACACCTGTAAATACGAAAAATATTTTCCCTCAAAAGGGAGTGGCGCATAGATTAAATGAGATGGGAAGGACAGATCACAAAAAAGCTGAAAGACGGTTGGGAGGGGAAAGCACAAGAATGACCCCAATAGACAGTTACGCTCCAGCGGTAATGCATAGCTCACAAATACTAAATTTGCCGCCGGCAGCCACACCTTATACTATTATTTTGGCAAATGTTCCGTCCTTGCCTTTAGCTGATACGGAAACTTGGCCTGCCCTAAGAAATAAAACCATACATTGGTTGGGAAACAGAACAGGTCTGACTAGTTCCCTTTTCAGGGAATTCAAGATGGTGAGGAGAATTGATTGGGTGGGAAATAACAACAAACTCTTTGAAGGCGATTGTATTGCCCTCTCATTAGGATCACCCACATTGGTAAGGGAAATCCTATTAAGAACACAAGAGCTTACCCCTACCTACACAAATATACAAGTTTCCCATTGGGCTTTTTTTATCAACCTCCGTGTTTTACAAAACCAAAACATCGCGGTCCACGTAGACAGGCCATAGATGGTCCACATTTCAACTTAGTAACATCAAACAGATTTGATCCACTAACAACTTTAGATGAAAATGATTGACCATCAATTAGGTTGAACTCATTAGGGAATGAAATCAATCATAGTGCCGAAACCCCATGTGTACCAGTTTTGTGGAGTTTAACTGAGGCTAAGTTATTGGACGAGGGGGAAAGTAATCCTAAATGCGAGGAGTTAACTGAGACAGATTATATGAATAGATCTTGCATATTGATGGGCAGTATGGGAGACCCTGATCTTGTTCCGCAATCAGAGGGCGAACTTATAATTCAGCCTGTAACTGTATCTGAAACAGTTGATCAGGAAACAAAAGTCTGTAGAGTCCTTTTCTGGAACATAGCGGGTCTAAAGAATAAAGTAAATGATACAGTTTGGTTAGATTTTATTAATAACTTTGATATTTTGTGTATGCAAGAGAACTGGGCCATTGATGAAATAACTATTAATGGATTTAAGACATTCCACACACCAGGTATCCAATCATCTAGTGGAAGATATAAGGATGGAGTTTGTGTATATGTCTCAAATTTGCTCGGGGCACAAAAGTTTAATATGATTAGCTCTGAAATCTACTATCAAATTGTTTTATTACACTTGGATGTGAACTGTATTTTAGCTGTGATTAACTTCTACAACAATGTTGAAAAAGGGCAACTGGGCTCCATACTGAAGAAGCTCAGCGAGGATATTAGTAACTTAAAATCAGAAGATGAGATTGAAATCATTCCTATTTGGTGTGGGGATTTTAATGTTGGCCTGTGTCCTTTGGCTGAAATAGGAAAATGTGGTTTAACACTGGAGGAACCCACTGATTCATTTCTCCCATACAGATAAAGGAGAGTTGTTTAATGAGATTCTGTATAAGCACGATTTTGGTTTTACAAATTGCCTATGTACCCCTAAGGTGGAGTTTGGTCATACATTTATTGGCAGAGGAGCTGATTCGACAATAGATTTTATTATCATGCCAAACCGTTATGCAAGTTATGTTATTGGGTACAATATTCATCGAAATGTTATGTTATGTTATCTGAGTTTATATAGCGCACAGCTGCCCCAGCAAAGAGGCGTCCCGGCGCTGCCAGCGTCAGAAGGAAAAGGGCCAAGAACAGAGCAGATAGGCATAAGGAAAATGCAGAAGGACAAGAAGGACTAAACAGAGGGAAAAAGGAAAGTTTTAATTGCTTTCCTAAATGTATTGAGTGATCACTTGGCGACAAGTGTAAAAATAGCAACCCCAACAAATACAGTAAGGAGAAACTGCAATAAAGTAGCATCGGTGCAAAATATAGAATTGGGAAGAAAAAATGGTTACACAATTCGCTGGTCAAGCCGGGACCCTGCGGAGCTAAGTAAACAAATAGTCACAAATGCGTATGTGCCAATTTCAATATGTTTAAGTGACAGTCCGACGCATGACAACATTTTAAAAGCCTTCACCGGTATTACTGAGATTGTTAAAAGCACGTTGCAAATGGAAAGTAAAGGAACCCGTAACACCAGTAAGGGATGGTTTGATAATAATTGTACAAAAAGTTATACCAATTTAAAGAATGCTCTACATAGATCAGTAAGAGATAAAGAGGAGATTAGGATTTGTAGAAAGTTGTACACCGTAGCTAGGAAAAATAGGACAAATGAATTAAAAGAGAAGGCTTGGAAGAATTTAAGTGATGCAGCATCGAGTAGGGACAGTTCACAATTTTGGTTAGCCGTGAATGCCCCATTCCTTAACAATAGACCTGACGCACCGTCAATTGAGGTAGCAATAGAGGAAAGAACTTGGGTGGATTTCTTTTCAAGTGTCTATTCCCTACAGAAGGCCAGTGAGAGGGAAGCAGTCTGTAGGCAAGACACAGGGGGGAAACACCAGAATTTTACGCCCATTGATTTCCATATCACCTTACAAGACGTTACCACGGCTATAAAGGCAAGCAAGAGCGGCAAGGCCCATGGCCCAGATGGGGTACCAATTGACCTTTTTAAGTCGAATTTGGAAATGTGGGGCGCAATTTTAACACAGGTTTTACAAGCATGCTGCGCAAGGGGTTTTATAGGTACTTGGTCTGAATCAATTATTGTCCCCATTTTTAAAAAGGGGGATCGGACAAATCCTGCCTGCTACCGTCCGATATCTTTGTTAGACTCCCTTATGAAGGTAGCGGGCAGGATTGTTTTAGACCGGTTGCAATCATGGGCGGAAGAAAAAAGTATTTTAAGTGATGTACAGTATGGTTTTAGACCTGGTCTAGGTATTAACGAGCAGATTCTTAACCTTAGAATTTTAATTGGAAAGTACACGCAGGCAAAAACGGGGAAATTTTATTTGGCATTTGTCGACCTCACAGCTGCATTCGATTGTGTAATTCATAATAAGCTGTGGGGCGTTCTTAGTGATTTAAAGGTTGACCCCATTTTAATCCAGTTTTTAAGACAGCTATACTCTGGCGCAACAGCAAAAGTTTGTTACGGACTCAAGGGAGAGTGTACTGTGCCGTTTAAAGTCGAGAGGGGAGTGAGGCAAGGCTGCGTTTTGGCACCACTGTTGTTCACTCTGTACACAAATGCCTTGGAACAGGAGTTGGTGTCAAACGCTGGGGATCCGCCATATGTAAATAAACGCCCGATAGTCTCCCTTCTCTACGCTGACGATGCGGTACTCATGGCACGTACCCAGGTTGGCCTACAGAGGGCTCTCACTTTTTATACAAGTTTTATGGACAACCTTGGACTAAAAATGAATGCAAAGAAAAGCTTCATTATGACCTGTGGGAGAGGGAAACATAAGAACAGAAGTTTTCAAGCCGGGGGAAGTAGGGTGGAATCTATTAACTCGTTTTGTTACCTGGGTGTTCTTTTTAACCGCACTGGGTCTTGGGCCCAAGCGATTAAGACTAGGAGCCTCCTGTTTATGAAGTCCACCGCTGCCTTAATTAATTTTACTAAAAAATTGGGGAAAAGGCCACCAGAAGTCCTTTTAAAAATCTATCAAGCTAAATGCTACCTGCAGTTTTTGGGGCAGGTATTTGGGGTTTTTATGACTGTACATCAATCCAATATGTGGAAAATGCCTTCTTAAGATTTATATTGGCAGTCCTGGCCAGTGCTCCAGTTTTCAACTGCCATATTGAATTAGGAGTACCATACATTTCGGATCTAATTAAGGTACAACCGGTGCTGCTCTGGCACAGAATTTGGACCTCTGTTAGCACTGGTTTAAATAGGGAAATAATAACTGATGCAATGAAATTAGATAACGCCAGCAAGATTCCCTGGTTGAAGTATGTAAGAAATTTTATGCAGGACATCGGGCGTCCAGAGTATTTCTTCCTACCTGAAAATATGAATTCTATTAATCGGAAGGAATTCAAAAAAACTTGCATGACCCATCTGGAAGAAAATAGGTTAACCCTGGAAATGAATAAACGTACGGTGGTTGAACATCAATTAATCACCATAACATATTACATTCAACCATACTTGACATGTATATCGGGGGGATATGACAGGTATATGTTAACACGTTTTAGATTTGGGACCTTCCACCGTTTGATCAGCCATCCAGATATTAACAACTGGTCAAGGGAACTTTGCCGATGTCCTTGTGATAACATTTCACCACAGACAACAATTCATGTAATTCTATTCTGTAAATTTTACAAAAATGAAAGGCGAAGATGGATAATACCGTTATTAAAACAAGGGGGATGGAGACAATGTCGCCATGCTTTTTTGTATTTGCAGATGTTGGGAAATTGTTACTGTATTGGATCTATGGTGGGTTTTTTAAAAAGTGTACACAGAGCCAGAAAATCCCTAAATATTTGAATGCCAGATGTAAAATATATGAGGGAAACATAGATATGAGATGGTATATACTAAGCACAGCATAATAAATTTTATTTCCCGGATGTAAAAGAAATAGTTATTGTTAAATGAATTTTTTATGAATTTGTACCTATCTAATGTGTTTTAATGTAATTTTTAGATGTGAGATGATATGTTTTAACTGCCTGCTTTTATGATTTTAATTCCTAAAATCGAATAAAGCTCGTTTTGAATTGAATTGAATTGAGTGGTATATGGTTTTATTCTCCTTTGGACATCCATCTAACCCCTTGTTTTCACTGCCATTGTGCTTACTTTCATTTATTATTAACTATATTATCCACAGGAACCATTGTTTCTGTTTATATAACACTCTAATTAGTGGACATCATATGCCAGGCCAACTTCTCACAGAGAGAATCCAAAATTGTTGAGGTGGTCCATTTCTCTACAGGGTGTGGACATTTCAGTGGAACACAGACCAGGGACTGATCATTCCAATGCAGATGATCTTTCCAGGGTTTTCCACCTAGATGATGAGAACTACAAGGGGATTGGTAAGTTGCTCTTAGGGGGTCATGTAGGAAAGTGGCCTTTTTGTATGGTCACCCCTTCCACTTTTTGCTCCACTTTGTGCTCCAATGCTGATGGTTAAAACTCTGAAAGTGCACTGAAGCATGCTGCCCATGCTCCAGTGCCAGTACTCTCTAACCAAAACATAATATGTGTGAATTTGTAACCCCAACTGACAAATACTTTAACCCCCTTATATGTCCCTAGTGTATTGTACCAGTGGTACCCAGGGCATAGGTGTTAAATGTGTCAACAAGGCATGAAGCAATGTGTGTGCCACCCTGAGTGACCCAAGTAAACTGCTGGCAGCAGGCCTGCCATTGAAGACTGCAGGAGAAGTGCAAACTGCTCAAAATCGACTTTACCCTCACTATGTGTGGCAAGGTCAATGCACTATTTTTAACATATGTCAGTCACATTATATTAAAGGTGTGGACATGTAAGTGCAAGCTTATATGTCTTCATAGTGGCCTGTCCTATTAAAGGATACTGTGCTCTAGCTGCCAGCCCACAGCTGCTGCCTTCAAGGCAGGAATCTGACCCCCTGCCAGGAGGTGTGAACTTTCCCAGAAGTCAGAAACAATGGCCTGGATGGGAAGGAGGTCACACCTCCCTCCCTGACAGGATGGCTAGTGAAGTGGTACATCAAGGTTTCACCACCTGTGATATGCAACCAGGTTGCCTTCAATAGGAGGAAACAAACTTCCTAATGTCCCAGGCACAGTTGCACCTGGGCATGTGGAAAATTAGGTATTCAAGAGGTGTATACCCCCACAAGGCGAGCTACAACTTTAGGGTGGGCTACATGGTCTGTACAGCTGAGGAAGACTTCCGTCATTTTTAAAAGTGGTAGAATAGAGGGTTATGGTTAGAAAAGGTGACCAACACCCCCAGATGTGGTCACCTCAGAGGACAGTTTTGCCGCTGGGCGTAGTAGCCCATTGGCCACTTGCCCCCTCACCCCTTACACGCCTAAATCTAGGATTTAAGGGCTACGCCTGATCCCATAACCTCAGTTCTGATCTGACTTGCAACAAAGGACAAAGAGGAGACCTATGTCTGCGACAACACAATCTGCACAAAGCAAAGATGTGATATTCTGCACCTGTGGCACCCTTCCTGGAACTGCATGACTGCGACTTGTCCTGGACTAAAGCTTGGTTCCCCCAGCCAGGGGGACCACTTTGAGAGCCAAAGGCAGCTCCAGACTCCCCTGGAATATATGCACTAGTACCTCACACACTGGAGGTAAAAGCAAAGTTCCTTAACAAAAGGATCACTGGCCATCAGGCCCTCTAAAGGATCGCACAAAAGTAGATGGTTCAGAAGATGGTCCACTGCAGTGTGAAAAACATAGTCCTGACCTCAACTAATTTTCAGGCGGCTACCGTTTTTCCCCAGACCACCGGGTGTCAAAATATCTTTTAGCTGAGTTTACAGCTGCCATGGTTTATTGGTCTACACCCACTTTACTCGATGCTACACCACAAGAGAACTCTTCAAAACTGTCATCCGACATCAGCAGTGGCTTTGTTGTTGACTTTTTGCACCCCGGTTCCCTACCAGCGATAAAGCCTGCTCTCCCATGGATCCCGCTACAGCACCAAGGACAGCCAGGACAATTTTGCACCCTGTCATCTCGAGCCAGGTAGAAATCAAACTGCCTGTCCAGGCTTGGTCCTGGGGCCAACATCATCTTTACCTTCCTAGGGCTCCAAGCAAATCGACCTGAAAGTGACTGATTATCACTAGTGCTTTTTACTATTGACTGCAATGAAATTTTGCTGAACTGTTTTGCACTGATTTAATATTGCTTTTCAAATCCATTGTTCTGGGTATACTTATCTAATACATTTATATAAATATCTGCTTTATTTTTTATAAATTGGTGTTGAATTTCTTTCTAGTCATGTCTTTACTTATTGTCCATTTTTGTACTCTGAAATGCTTAACACATTTCCTCTAGTAAAGCCTGACTGCTCTTTGCCACCCTGCCACAAATGAGCTAAGGCTTTATTATTGTGAATCCAAGGACCATGTTTGGGGTATTGTGAGATTATTGCATGGTGAAACCTAACCATCATAATTCTCCACCTTCCTTCAGGATGCATTGTCTTATATCCTTTAAGCGAATGGGGAAGCTTCTTGTGTGCACACTGGTCCACTCCATATATGTGACTAAATATATTGTTCTGCGTAAGTCAGTCAGACAGCAAATATATAAATGCTTTTCTATATACTTTTTTTGCAAAGCAGTTCGATGATAATATATGCAAGTTTTGTTGTGGACTAGTACTTAGGGAAGTAGAATTCATCCTCAAAATCAGGGGGGTAGCCCGGAAGTTGGTCAGCTAAGCCACTTGATTCTGACCAATCACCCTCATCCTCTTCCTGTGCTGTTTCAGGAACAGTGTAATCTTGTGGTATGAAGTATTGGTTCACTTTAATCATGGACAATCTTTCCACATCTTGAGGGGAGAGACTGGACCGTCTGACTGTGGCAACTGTGCCAGCTGGACTGAACACATACTCAAAAGACACACTGACTACCAACCAAGCCAGATACTTTGTTGACAGCATGCTGAACTCTGGCCATTGTCTTATTTTCCCATATCCATAGACCAATGGGGTTTGATCCAGGTAGACCTCTTTGGGTCATCCAGATAATCTTGAACCATCCTCTGAATGGTCATTGGTGCTGCCACTTGCTTGACCTCAGTTGCATTTGCCTATGCACTTGATTAGGCCCTGCCACTTGAAACCAAGCCATTGCAAATATTGGGTTGGATTCTTTTGTTACTGGTGTAGCTGATGATGATGATGGTGTTGGCTGCTGTTAGTCAACAGGACAGCCGTTTCTGGAGGTTGAAGGCTGCATGCCAGAACTTCTGCCCGGGTGTCAGGATTCCTGCCACAGCTCACCTGTCTTGACTATCACAATAAACCAGCGTGACTCATATCATTCCTCCCAACACTTATGAATGAGCAAATGTCTTGTTCCCTGACTTTTGACCATATTACATGCTCTTAGTAATAGCTAGCTGCAGCAGGTGTTCACCGATTTATTTGAAAAGGCTTAATAGCTTTTACAGTTTTTTTACCAAGCATATGCAGGGTCAGGTTTCAGGCACCCATCCAGAAAATCCACCAGATTAAGCATCAAGCAACCAGCATAGGTGACCTCTACGTGAACCTTCTGGAAGACAGCCCTCATCAAATTAAACACCTGCACCTGTTCCTTGCCATAAGCAATTAGAATGTGACCTTTGTGAACATTCTAAAAGACTTTCCAGAAGACAGCCTCATTAAATTAATCATCTGCAACTGATCCTTGCTATAAGCAATTAGAACGCGACCTTTGTGAACATTCTAAAACACCTTCTAGAAGACAGCCTCATCAAATTAATCATCTGCACCTGTTCCTTGCTACAATTAGAATGTGACCTTTGTGAACATTCTAAAGCCCCTTCTAGAAGGCAGCCTCATCAAGTTAATTATCTGCACCTGTTCCTTATTACAAACAATTAGAATGTAACCTTTATGAATGTTCTAAAGCAGTCTTATTTAAAGACCGTCCACACTCCTCCCCTTCGCTAGCCTCTTCCCCTGCCACTTGTTTCCCAGTTTCCAGGACTCTGTCTTACCAGCTCCCTTGATCCTGCCGCTTAGACCTCACTGCAAAGGACGTCCTGCATTAGTCTTGCACCTGGATGGAAAAAAGAACAAGATGAAAAGGAAAGATGCATTAACAGACTTGATTTTACTAAGCGTTGAGCTCAGTCGCAACATCGTGATGCAAACAAAGGGAACCAGTGTTTTTGTTCAAGATGTACATACAGTTGGCAGGGCCCTGCCATTGAGAACTTGGTGAAGCTAACCCCATCCAAATTTGCTTGTGGGTTAGCTGCTGAAATCATACTCAATACACTTTCGTGAAATTTGTTAAAGGGGCCTCTTCGGACAATCTAAATGAAAACAAAACAACAACAAAAGTAAAGGTACCGTATCTACCAGTACCATGCACCAGACTGGTGTGAATGCCTGCTGTAGTGTTGCTGTTGAGTAGACGAGCCGTAGCATCTTTGACTCTACACACTCTCTACATCCCAAACCCCTTCCCCCTGGGATTTGCCACCGGAGCAGTGTCTCCTCCTGTAAACCGAGGGCAAGTCTTGGGAGGATTCGGGAACTAGCGTTGCCACCTCAGTGGAATCATCTGGGATCCAGGTAGGTGGCTTATGACAGAAGGCTAAGCCACCCACCTGACATTCCTTTTGTGTGGTGCCATGACCAATCAAAACCAAATATTCACGGACGATCTAGCACGTGCCTTATCAGGGGACTTCAATGCGCTAACAATCTGTTAATGCAGCAGTTGCAACTAGATCTGAATAGGTTAAAAGCAGAAAATGAAACACTTAAGGAAGAGTTGCAACGAGAAAGGACACATTTCACACAATGGAGGGATACTAAACCCAAGGATAGTCGCTCAGTTTTGACCTAGCCTGTGTTTGGAGAACCATTTCAGAGAGGGGCGTTTACAACTACTGACCAGAATCTGCATGTATGTGTCTCTACACCCAATTCTGTGCCCTTAGCAGCTCCAGAACCCTTTCATGGTGACAGTTAAATGTGCAGCCTTTATGAGTCAATGGCAATTACATTTCCTATGCAAACCTCAGGCATATCCCAGTGACGCTGCTAAAGTAGCGTTTGTAATCTGTTATTTGGGAGGTCACCGGGCTGACAAAAATTTCCTACCACCCAGTGTTCCCCCTGGTCTCCCGATAAAAATGGTACCTCACTTATGTGGGTGGGCCAAGTACCCGCAACAGGGAAGGGACCAAAAATGCTGATGCCCCTCTTGCAAAACCAGGTCGTTTTGTGATAGATAATTCTGATGTCTCCACAATACGTTTTGTGCCCTTCCCTGTCGTGGGTACTTGGCCCACCTACACAAGTGAGGTAGGATTTTTATAGGGAGACATGTGGGAATGCTGGGTGGTAGGAAATTAATTTTTCAAGCTATATTTGATGTTTGCAGGAGATTCTAGATAGGAAAACCTTGGGAGATCCATGCAAGCCACACCTCCCTCAACTCCCCCGGCTGTCTATTTTTCAAAAATGTCTGGGTTTGGTGAGTTTCTCTAGATGTCTGCTGAGCCCGGGACCAAAAAGGCAGGTGACTCCCTCGTAAAACCAAGTCTTTTTTGTGATCGATAATTTTGAAGTTTCCACAGTACTTTTTGGGCCATTTCCTGTTGCAGGCACTAGGTCTACCCATACAAGTGAGGTACCATTTTTATCGGGAGAGTTGGGTAATGCTGGGTGGGTGGAAGTCTGTGACTCCCTACACATTCCTGAACGTTCCATCACAGAAATGTGAGGAAAACATGTTTTTTTTTACAAGGTTTGAGGTTTGCAAGGGATTCTGGGTTACAAAACCTGGTGAGAGCCACACGTCACCCCATCCTGGATTCTCCAGGTTGTCTAGTTTTCAAAAATATACATATACATGTTTGCTAGGGTTCCCTAGGTACCGGCAGAACTAGGATCCAAAATCCACAGCTAGGCACATTGCGAAAAAGGGTCAGTTTTCAGTGGAAAAATGTGATGTGTCCATGTTGCGTTTGGGCCATTTCCTGTCGTGGGCACTAGGCCTATCCACACAAGTGAGATACCATTTTTATCAGTAGACTTGGGGGAATGCTGGGTGGGTGGAAGTTTGTGGTAGTCTGCAGATTCCAGAACTTTCCATCACAGAAATGTGAGGAAAATATGTTTTTTTACGAAGTTTGAGGTTTGCAACGGATTCTGATCAACAGAACCTGGTGAGAGCCACCCAAGTCACCCCATCCTGGATTCCCCAGTGTGACTAGTTTTCAAAAATGTACAGGATTGCTAGGTTTCCCTAGGTGCTGGCTGAGCTACGGTCCAAAATCCACAGCTAGGCACATTGAGAAAAAAGGGTCAGTTTTCCATGGAAAAATGAGATGTGTACTCGTGATTTGGGCTGTTTCTTGTCGCAGGCACTAGGTCTGCCCACACAAGTGGGGGACCATTTTTATCGGGCTACTAGGGAACACAGAATTGTAGAGCAAGTGTTATTACCAATTGACTTTTTATGCATTTTTGCGTTTCAAATTAAGACAATGGGGCCGATGTACAACCGTTATTTGCGGTTGCAAACGGGAATTCGGCTCATTTGTGACCGCAGAATTGGGTCTGCGCCATGCACAAACCATATTTTGCAAGTCGATTACCTATTACAGACTCGCAAAATATGGTTTGCGACTCGCTATTAGGAAGGGCGTGCCAAGGGCGTCCCTTCCTAATAGCGAGTCTCAATGCAATGTATGATTGTTTTGAGGACGCATTTGCGGCCGCAAAACACTTGCAGTTTACCACCTACTAGTAGGTGGTAAACCACTCGCAAATGGGAAGGTGTCCCCAGGAGACCCCTTTCCCTATGTGAGTGTTTGCGAAAATATTTTTAGGAGCAGGCAGTGGACCACTGCCTGCCCTTAAAAATGAAACTGAAAAGTTAAATTTTTCTTTTTTAAATAAATCCCGTTTTCCTTTAAACCTACTGCTATATTTAAAATGCAGTCACAGGCATGGTGGTCTGCTGACCCCAGCAGCCCACCATCCCTGGGAGTGCTAGCCATTCCCAATGGGGTTGCAAATTGCTCTTGCCTCATGAATATTGATGAGGCATGCAATTTGCGACCCCACTGGGAATCGCAAACAGTGTCTGGGACACTGTTGTACAATCACTTTAGCGAGCCACAAATTGCGAGTCCCAATTCAATTCAATTTGCAACTCGCTAAAGTGAATGGTCGTACATCTGGCCCAATGTGTATAAAATAAGTCATTTTGAAAAATGTCTCTAATTTACAAGCTAGTATAGGCACTTACAATTTCAGAGATGTGCAAATAACTACTGCTTCTAAACTGTATTTTTTTTTTCCATTTCAGAAATACATATGTTTCCTTGATACCTATTTTTAACTCTTTATATTTTACCAAATGAATTGCTATATTCCCGGTACTCAATGAAAAACCATTACAAGGCGCAGCTCAGTTATTGGTTTTGGGTACCTTGGGTTCTTGGTGAACCTGCAATTCCTATATATCCCTACATAACGGTATATTGCTTTCAAAACTCTGTCATATTTAGAAGAAGTTACAGGGGAAAAAGTTGGCACAAATGGCTATTTTTTTAAACTCAATTTCATAATTGTTTTATTTCAACTGTTAGTTTCAATTGGAAAACCTTGAAGGATCTACACAAATGGCCCTTTGCTGAATTCAGAAATGTATAGGCTTTCTGGTATCCATTATTGCTTTCACACCCATTTCTACCACTAACTGGAAGGTGGTTGAAAGCACAAAAAATGGGAAAAATAGGCTATGTCCCAGTAAACTGCCAAAACTGTGTAGGAAAGTTTGGTTTTCTAACAAAAGTCTGCCTGTCCCTGAAAGCTGGGAAGATGGTGATTTTAGCACCTCAAACCCTTTGTTGATACCATTTACAAGGAAAAAACCAGACGCTTTCTTCTGCAGCACTTTTTTCCCATTTTTCCCCAAACAAACAACATTTTGCTATATTTTACTTAATTTCTTGGTCCCCACTAGGTGAATCCACAAACCCTTAGTATCTTTAGAATCCTCAGTATGTTGGTAGAAAAGGATGCAATTTGGCATGGATACCTTATGTGGACAAAAAGATATGGGGGCCTAAGTGCGAACTTCACCAAATAGCAAAAAAAAAGGCTTAGCACAGGGAGGGGGGAGGCCTAGCAGCGAAGGGGTTAATAGAAACAAACAATTCCGTTTTGTACAACTATTCTGCTTTTAAGGCTGCCATGACTAAATTATTTGCAAAAAATGTTTTATCCAAGCAAGTGGCAAGGAGTTACTACGACATGGTTCAAAGGACCTATTGCCTTATATCACTACTTTCAATCGACTGGTGGCAGAAATGCATTGGCCGGAAGAGAAAAGGACATCCTTATTCTATCGAGGGTTAAGAGATGACCTTAAAGATTCCCTCTTGCACATTGTTGATCTGCCCAACGATTGAGCAGATTTATTGATCTTGTGGTTAAGCTAGATCACCAATTGGGCGAACGAAAGGGTGACCGGTCTCGCAGTGACACCAGAGTAATTGTTCTCAAACCGGAGAAGAAGGAATCAGACAGTAAGACTCTTGATACTGAACCTAAGCAGATAGTAGGTATAAGAGGTCCACTATCTAATGAGGAAAACAAATGTTGCTGCAAATTAAACCTATGTCTTTATTGTGGCAAAACTGGTCATTTTACTAAGGAATGTTCTGCAAAACAAAAAAAGACTAAGGCTGTGGCTAGTGTAGAGGTCGATCAATAAAAGGGAAAACTAATGCTCTCGGCCAGAAGGGAGATTGCCTCATTGAGAGAAGCAGTAAAGATCTCACAATATCTGAGCAATGTAGGAACACAAATTCTGTGGCATCTGACTATCTGAGTCACAGTAATCCTATCCCCACAGTGGAGGCACATAATATCCATGCTTATTGACTCAGCAGCAGCAGGCAGTTTCTGTGATCTGACCCTAGCTGCCAAGCTCGGGCTCACAAAAGTTCTCAAGGAAGAACCTGAGCCTGTGCGTACAGTGGATGGTTCAAAGTTGTCTTCTGGACTAATTTGTTTTCAGACAGAGACTCTAACCTTAGTATGCGATAATCGGCATACTGAACGACTTGTCTTTGATCTAAGGAACACCCCCACCTTTGAGTTGATTTTGGGAGTACCTTGGCTAGAACACAAGAATCCAAATATTGAGTGGGTAGACCACACTGTAACCTTGGACTCACCATTCTGCACTGATACCTGCTATCAAGAGGTACTAGAGGTGGAAATACCTCTGCATTGCGACTTGGTCCAAGGAATAGAAAACTTTAAACTACCCGAAGAATACTAGGACTTTCAGGATGTTTTTGACCCTGGGTAAGCCACCCAACTGCCCTCACAGAGAGCCTTTGATTGCCGCATAGATTTCCTCCCAGGAACAACACTGCCCTGCAGTAGAGTTTACTTGTTGACAGAACCTGATACTCTATACCTACGCAATTATCTGGATGAACTACTAGAGAGGTTTTATACGCCACTCCATGTTGCCTGTGTCTTTCCCACTCTTCTTTGTACCCAAGAAGAATGGGGAGTTGAGGGCCTGTATGAATTATAGGGCTGTCAATATGGTGACTATTAAGAACCGCTAAACTCTCCCATTAATTCCAGTACTACTTGAGCAGGTAAAAAATTCCTCCATGTACACGAAACTAGATTTTCAGGGAGCTTACCACTTATCCGTGTACAAGAAGGCGATAAATAGAAAACCACCTTTAGGACTAAGTTTGGGCTGTTTGAGAATACTGTTATGCCCTTCGGGCTATGTAATGCTCCGGGAGCATTTCAATATTTCATTAATGAGGTCCTGAGGGAGTTGTTGGATGTTTGTGCAACCATCTACATAGAAGACATTCTGATATACTCAAACTCAGAACTAGAACATGTACAGCTTGTACGCGCCATCTTGCAGTGCCATTGGGAAAACACTCTCTTTGCTAAATTAGACAATGTTCATTCCATGTACGATCAGTAGAGTTTCTGGGGTATAACGTATCTCCAACAGTCATCCCTATGGACCCCAAAAACGTAGAAGCCATTACAAATTGGCCAACTCCAACAAATATCAAGGAAATTCAACAGATACTTGGCTTCACCAATTTTTATCATTGTTTCATCCCAAACTTTTTCTGAGATAGTGTTGCCCTTAACATAGCTGCTAAAAATGGGGCAATCATTTGCGTGGGCTCCAGAAGCCAATCAGGCGGTGCAACTGTTAAAAACTAAATTCACCACTGCACCCATTCTTCAGCATCCCAACCCAGCCCAGCCCTATTAAGTCGAAGGCGATGCTTCGCAGGTAGCCGGAGGAGGAATTTTATCTCAAAAGAACCCAAGAACTGGCCACTTGCATCCCATAGCCTTTTATTCCAAAAAGCGTCTACCAGCAGAGCAAAGCTATACGGTGGCTGAAAGAGAACTTCTGGCCATCAAACTGGTGTTCACTGAATAAAGGCATTACCTACAGGGGGCTAAACATACCGTCACAATATTTTCACATCATAAACATTTACAATTCTTTAGCTCCGTCAGGGCTCTCACCCCTTGTCAAATGTGATGGCTGCATTTCTTTAGTGTGTTTGATTTCATCATCACCTATCGCCCAAGGACCAAGCAGTTATAGTCTGATGTTCTTTCTAGACTGGGGTATGCTCACTCTTCCCATTCCACATCTGACTCCCCTACTATCATTCAACTGGAAAAGATAGTCACAATCAGCGAGGGTGACAACTTTTTGGTGGCCTTACATGAAGAATATAAAAAACTAATGGCCAAGGAATGGATCAAAACACCTAACCATACTATTACAGACAAGCTGTTTCTTCACGCTTAGAAACTGTACATCCCTATTATGGAATTAAGACATCAGGTAATTCAATGGAATCACAACACAACATTAGCAGGGCACCCAGGTACAACGAAAACCCTAAGGATGTGTCAAAAAACCTTCTGGTGGAAAAACATGCAGAAGGATATACAAGAATACGTATCTGGCTGCCCAACTTGTGCACGAAATAAGAACACTCACCCTGCGCCTGCAGGCTTATTACAGCCTCTGCCTATACCCCCAATTCCTTGACACACCATAAGTCTGTATTTTATTACTAACCTTCCAGCAAGCAATACCTTCATTACCATTTTAGTAGTTGTTGACATGTTATCAAAAATGGCACATTTCATCCCCCTCAAACATATACCTACTGCCGCAGAATTGAGTCAAATATTCAATGATCATATCGTAAGACTGCATGGTCTACTGACCGAAATCATCTCAGATCGCAGGGTTCAGTTCACAACTAAATTTTGGAGAACACTCTGTGATAAGCTAGGAATAGAGGAAGCCTTTTCATCAGCCTTCCTCCCACACACCGATGGGCAAACTGAATAGGTCAACCAATCCCTAGAAACTACACTGAGATGCTGACTATCCACGTACACAGGACAATGGGTTCAGGTGTTTCCCCTAGCTGAATTCATTTATAATAACAGCACCCACTCAGCCACAAGCTACACATCCTTCTTTTTCATGTCAGGACAACATCCTTGGTCGCTTCCCATTGCTATATCAGGAGTTTCTACTATGCTACCTTCAGTCACAGAAAGATTAGAACAACTGCATGAGATTCAAAATCACGTTAGGACAAGTTTAGCAAGAGCCAAATTGGTCATGAAGGCACAAGCTGACAATCATAGAACCCCAGCACCTATATATAAGGTAGGAGACAGAGTATGGGTATCAAAATGACAACTACAACTAAAAGGCCTAAGAAAACTACGACCACAGTTAGTTTATAGGTCATTATGACATTATCAAGATAATGAATCCAGCCACTATCAAGCTATGGCTTCCCCCTGAATACGCTATCTACCCAGTGTTTTACGTTTCACTGATCAAGCCATACCACCCAGCCACACAAAAAGATGCCCCACTTGCACCCGTTCTGATTAATGGCCAACAAGAGTATGAAGTTCACTGTATCCTGGACTCTAAATGATCCCAGGGAAAACTATATTACCTTACAGATTAGAAGGGTTATGACCCTTCAGAGCGTTCCTGGGAACCAGCCTCCCCGGTTCATGGCCCCTGTCTGGTGAGATGATTTAATGCCCTCCACCCCACCAAACCATGACCTGTAAGACTGCCTTTGGGAGGGGCGGCTGTCAGTATTCCTGCCACAGCTCACCTCTCTTGACTATCACAATAAACCAGCATGACTCATATCATTCCGCCCAACACTTATGAATAAACAAATGTCTCGTTCCCTGGCCATTGCCCATGTTACATGCTGTTAGTAATAGCTAGCTGCAGCTGGTGCTCCCCGGTTTGTTTGAAAGGGCTAAATAGCTTTTGCAAATGTTTTACCATGCATAAGCAAGGTCAGTTTTCAGGTGCCACGGAAACATCCAGAAAATCCACTGGAATAAGCATCAAGCAAACAGAATAGATGACCTCAAAGTGAACCTTTTGGAAATAGACCTCGTCAAATGAATCCCCTGCACCTGTTCTTTGCTATAAGCAATTAGGATGTGACCTTTGTGAACATTCTAAAACACCTTCTAGAAGCCAGCCTCATCAAATTAATCATCTGCACCTGTTCCTTGCTATAAGCAATTAAAACGCAACCTTTGTCAACATTCTAAAGCACCTTCTAAAAGGCAGCCTCATCAAGTTAATTATCTGCACTTGTTCCTTGTTACAAATAATTAGAATGTGACCTTTATGAACGATCTAAAGCAGTCTAATTTAAAGACTGTCCACACTACTCCCCTTCGTTTAGCCTCTTTGCCTGCCACTTACCTGTTTTCCGGCTTCCAGGACTCTGTCTTGCCAGCTCCCATGATCCTCCCGCTTCTACCTCACAGCAAAGAACGTCCTGCGTTAGTCTCGCACCTGGATGGAAAAAAGAGCTAGAAGAAAAGAAGAGACGCATTAACAGACTGATTTTACTACATGCTGAGCTCAGTCCCAAAATCATGCTGCAAGCAAAGGTAACCAGTGTTTTCGTTCAACTTGTACATACAGTTGGAACGGCTCTGCCAGAGAGGACTTGCGTAAAGCTAACCCCTTCCATATTTGCTCGTGGGTTTGATGCTGAAATCATACTCACTACAGTTTCAAGAACTATGATGAAGGGGCCTCTACCGATAATCTAAATGAAAACAAAACAGTAACAAAACTAAAGGTAGCATATCTGCAGGTACCATTCATCAGACATGTGTAAATGTCTGCTGCAGTGTTACTGTTGAGTAAACGAGCAACAGCATCCTTGACTCTACCTACTCTCTCCATCCTAAACCCCTTCCCCCTGGGATTTGCCACCGGAGCAGTGTCTCCTCCTGTAAACCGAGGGCATGTCTCCAGAGGATTCAGGAACTAGCGTTGCCGCCCAACTGGAATCATCTGGGATCAAGGTAGGTGGCTTCTGACAGCAAGACTCTAACTTGCAGCAGATCTTCTTCCAGGTCTCCCTCTTAATCAACAATCCAAGCCTTGTAAAGTGAAACATCCCCTTGTGAAAAAGGATTGAATGTGGGCAGTATTTTTTTGTATCGTGGATCAGTACTGGGTGCATATGTTCTTTTTAGAGGACACAAATATTTTTTGCAGGCTTGGATTAACAACCAAGCGAAGGATTAAACTCTGAACCAACTCATATGCTTCTTCATTCAAACCAGTGAACCTTTGCACCAACATTTTCAACTAGTCCTGTAGCAGATGCAACAACTGGATCGCTTGGCTCATTGTACTATCCTCCTTGCTGATGTCCTGTGAGAAAACTTCAAAAGAAGTAGCATTTGTTTCAGACACTCAGTAGCGGCCCGTGGTGGGAGTGCTGCCGGGCGCTGACGTGGGGCGGGGGAGGGGCAGGGTGGGGGGTAGTAAACTACGGATTACGGCCGATTAGAGGTAAGTTAACATATAAATAAATAAAACGAATTTCGTTGCGCGCGCTGCATCGCATTTGGCGATGCAGCGCTCACAACGAAATTCGTTTTATTTATTTAAATGTTTACTTACCTGTATTCGGCCGTAATCCGTGGTTTACTACCCCCCACCCTGCCCCTCCCCCGCAACACGTCACCGCCCGGCCGGCACTCCTACCACGGACCGCTACTGCAGACACTTGACTATCCCCCATTTGTCCACCTCCATTGTCATGCTTTTCCCAGTTGCATTTCCTCCTCTTTGAAGGACATTGTCGGTGATAGGTCTGTAGTGCTCAAACAGACATTATAGCATGTTGTAGGTCGAGTTCCAGCTTGTTACCACCTACTGTATGAGGGCTTTAACCAAATGATCCACAAGAGCTTCCGGGCTTTAAAATAATGACTGAAATGAGTGCATATTCTTCGGCAGGTGGCCAATGTGTGGTTAACTATGAGCCTGATTCAGAAAGAGCCTCCATACTTATGCCGGAGCCCCACAGTCGTGGCGGGACCTTCATACTGCAATTACCCATTGCAAAGGTCTCCCCATAAGTGTGGGCTCCCCGCCATGACTGCAGAGGCCCTTTGTGAATCAGCCCCTGGGTCTTCTTTTTTGAGACAGCCCTGCACAATCAGGTTGATAGAATGTGCCAAACACAGGACCCTGAAATATTCACCATTTGCCATGACCTTAACTATATTACTGCCATTGTCCATGGCAACAAATCAATTTCTGAGACCTCTGGGTAGAAACAATTAAAATACCTTGCTGTTAAACCCTTCCCGGATCCTTACAGCTGTATGGGATTTCCCCATGGTGAACTACCAATGCATGCCAGTGAAATCTCTTAAAACTTTCTTCAGTGCGGACACCTGCAGATAGCTGTTGCCTAACCCACAGTTGCTTGGCAACTGGTCCACATGTCTGTCGTCAGGTGGGCAGTGTGAACAGCACTCTTCTGCATAGATTGGCCAACCAATTGCAGCACATCATGGTTGAGCACTGGATCAGCAAATCTGCCAAAATAGGTTTGGCTGGGAACCTTCTATTTTTGGGCAGATTGATGCTACAAATCTTTTAAATCCTACTCGTTCCACAAAAGAAAAAGGTAGGAGGTCCAGTGCTAACATTATAGACAGCTTCCAATTGTACAAATGTGCCATTATTTGATTGTGTTTGTATGGCCCCTCTTGCCAAACATTCCAGTAATAGTAGCTTAGATATTTTTCTTTTCTGGTGCCACTGAGACAGGTGACTTCCAGAGAGAACAAGAAGGTGGTAAACTCTATGTACATCTGGGTGAATCACTGTATGAAGTGTCTCCATCATGTGCCATTTGGAGGTTTCTGATGTGGGTGATTCTGGCACACTACAGGGGACAGAGGTACTTTGTCTAATTCCGTCATCCTCTTCTTCCTAATGACCATCTTCTTCTTCTATCATTGTGAACTGAGCTGCTTACCCTCTCTCTTTACCACCACCAACTATCTTCTTAAAGTGCTCCTCCCACTGGATTGCATGATGTTTTTTTCAGGTGGGAGTTTTGGCCTACATTACTGTAGTGTGACCTTGGCTTATCTCGATGAACACTTGTGTGAAAAAAGTGCACTGCAATGTTATCCTCCTGCTTTTTTAGTGCTCCACTGCCAATGCCTAAAGAACTGGAGGTAGGAGGGTGTGTCATTTGCCTTTTTGTAGGGTGTACTTCGACTCTCTTAGTGGTGGATGTGAGGTCTCAATGGGGTCTTACAAATATGGAAACTGGTAGTAGTGCATCCATATCCCTCTGAGCAGGTTGACTAGGAAGAGGCATCTCAGTGTCCTCTGAGCCACCCTCCATACTGACAATCACTGTCTCATTTTCATCACTGTCACTTTCCATAATACTAAGGCATTTTTCGTTGTCTCTCATGGCAGGTTTCAGTCTCGGCCGTGGTTTAATCTATGTCCAGATCATCAGAAGGGGGGCTTGGAGAAGATGATGGAGTACCATTTCTTTTTTTTTGCTGGAGATCATGAAGCCAGTGATTGAAGGAGAGCAACATCTTGCTCAGCAGGAAGCTCCACCTCCTGTTCTGCTCAGACTTCAGGAAGAACTGCTGCTGGCTGTGGCTCATGTTGTCCGCTTTCCTGTGACAATTTAATACTTTGCAGCTGAGACTAATCCAGTTCAGACTCACTGCTTGTCGCCATGAATGCAGTGGCTGTATCGCTGAGAGACATGGGCTTGAGATTAGCCTTAGGTTGGGGTGGTGCTGTTGCTATAGGAGTGCTGCTACCAGTCTTTTGCTGCCCAGAGGAGGGTGCAGCAGCTACACCCCACTTCCTGAAAAAGGTGGAGGGTATCCACTTTTTTGGCAGGAACACCATTCTTTTAGGCCATCCTCAAGTTCTTTCTTAGCTCTGGAAGTTGCCACTTAGTTGCACAAGTGCAAGCAGAGTAGAACTCAGGAGAGTGGCAAGTGTCAATGCCGGCCTTCTGTCTAGCAGATCTGTGTGTGATGTCTCTTGTGCACCTAAAGCAAACAAACATTAAAGAAAAATCTGTGAAACGTGACATCTGCAGTTTGAATCTACAGACAATATCATTTAGTGAGGTCATCACAAATAATTAAGAATAGTGCATCCATTCTAAACCATGCACAAACATATTATCTTAATAACATACAGATTGAAAAGGTTACTGTGCCTCTAAGGCTTACAAGATGTCTGTGGCAGGCAAGGGGTACAGGGGAAACTGGAATAAACCTTAAAAATGATTGCTGGTGTGCACCTATGAGACACCTACAGCAGGCAGGGGGTGCAGGGGAAAATGGAATAAACTTTAAATAAGTATTGTTGGTGTGTGCCTATGAGACACCTATATCAGGGAGGGAGTGCAGGGGAATATGGAAAAATCCTTAAAAAAATATAGGTGGTGTGCACCTATGAGGCACCTAAGGCAGGCAGAGGGAGCAGGGGAAAATGGAATAATCCTTAAAAAATGATTGTCGGTGTGCACCTATGCAACACCTATGGCCACCAAAAGCAAAGTCATGAACAAAAAATAAGGAACACATGCAGGCCTAAGGCAAAAGCAAAAGACACTGGCTCCATAAAATGGCCACCCTGCCATATGGCCACCAAGGGCAAAGATAAAGAACACATGCAGGCTCATGGTAACAACACACTGACTACACAACATGTCCGCTGGGCATATGGCCACCAAGAGTGAAGGCATGGACAACAAAGTACACATGCAGACCTGTGGAAAAAGCACACTAATTACACAAAATGTCTGCCACCACATGGCCACCAATGGCCAAGGCTTGGACAACACAGAACACATGCAGGCCCATGGCAAAAGCAAAGCACCCTGGCTCCATAAAGTGGGCGTCCTGCCACATGGCCACAAAGGGCCAAGGCATGGAAACAAAGAACACATGCAGGCCTATGGCAAAATCACACTGAGTACACAAAATTTTCACTGACCACCTGGCCACCAAGGGCAAAGTTATGGACAACAAAGTTGTCCGTGTTGTTCATGGAAAAAGCACACTGAATACAGAAATGTCCTTCTGGCACCATGGCCACCAAGGGCAAAACAAGGGGAAGACCTACAGCTAAAGCACACTGACTACATGAAATGGCTGCCAGTCTCATGTTCAGAAAAACAATCAAGAAGGCATGAACAACAAAGAACACATGGAGGCCTATGGGAAAAGCACACTGGCTACACTAAATGGTTGACCTGTCACAAGTGAAAGAGAACAAAGTAGGCCTAGAACAAAGACAAAATGGTGGCCTATGACAAACACATGCACACGCACCCAGCGCCCACAAAAAATTGCCACTTGGCCAGCATAATAAGGAGGCCTGGTAAACAAAGCAGAATACACTACCATTAATTCAGCAATGGCAATTTTTTTTAACTTAGGTCAACCTAAAAATTACCCAACCACAAACATCACAAAGCATCAGAAATTGTCCCACCAAAATACACTTAAACACTTGCAGAAAAAAGTAAAATAAAAAAAATGAACACATTTTCCATTTATTCCAAGGCAATCTATAAATCAATAGATGTTTTTAAAAAAACATATAGCAGAGAAACAGTTTTTTTAATATATACCAATCCAATTCTTATTGCTAGCAGGCCATGGCCTGTGGTTAGACTACACTCCACACAGTAAAATGAGCAAAATAGTGCTGAATTCACTAACATCTCATGAGAAAATGGAGAAAAGGTACTTGAAATCCGGTCACCCATACTTCCCGAAAATGTGCAAAGTTTGCCCCTTATGAAAAAGTGAATGCAAAATAGGTCACTACTGCAACCCCAGGCAACCCACAATCAAATTAAAAAATGTAGGAAAAAATAAAAAGATAAAAAAAATACTTATGCATGACATCCATCATATTGCCCTTGTTCTTGTGAAGTTTGGGGCAGTGTTGTACCTTTGAGTCAGCTGAAATAAGTCCTGTCTGATCCCACTCAATCACATGCTTCCCAACAGGTCACTCAGGAAGATTAAACAAATTTGTTGAGAAGAGTCTCCTAATGCTACTTGGGCATACATATCTTTCACTCCGACTCAGACCTTTCAGATGGGAACCTGATTTCAGTGGTTGAGTTCCTCCGTGCGCAGGTTGCATTCTGGTGAATGCTCCTGCTGTCCGTTATGGGGCACGTAGCAGTGACAAGATAGTAATGCTGCCTTGCCTCTTATACTACTTTACCAATCTCCCAGTGTTCCTTCCCCAAATGTATTTTCTGGCTTTGGACAGACTTGAGAGAAATATGTGGCATGGGCCTCACCACTGCATCACTTTGTTCAAGCTGCACTTTCCGATTGAGCATAGTGGACTCAGTGCCCCAAACTTTGACTATTATCATCTGGTGGCCCATTTCCAGTGCTTGACTCACTGTATGGCAGGGCACTCTCTGGACAAGATGTGCACCGTTGCACCACCCCTCACTCATGGTGGCATCCTATAGCTCTTGGTCCCGGGAGTCCCTCTTCATACAAACCTCCCCTGCCTTGTCTCCCTTTGTCAATAGGCCTTGGTTAACCACACATGGTTTCGCTGCAAGCCACATGTCAAACCTGGGAAGGTGAATTTGTCAGAGCCCTTCACAAGGAGGAAAGTGTTCAGGCACCCCACTAATTGAATTCTATGCAAGGTATTTGAAATGTATGCAAAGAAAGTTGAGCCTCTTATGAAACTGTTAAAAATGTGACATTTGTATGATCTGAGGGGTCGAAAGAAAGGTTTGAAAAATGAGGTAGTGTGTGCTCCAAGTTTGAAACGATTTGTTATGGGGGCCAGAAGTATACTGGCTGTGGATGGGAGCAGGCATGGCCTGGGTGCTGAGAGTGAGTGGTACTGTATACATCCTGTACATGTGTTCTACTGAGAGAAATTATTTGCTAACTGAACATGAATTACTAGCATGTACATGAGCTTCTCAAAAATTTTGAATGAATGTATAGAGAACTTAGGGGCTTATTTACAAGAGGCCTGCAACGCCAGAACAACACTTTTTGGATGCTTCGGTGGCTCAGGCCTCTTGATCAAATCTATGAGGTGACACAAAGCCACCCTGTGTTGCTTTGAATGGCCTCATAGATATGGAGTAAGACAAGGTTCTGTGTCAAGGAGGTGTTCCATGGGCGTTGCGGTGGGTGTTCCAATGCAATACCCATGGATTTGATGAAGCCCTGGATTTACAAAATCACATAAACCTGAGGCAGCTCCAAAACCTTATGCCTCCCCAGAGCAGGCGTAACTAGGAGAACTTTTTTCATTCCTCCTCATTTTTTCCTCTTTTCATGTGTGCTGCATTCTGCAGCACACATAGAACAAGGAAAATACTTCCATGTTTCTGTGTAGGAAGGTGCCTCTTTCTGCACAAAAACAATCCTGCCAACAATGCAGATACCCTTGCACCATAGTCCAAGGGTGCCTGAGTTGGCGCTAGGCACCAAATTGTGCACCCGTGCAGGCTGAAAGGACAGGAATGCACTGCATCTCGTAAATATGGTACGTTTCACCCCTTTCAAATTGTGTATGGCAGAGCAGCATAAAGACTTGTGGCTCTACCCTGTGACAATTTTTGTAAGTATGCCCATAGTAGGTTTACAATAAGAATGGGAACATTTGCCTCTTGTTAATATGTGAACCTCAGCAGACGGCAGAAATCCAACTCCAAGATTGGCTATGTTATCTTTCAAATTACTCATCTGAAGCTCAGTATTGTCCATGGAGATTGAATGTTGTGCCTGTTAGACCATCCTTATAACCAGTGTTTGTAGATGACAAGGATACAGATGGAGAATGTGAGATTGCTTTCACATATAACGTTATGGATGGTGCTGTGGAATTAAATGACGAAGAAATATCAGAAAACAAATTAAAAATCAGAATTGAAAAGAGAGGTTAGAGAGTATTTATCAAAAGGATGGCCTAAGGAAAATGATTTGAGGACTGATTGTGCCATTTACTGGAAAGTTCTGAAACTAATTAATTTTGAGTTACACAATTTTCATGTGGGATGATAAAAGTATTCTACCTTTAGGTTTATGTAACAATTTAGTCAAGTTGTGTCATGAAGGACAGAGTAGTATTTCCAGTACACAGACAAAGGCCAAAGAAAACCTTTGATGGCCTGGTATTGACGGTATGATTGCCCATGGAGTAGGGAAGTGTGGTATGTGTTATATTGGCAAGTCTGCTGAGGCGTGCAATATAACAGGTACTTTGGTGGCATGGCCAGTAGGACAAAGGCAGACACTGGCAATTGATATGATCAGGCTGTTTCATATGCTGCCTCAGGAAGAGATTCCTTGTCCCTGATGATTATCATTTCAAGTGGCCAGAATTCCTGATGGCTTAAAGTGTAACCAGTGATGTTGTAATTGGATTTTTAAAAGGTGTTTTTGTATGGAAGGATTACCAGAAGAAAGTGGGTCTCAAAATTGTGTTCAATTTGCTGCAGAAAAGATACACATTTCTTTTTTAAAACTGTGTTGTTAAAGATTCTAGAGTAGCTTTATATCACCAATAGGCAAATGGCTAGGTAGAATGATTCAACAGAGTAGTAAAAGAGTCAATGCAAATAGCTCTTAAATCAAAGGTATGTGGGATGAAATCTTAACTGGCAACATTATTATCATAAATAACGACTCCTAATACCATGAGAGGTAGGACACTTTTTGAATTACTGAGGGTATGTATGCACACCGTCAACCAAATTGGTTCAGTGAAGGCTCATTAATAAACCGAAGCAGAAGTATTAGCGGTTGTGAAAGGAAGATGTGAAAATGAGAGGTAAGGCAAAGGAATACCAGGAGAAAATCAGATCTCATATGAATTGTAAATGTGAATTTGTTGAAAACTGGTCTAGTATTGTGGCTGGACAGTAAGTAAGAGTGAAGAAGCCATGTTTTCTCAAAAATAGATTACCCTGATGGTCTGAACTAAACTAAATGGTAGAGGTAATGCATTATGTTGTAAGGCTGGAAGGCCGTAAGGAATGGAATTTATTCAGAATATCAGTTTATCGTGGAAAAATGGAAGGGGGAGATGTGGTAGGAGACAGAGTTGAAGTTTAATTAGAGGGTGAAGGGGATTTTTTGGACAATAATAATGAGATGGTTGGCATGGATGGAGTTGTCGAGGGGTCCTGGCAGACAGAGTTGTCAGAGGATCAGGCAGAGTTCTAAAAAGGAAGAGCAGATGATTCTTTTCAACCTTCAACTTGTGTGAAGGATTGTTGAGATTAAAATTCATGTTTTGGGTTCTTATTGTTCATCAACTGTAGTTATTAGATGAAGTGTGAGAGAACCGAAGGTACTTAAGAGATATTGTCCGTCTTGCTGCAGCATACTGGGGAATGGTCTAGGTGTTCCAGATGTGCCTTCTCTTTTATGAAAGTGTGACTACAAAAGAGGTGCATCCCGGCTATGACCATGGCACTAGACAACTTCCCAAAATTGGGAACCTCACAAGATAGGTATAAGAGCCTAATGGCTCATTTTTTGTATAGAGTGAATGCAGTAGGTAGGCAGGGAAGAGTTAGGCCCTGAAGAAGACCATAGACCAGATGTGCTTAGAAAATAGTTTGAAACATGTTGGCAGTGAAATGGGATGGGTGGATAAGTGTAATTCACCATAAATCCCTATAAAATGTAATTTTAATCACATCAAGGGTACCCTCTAATAAAAAGGTATTTTGAGGTTTACCCGTAGGTATTTTTAATGCTGGATCCCGGCTTATGTCCAGAAAAACATTTATATGAGAACCTCCTATTTGGTTGAGTCTGCCAGAGTGGCATTCACCTACTCTGGTGTGAAGAAGATTCGTATGATAAAGCATGGCACAATAAGTTGTGGGTGAGGCATCTTCTCCAAAATATTTTGGATACCCCCAGGTTTATAGCGAGCTTGATACAAAAAACCTGATGAATCATCTAGAGGGACATTCAAGCACCTGTTGAGATTTTATGTTTAGCATGGGTAGATGTGCCTGAACCTAGACCCTCTTACTCTCCCTTTGTGAATATACAGTTGACAACATAGCCACTTCCAATTCAGCAGCCTGACCGAATGTATGGCTAGATCTTATAGCATCCAAAATAGACATTTTATTGCTGCTAGAAGCCTCGTCACTCTAAATAGCAGGGGAATCTGCACCACTGGTACGTACTTTCGTAGTTTCAAAAACACAAGTTTCACTGATTTGAGGGTTAAAGTAATTAGCAGTGTGTGAAAAAGTGGGGGTCCAACTGACAGGAAGTAAGATGCAGTTGATTTCTAAAGTTTATTCTTTTAAAACGTCTCACTCACTGCTCATTCCAATGTCCTTCTGCCTTTCTTATTATCCTTCTCTCAATTCCTTCATTCTAGATCACTTCCTCTCTCATTATTCTAGTTAACATCATTGCGGGTGACTACCTCAAATTTAACCACAGCTAAATAAATCCACCACAGATATACAATACAGTGGCTGCTGAGTAATTGAATGAGCAAAACCATTGGAGGGTATAAAAGAGGCTGCAACTGAGCGCTAACTCATTTGATGGTTTAATAATGTTTTGAGGGTATGCCTCATTGGTTTCAGTCAGAAAAGTTTGTGGCAGAGCATTCTGTGATTTGTGATCCACTAACCAATCCTTGCAACATGTCTTACTTCTGAAGAGAACTGAAATGGCCTTTATGCAGAGTTAACTGTCATTTTGATTCCATTTATTTCAATCAAACACAACTCGAAGTACTAAAGACTGGTATGGAAACTGCTGGAAAAGAAAGAGAGAAGGCAAGGTAGAGGAAAAGAGAGAAGAGGAGGCAAAATATGGAAAGAGGCTCAATCTGGGTGAAGGCTTAGAAGAGACATAACAGGTTGATAGGTTTGGGTGAGGGGCTGAATGTGTAATGAACTAAGGAGAAGGTAAGTGGACTGTCAGGGTCTGTGGTTTGATTTTGGCCAATGATTGGATGCTGTACCTATTAATGCAGGCAGGGGCTACATTATTTCCTTTTCTAAATTGTGAATCTCTGCTATAGGTTGTATATTGTAGGAAGGTGAAGTATTATGTGGTGACGCTGGTTATGCTTCACCATACAATACTCTCACAAACCCCAAAGATGGTCCTTGGATTCACACTATTAAATCCCTAGCTCACTCCTGGCAGACTGTCAAAGAGCAGTCAGGCTTTACTAGACGAACATGTGTTAAGCATTTCAGAGTACCAACATGGACAATAAGTAATTGACACAATTCAAGAGAAATCCAACACCATTTCATAAAAATAAAGCAGATTTTTATCTTAATTTAGACACCAAAATGAACATGATCAGATATATATAACTGGAGTTAAGGATTTTAGATGAAAACATAAATCACAGTAATTCACTACTGCAGAACCTTTGAATTGCGGTCAATGGGAAAAAGTGGTAGTGACAATCGGTCACTTGCAGGCATAGTTGTGTGGAACCCAAGAAACATAAAGGAGATGCGCGTCCCAGGACCAAGCCATGACAGTCAGTTCAATTTGGCCTGTATAGCTTGAGTGCAGAAATGTCCTTGCTGACCCTGGTGCTGAACGGGAGCTGCGGGAGAGTTGGTTTTACCGCTTACTTGGTGCTGCGGGGGAATAGGGTACAAAGTCTCAACAATGGGGCAGCTGCTGATGCCAGACAAAAGTTACATGGAGTTCCTTTTAGATGCAACGTCGAGTGAAGGGGTCAGTTGCTGGATGGGGACCAACAAGCTTTGGCAGCTGTAAGCACAGCAGATGGGAACTTTGAAGTCCAGAGGTCTTGGGGAACACAGTAGCTACCTGTAACTTTGTGACGGGCAGGACTACAGTTCCCCCAATGAACTAGACCTTCTGGATTTGGGCCATCCTTCGGCAGGCCCGATGACCAGTGATTCTTTGGATCCAGTGCTTTGTTTTGCCTGCAGTTTGCAAGGGACTAATGCCGCTAGTCCAGAGGAGCCTGAGGCTACTTCTTGCTCTCACAGGGTGCCATCAATCTGGTGGAACCAAACTTTATCCGCAGACGAGTCTCGATCATTCACTTCCAAGAGTGTTTCCCCAGGTGAAGGGTATCCCTCTTTTGGTTTGTGCAAGTCCAGTTGTCACAGACTCAGGTCTCCTCTTTGTCCTATTTGATGCAAACTGGTACAGAACTGAAGTTCTGGTGTCAGCGGTAGGTCTTATATCCTAGATAATGGGGTGTTAGGGCTGTGGGTGCAAGTGGCTCATGGGATACAAGCCCAAGCTGCTAATCCGCCCCTTAGGTTAACACATCTGGGGTTGTAGGTCTTTTTTTCTACCCAGAACCCACTAACATACCCCTTTTAAAAATGACAGAAGTCTTCCTTAGCTGTACAGACCAGGTACCCAACCCTACAAGTGTGGCTAGCCTTTTGGGGGTGTACACTTCTGAATACCTAATATTCCCACCTGCTCGGATGCAATTGCACTTGGGGCCAGGGGAGGGCTGTTTCCTCCTTTGTGAGGCAGGCTGGCTGCATTTCACAGGTGATGCAGCCTTTGAAGCTCACTGCCTTGATGCGCTACTTCACTAGCCAGCCTATCAGGAGGGAGGTGTGACCTTCTGTTAGAAATGGGGTTATCTAGTTGGCAGAGGTAGGTACCTTTGCCCAAATTGGGACCCTTCCTTCTAGTCAGGGTAAGGGGGATACACACTTTAGATAACCCCTGCTCACCTCCTTTGTAGCTTGGCATGAGCAGACAGGCTTATCCCAAAGGCAATGTGTAAAGTATTTGTACCAACACTTACAGTAACACAGTGAAAACACCAAAAAAGGACACCACACCAGTTTAGAAAAATAAAATATCTTTATCTAAACTAAACAAGACCAAAACGACAAAAATCCAAAAACACAGTTAAAAATATGACTTTCAAAAAGTTTTGTTATGTTTCGTATGGAGGCCCTAATATAGACACGTTCATATATGCCGTATATGGTCATAACCGTATATGCCCTATTATGGTCATAATCGTATATGCCCTATTTTGCTCATAATCGTCTCTGCCCTATTATAGTCATGATCTCCCATGCCCTAATATAGGCATGATCTTTCACCTACATTAGTTCCCTACAGTACACAACGAACTCTGAGGGTTGAATGTTATCTAGTCTGTGGTTTGAATACTGAAGGGTTTTTCCCGAACACAGGCCTACAATGTACTCATAAATTATGCATGAGCATTCACCAGCTACATCTCCTGCATAATATGTATGTACAAAGTTCACCCCTGACGTCTTCCTCATGTCTAACAAAGACCAATACAAACCATACTAAGGGACGAGACACTTTAGGGTATAAATATACCACATCTTGCCACGGTAAGACAGAGGGAAGCGAGACTTCCATGCTGACACACTGACCAGAGACGCTGATGCTCCTGCACTCAGTCGCTCCAGCTGACAGCGGTCTAACACAGCCCTTGCGGGGTGTCCAACTCGGGACCAGGACGGGGTCCCACACTCTCTCTATTCAGGTAATGGGGTTCGACTAAAATCCTAGAGGGATGCTTGGTTCTTAGGCTTTTAGACCTACACACATGCTAGGTACACTTAGGTACATCTAGTTAGGCATCGTAGGAGTACGCGCACTTTTATAATGCATTTTATATTCATGTATGTATTCATGATTCTTGCAATATGGTAGAACTGTACTACCCTTTCACTTTTATCGTACTGCTGATAATATATCTCTGCTATTGTCTGCTGGTTGTTGCAGCACATATATTCTACACTAGAATAACAACTGTTCAATAAATACTTATTGAAACGCCCAGACTGTTTATTCTGTGTAACTCTCTGAGACAAACCGAAAAGTAAGCACGAGTGACTGAGCGAAAAGTAGTACATTGTTTCTACGATTCTGAGGGATCAGGGTTGTCATGATCTAAGGTTGCCAGAAACTAATCTCTCCCCGATAAGAGGAGATTTTAGTGGCACTGTGAGCTAGCTAATGCAAATCCGGCTAACATACGTGGTGGGGGTGCACAGAGCCAGTCTAACACCAAGCCCACAGTTTATGTTATCCAAACGAACAGGTCCTGCAGGGGTACTATAGGAACTACACGACATGGCACCACCAACGTTGGTTGGGTACTTATTTAACAGTAGAATCTGAGTAGTTCAGTCGTGCTATTCTCAGAGAACCTACTCACAAAACCCCAGAGACATCTGGAGTGGGTGGGCACAAAATCCGCCGCAGCTGAGTAGTACGCAAATACTATTTATTGGCTGTTGGTTATTCAAGCTTGACAGGACATAGTGTTCCTAAAATTGTGCCTAAAACCTTATCATAGTTTCTTTGAAACATTAGTCTGTGTTCTATACATGATGACTACCACGGTCTTAGATCCACTATGAATGCCACTGCCCCTGTCAGACGAGGAAGAAGATCCTGCTGATGCAATACAGATTGCACCAAAATTCAGAAGGACAGTCACCCTAAGACTATTAGAAAATGGTTTACAAGCCAGGTGTGGTGTGGTAGTTTTCGTGATTGAGGCACACGAATCAAACAAAACAGAGGTATTCTATTCATGGGTTACACTCCCAGCAGCAAATGCAGTAACAAATACATTTCACTACTATATAGAAGGAGATGCACCACTGGAATATTGTCCGTTTGAGGACATAGAAATTCCACTCACTTACCAGGAACATTATTACTAGTTTAATGGCGCCCTACCCCACGTATAAGGAAGAGCAAGGTTAGGTCCACTCGGAGGAGAAGGAGCCACATGGCCAATATTAGCGGCATACACACCACATCCTGACATTGACACAATGCCACCAGGAGACTTACTCGTAAAACACAAAGATTTAATTAAAATCTACAGAATCCTGACACAATTTGTCATGAGGACTTTAACAATACAACCTGCACAAGGTGCAGTAAATAGTACTCCAGCTCAGGGTACAGGAAATAAAATTACTCCTCAAACATTACACGCGGTAATGGGCAAAATGCCCGCAAAACGCTAACAAATACCATTCTGGATAGCTCAGAAAATAACTCAGCTTGAGGCGGTATTCCCGAATACTACCACCTGTGATAAACACAGAATACTAACAATCTGCTTGCCCATGGGGATCACACCGCAAATAGAGGACTGCACCTCTTGGGGTACAGTCTTTGCTGCCATATATACCAGAACGCATGGTATTCCGTCATTAGCAGTAGTACCTGACGTATTGAGACAGATACAAAATGAGTACGAAGCAGAGCCTGCCCTTAACTTAGGGATGAAGTTACTAGGTGACTACGAACAGGTATCGAACAGGTATCAGCCATAATACTAGCTAACATTAAGGGGGAAGCAGCCTCGGTGGCGATCCGCCAACGCCTAAGGGAGTTCAGTCCAGTAGATCAACCACACGAACTACCCAAAATAATTGAAACAGCGTATGCAGAACTAGGCAGAGACAGTTTAAGTGGGAAAGCATTAAAACCACAACTGGTGGGCAGTTCTGAAAAGGACACTACAAAGCAGACACCTACTTCTTCTAAAAAGAAGTGGGAGAATAAAAAACAACAAAAGTCTAAAGACAGCAGATCTCAATCCAGAAGTAGGTCTGCTCAACAGGAGCCCTCTGAAAGGAGGTATAACCTCCGGAATAGGGATAATATTAAAAAACCTGACAGGTATCATGATACTGATTCACGTTCCTCTCGTTCCTTTCAGGGTTCATCAAAAAACTCCGAGAGGGAAGGACGGTCAGAGGAACGTACAAAGTCCAGAGACACGCAACGCGCTGCGGACTACGCACCTAAAAAAGAAGATAAACAAAAACAAAAACCTTAGTTCAAAAAGAAGAAGGTAGCAGGTCTTAAGATCAGACATGCCCAGAATTCTGAGGACACAGCTTCTGAACGGGGAATGGGCTTTGACAATGCTAAACAGCGCGGCAGAAGTAACAATAGCTCACCAGAACCTGAAGGAATTTCTGGTGACAGCGGAGTTGAGTGAGTATATCACGGTGGAAACACCTGATACTCGGGTAAGTGTCCCACATAAGTTACATGAGATAACACTCCGGATGGAGGGGGACAAGCCCAGGAAAATTAAAGGTCTATTTTGGAAAAATCTGTCATCTGGATATGACATCCTATTAGCAGAGCAAGACTGGCCGCCAGCATTTGTCATGGAGTACCCTAAGGGAGAAACTGTAATTTTTCCAGCATTTTCTGACCTTGTTCCCATACATTTAAAACATGCATATGGACAGGAGTGGGCAGTTGCCCTAGCTCCAGCATTGTACAAAAATCATGCTGGTTGGGATGAGGATTCAACCCACCACGTGATCCCGTTAAAAGTTTCCCCAAATGCTCAAAGGCAATACCCTATAAATCAGGAAGCTAAAAAACAAGTCAGGGAGATCCTAGATCAACTAGAATACCAGGGGGTGATTGAAAATTGCACTTCACCTATGAACAATCCTTTGTTTCCCATAATGAAACCTGACAACACATATCGTTTAGTTTTGGATTACAGACATTTAAACACTTGCACAAAGACATTTGCAGTTCAAAATGCACACAGTGCCGCATTAATGAATAACATTGTGCGAAAAAAATTCAAAACTACACTTGATATCTCAAATGGATTTTTCTGCCAAAATTTAGTGCCTGAAAGCAGGTATTTGACCGCATTCTCAGCGCTAGGGTCCCAACGGCAATTTTGTCGATGCGCCCAGGGGTATAAGAATTGCCCGGGGTTGTTTTCAGCAAGGGTAACAGAGTTACTCCAAAATTTGGATGAAGAAGCATTGTCCTATGTGGATGATATTTATCTGACAGACGATGACTTACCGAGGCACTTGACCAGGGTGAGCACCATTATTATGGGATTCGCCTCTGAGGGCTATAAATTTAATTTCAAAAAATCAAAAATTGCCCATCTCAGTGTCCTGTTCTTAGGGTATGAGCTGTCAAGTGAAGGAAAAAGCCTAGCAGCTAACTTTTTAGAAAAGTGTGCGCTGCTCTAACCTCCAAAATCATTAAAGAATTTACAATCAATTCTGGGATTCCTAAATTTTGGTCGAACTTACATTTTGGATTACGCAGAAAGAGTAAAACCTTTCTACGACTTAATAAAACCTGATTTTTCAGTCATACAATGGACACAGGAACATACAAACATCCTGCGTTCACTACAAGAAGACATGATTGCTTCAAAACATTTACAGACACGCGTAAACGTACGCAACTTAGTGATCCGAGTAATAGCGGGTCAATGCGGGTACACTTCAATGAAGGTGAAACGGTACCAATCGCATACAAATCACACCTGTACACAAACGCAGAGATGCGTTTCACTTCAACAGAAAAAATCCTGACAGCAGTGCAGACCGCTGTAGCAAGAGAAAGAGCTCTGGCTTTGGGAAAACGCATAATAGTCGTGACCCCAGTACTAGCCTTAGAGGCTGTTACAAAGGCTAGCATTCCAAATGCGAAAGCCTTACATCCTAGATGGATACAATGGGCTAATTCTCTTACTGCAACGGATGTTGAATACAAATTTGATGCAAGTTTAAAAACACAAGCATTTCTGCAGTACAAAGAAGAATATCCTCTACCAAATGAGATTTTGCCTCTAGATCAGTATGAATATATTATTTACACTGATGGATCTGCTCAACCAGCCATAGGGAGTAAGCAAGCTTACAGTGCAGCGTGTGCAATCGTTAAAGGTCGCATGCGCGATGGAAAGTTCCATCCAAGTTGCACTAAAACACAATCTCTAGGAGACTGCACGGCTCAGTTGGCAGAATTAAAAGCACTGATACTGGCACTTGTAAATACGGAAAACGAATTCCCCACACTAATTGTGTGCGATTCCTTTTACTGTGTACAGTCGTACAATGAATATTTACATCATTGGGAACAAAACTGGTTTAAAGACGCAAAAGGTGACACAATTAAGCATAAAATGCTATGGGAACAGGTAGTGGAGTTGAGAAACGAACTACCAAGGGCTCACGTGATACATACACTGAGTCATCAGCGTGATGGCGTTCACGTTGAAGGGAATTCATTGTCTGGTTTGTGCGTGACAGGGGCTGGGGGTGGCTACAGGAGACAGGGTGAGGCAGCACAGGGCTGAATAGAGAGATCTGCATCCAGAGTGGAGGGAGGAGTTGCAGCTGGGTCTGAATAGGGCTGTGCCTGCCTTCCACAATGCTGGCTCCACCTCCTGCCGGGCGTCTGAGTACCCTGCCCCACATTCTGAAAGGAAAAGAAGGAGACATGTACACAGAGTGCTCCAAAGCTGCACAGAACTGGTTTAACCTAGGCAAAGGCCTCTCTGCCTTCAGAGAACAAAGAGAAAAGGAGTATAAGTACTGGGGCCCAAACCCAGGAACTTTAGATCACTTTTGGGAACAAGAAGAAACCTTTGCTGAGGAGCGGAACCAAGAAGAAACTGAGGAGAGACTATCCCGAAGCCTGAAGTGCTGCTTGGGGGATTGGCCTGCAGTGGTTTGCCTGACTGCCAAAGAAAGGAGAAAGGAACTTTTGCTTTGCTGTGACTTTCATCAACTTGTGAAGGATCTCCAAGGGCTTGAGAGAGAGCTTGCCCGCTGACCGAAGTCCCAGGACCAGTGGACTTCACCAGCCTTGTGAATTGCTGCTGGAAATGCTGTTTCAGTGGCTACAGGGTTAGGGAGCTGTGACCGACTCTGACGACCGGCTCGGTGTCCTGTAAGCACCGCATCGAAGCACCGTCTCGCCCTGCAACTCATGGCCCTGGTCTCACCGACTCTGTCAACGAGCCGCTGCCTGCACCGCATCGAGGGACAACGCGTCCTGCAACGCTTTGCTAAGCCGAAACGAACTGGTCCGACCGACACGGTCACTGCTGCTGAGTTCAAGTCTTGTGACCGCACCGGAGTTGGGCACCGCTCGCACGCTTCGCGACGCACCGCCCGACTCGCACCGCTGTCCGGACTGATCGACGCCAGCCCCGAATCCGGCTCCGTCGCCGCACCGCAACCTGCCAGCACCGCATCGAAGCACCGTCTCGCCCTGCAACGCCACGGCCCTGGTCTCACCGACTCCGTCTCGACGAGCGTCAACGAGCCGCTGCCTGCACCGCATCGAGGGACAACGCGTCCTGCAACGCTTCCATTTTGCATCGTGACCGCGATGTACAGCCATCCGGCTCGCACGCCCGTGCCTGCCGCTTCAAGTAAAGGTACTGTGACCGAGTCTGTCTACGCTGTGTTGGCCCGTCTCGACGCAGTCAGCTGGATTTGTTAGACTCTGTTTGTTCTTGACATCGCCGTAGCCGGAGGAGGCTACCGACTCGCACAGAACCTTGAATTAAGCCTTTTTGATAAGAACTAAGTATTCTTGACAGTATTGTGGATTATTTTTGTCGTTTATGGTCTTTCTGATAAATCTATATAAAATATTCTTATTTTTATAAATATACAAACGGTGTAGTGTCCATTTGTAGTGTTGTCACTTGATTACTGTATGTGTTCACAAATGCTTCACACACTGCCTCTGAACTAAGCCTGTCTGCTCGTGCCAAGCTACCAAGAGGGTGAGCAGGGGTTATTTCAGGAGTGTACCTACTTTCCCTGACTAGACTCAAGGGTCCCTATTTGGACAAAGGTACCTACCTCTGCCAACTAGAGACCCCCAAATCTAACATTGGTGGTCAGCGGTGAGGATTCTGGACTTGCATTTGTGACTCATGTACAGTAATTGGTGAACACTACTTAGTGAGTGCAGACCAAAACGCAACCGCATACTCTTTGATAGCATTTTTTCTGGGATTTTCTATTTTTGCAACTGCCGAGTTTAATCACTATGGAGAAACCAGCATCAGTAGCCTCTGTTGAGTGTGATTGGGAGGAGGAGAGGCTAGAAGGCTACACCCTCAAGCAGCTCAAGCATTTCTGCAAAAAGTTTAAAGTGTCCATGACCGGGCTCTCCAGGAAGGAGGACCTCCAAAAGGCGCTGAGGGCCTGGGTCGAATCAAGGAGTGCCCCTGTGGAGGGGGCTGAGAATGCAGAAGGGCAGCTGGAGGGGCTATTGGGTCTAGGGGCTGGAAGACCACCTTCCCCAGTAGGTAGCAGTGTTTCTGCCAGAGGACTGTCTCCAGAAGAGTTGGAGGACAGGAAAGAGAGTAGGATGCACGAAATGGAGCTGACCAAGCTCAAGCTAAATGGGCAGTTAGAATTTGAAATGCAAACTAGGAAATTAGCCCTAGAGGAAAAGAAAATGCAGTTTGAACATGAGAAAGTTTTGAGGGAGTTGGAATTGAAGGCCAAAAGCTTGGAGATTACTCCTTCTGGTGGCAGTGTACCGCCTGTGCCTGTTGAAGCTAGGGTGTATATTCCCAAAGATGTGGTGAAGGAGTTTTTAAAAATGATGACAATGGGCAGTGGTTCAAAGCCTATGAAGTAGCCATGTCTTCCCACCGGGTCCCTGAGAAAGATTGGGGAGCGGGGTTGTGGGGCGGTTCCTGAGTGAAGGGTGGGATACCTTGTTGGATTTGCCCTCTGAAGTCTATAATTCATACAGCCACATGAAGGATGCTTTAATGACTAGGTATGGTTTGACCCCTGAGCTTTATAGGCAGAGGTTCAGGAACTGTAAGAAGATTGAAGGCAGTACCTGGGTTGAATATGTGACCTTCTTGTGCAGAGCCTTGGATGGTTGGGTAAAAGGTAGCAAAGCGACTGATTTTCAGGCGCTCTTTGATTTGATTGCCTGGGAGCACTTGTCCAGTAATTGTTTTCCTGAGCTACGCCAGCACCTGATTGATAGTAAGCTGACTAACCCTAGGCAGCTTGCTGAGGAGGCGGACCGCTGGGTGAGTACCCGGGTCCACAAGGGTCATGTGGGAGACTCCGCCAAGGGTGGGCAGGGTCCCCAGCAGAAGAGTGGGGGGACAAGGGTAAACAGAGGGAGTTCCATAAAGGGCCCCAAAGTAGACCCCAAGGGAACCAAGGGAAAGGTTCCCAGCCTCCCCTGAGAAGAAGCCAGTGGCCCTGACAGGCCCCCTGTTCACCAGGGACCACTGGTGTGTTACAAGTGTGGCGCCGCTGGCCACAAGGCAAACGATCCTCGTTGCCCTTTGCATGGAAAACCAGCACCCACTGGTGCAGTCCCCCGGCAGTTGGCTAGTGTAGCCCTGGGGGAGGAGTGGGGAGCCCAAGGTGGGGGGATCCCACAGTGTTTTCCCTTGTCTCATTAGGAGACTCTGAGATGGTCCCTAGGACCCAGCTGCCTGATAACACTAAAAAATACAGGCAGTGGGTGACCATCAATGGCCATAGGGTGGAGGCTCTGAGAGACACAGGAGCCAGTGTGACAGCTGTCAAGTGTCACCTGGTGTCTAAAGAGCAGGTTGTCCCTGATGCATTCTATCCAGTTGTTGCCGCTGACAACACAGAGAGTCACTGCATGGTGGCTCAGGTTCCCTTTGAGTGGGGGGTCTCGGGTACTCTTCAAGTAGCTGTGAGGCCAGCCATGCCTGTTGACTGTTTGTTAGGGAACGATTTGGAGAGCTCACCTTGGGCTAAGGTGGAGCGGAGTGCGTATTTAGAAATGTTGGGCTTGCCTGATTGGGCATGTGTGACCACCCGGTCAATGGCAGCTAAAGGTGTTCAAGAGGACCTGGAGCCTGAGAGGGAGGCCCAGGTGCTTGCCGGAGAGAGAGGAGGCAGGGGGCGCAGGAAACCGGCCCCCAAAGTTCCCACGGTCCAGGAGGAGGCAGACCCTGAGGGGGATGCCCTGGAGCCTACAGGGGAACAGGTAGCTGAACTGGGGGACCTACCTGAGCTGACCCATTGGCAGCAAGAAGGAGGACCCTCCAGGGAAGAGTTCTGCGAGGAGCAGAACACAGGCCCTTCTCTCGTGGGTCTGAGGCAACAGGCCACAGACCAGGCAGCAGGTGATCAGTCTGGATCACATTGGATTTACTGGGAGAATGGTCTCCTGTATTCAGAGCCTAAGGTTGCTGAGCCTGGGTCAGCCCGTGTGCTGGTGGTACCCCAGCACTTCAGAGCCTTCCTACTGGGGTTGGCTCATGATGTACCGTTAGCAGGACATCTGGGGCAGGACAAGACCTTTGAAAGGCTTGTCACCCATTTCTATTGGCCCCAGATGCGCAGGAGTGCCGCCACTCACTGCAAGACATGCCAGACTTGCCAGGCAAGTGGAAAGAGTGGGAGGAAGCAGAAGGCTCCTCTCCAGCCATTCCCTGTGGTCAGCACCCCTTTGAACGGGTGGGTATTGACATTGTGGGGCCACTGGACCCCAAGACAGCCATGGGCAACAGGTTTATCCTGGTCTTGGTGGACCATGCCACCCGGTACCCTGAAGCCATCCATCTGAGGACAGTGACGGCCCCCGTGGTGGGACGGGCACTGATGGGAATTTTCTCACGTGTGGGATTCCCTCAAGAGGTGGTGTCTGACAGAGGTACCAACTTCGTGTCCAAGTACATGAAGTCTCTGTGGCAGGAGTGCGGTGTAACTTACAAGTTCACCACTCCTTACCACCCTCAAGGAAATGGGCTGGTTGAGAGATTCAACCGGACCCTCAAGGGCATGATTATGGGTCTGGAAGAACCCATGAGGCGTAAATGGGACGTCCTCTTACCTTGCCTGTTGTTTGCATACCGGGAGGTGCCACAGAAGTCTCTAGGGTTCAGCCCCTTTGAGCTCCTCTATGGACACCCGGTGCGAGGACCTCTGAGTTTGGTCAAGGAAGGCTGGGAGCAATTTCCCAGGAAACCTCCACAGGATGTATACAGTTACATGCTGGCCTTCAGGAACCAGACTAGGCGTTTCAGAGAGCTTGCTGAGGCAAATCTGGAAGCCAGCCAGGAGGAGATGAAGCGGTGGTACGACCAGAATGCCACTCTGGTCGAGCTTCAGCCTGGTCAGAAAGTGTGGGTCATGGCCCCTGTAGAGCCTTGTGCGCTCCAGGACAGGTGGACCGGCCCTTTCACGGTGGTGGAGCGCATGAGTCCAGTTACCTACTTGGTGGACTTGCAGTCTCCCAGGAACCCCTTGCGGGTCCTGCATGTGAACCGCCTAAAGCCCCACTTGGAGAGGTCCCAAGTGGGCATGCTCTTAGCTACAGATGATGGGATGGAGGAGGAGACCGAGCCTCTTCCTGACCTCCTGTCAGCCCGAGAGCAAGATGGATCAGTGGAGGGAGTAAACCTCTCTACCTCCCTGACACCTGAGCAGCAGGGTGACTGTCGCCAGCTGTTGGGACAGTTCCCTGACCTGTTCTCCCTGGTTCCCAGTGTCACTCATTGGTGCGTCCATGATGTGGACACTGGGGACAGTCTTCCTGTGAAGCACAAGGCTTACAGGGTGACTGACAGGGTCAGAGCCTGCATCAAGGAGGAGGTCTCCAAGATGTTTGCGCTAGGGGTGATTGAGTCCTCTAACAGCCCTTGGGCCAGCCCAGTGGTCTTGGTTCCAAAGGCTGCCGCGCCTGGTGCCACGCCAGAACTCCGGTTCTGTGTGGACTACAGGGGACTCAATTCCGTCACCAGGACTGACGCCCACCCCATCCCCAGAGCTGATGAGCTCATAGATCGGTTAGGGGCTGCGCGGTACCTCAGCACGTTTGACCTAACGTCTGGGTACTGGCAGATCGCCCTGACTGATGGGGCCAAAGAGATGTCAGCATTCTCCACACCAGATGGGCACTACCAGTTCCGGGTGATGCCCTTTGGGATGAAGAATGCCCCTGCCACCTTTCAGAGGTTGGTCAACCAGGTGTTGGTTGGACTGGAGGATTTCAGTGCCGCCTACCTGGATGACATCGCAGTGTTCAGTGCCAGTTGGGAGGAACATCTGCGCCACCTCTGGGAAGTGTTGATGGCGCTGCGGAGGGCAGGCATCACAATCAAGGCAAGTAAGTGCCAGATTGGGCAGGGTTCTGTGGTGTACTTGGGACACCAGGTTGGGAGCGGCCAGGTGGCGCCCTCCAACCGAAAATTGATACCATTCTGGCTTGGGAGCCCCCAAGACCCAGACAGAGGTGAGAGCCTTCCTAGGACTCACCGGGTATTACAGGAGATTCGTCAAGGGGTATGGCAGCATTGTTGCCCCCTTGACAGAGCTGACTTCCAGGAAGCAGCCCAGGAAAGTGATTTGGACTGACGCCTGTCAAAAAGCTTTTGACACCTTGAAGACTGCCATGTGCACGGCGCCTGTGCTCCAGGCACCCAACTTCTCCAATGAGTTCATTGTTCAGACGGACGCTTCAGAGCATGGTGTAGGGGCTGTTCTATCACAGATCAATGAGGAGGGCCTAGACCAACCTGTAGCCTTCATCAGTAGGAGGTTACTTCCCCGGGAACAGAGATGGAGTGCTATTGAGCGTGAGGCATTTGCTGTGGTCTGTGCACTGAAGAAGCTGAGACCATACCTGTTTGGGATTCACTTCCGGGTTCAGACAGACCACAGGCCCCTCAGATGGTTGATGCAGATGAGGGGTGAGAATCCAAAGCTGTTGAGGTGGTCCATTTCCCTACAGGGGATGGACTTTACGGTGGAACACCGCCCTGGTACAGAACACGCCAATGCTGATGGTGTGTCCAGATTTTTCCGCCTTAGTGATGAGAACTCCCTAGGGGTAGGATAGTTCTCCCCACATTTCAGCTGGAGGGGACACGTGTTAGACATGGCATCCTTGGCGTAGGTCTCCCTTCCATTTTTTCATAATGCCTCCACTGTTGTCGATATGTTTTTGCTGGACTAGATGCTCATGGGCACTTTGCCACTGCTAATCAGTGCCAAAGTGCAAGTGCTCCCTATTGTAAATTGTGATATGAATTAGTGACTCCATGTTTGGCTTATTTGAATTACTGTCAGACCCTAGTACAGTGCACTGAGTGTGCCCAGGGCTTGTGAATCAAATGCTGCTGGTGGGCTTGCAGTACTGGTTGTGCCACCCACAGAAGCAGCTTGTAAAGTGTGTCTCTGGTCTGCCATCGCAGAGCCTGCGTGCAGTCTGTGACGGCCATGTCGACTCGGTAAGTGCACCACTTACCAGTCCCTAAACCTTCCCTTTTCTTCATATCAGACACCCCTATGGTAGGCCTACGGGCAGGGTGCATTGTAATGATAAGGTAGGACATGCCTGGTGTGTGTGGCATGTCCTAATAGTGAATTACAGCCATTTTCGTTTTTCACTATTGCAAGGCTACCTGTTCCCCATAGGCCAGAATGGGCAGTTTGATTATAACATCTTATAATCCTAAACTGACTCAGGGAACTAGGTAGAAATTCGAGTTTAGTATGCCTGAACTCAGAATTATAAAATACATCTTTTAGTGAAGTTGGTTTTAACATTCTGTGTTTGAAAATACCACTTTTAGAAAGTGGGTATTTTCTTGCCTAACTATCCAGCCTGCCTCTGCCAGCTTGTGTATTGGGTGTCTGGTTTGTGCGTGACAGGGGCTGGGGGTGGCTACAGGAGACAGGGTGAGGCAGCACAGGGCTGAATAGAGAGATCTGCATCCAGAGTGGAGGGAGGAGTTGCAGCTGGGTCTGAATAGGGCTGTGCCTGCCTTCCACAATGCTGGCTCCACCTCCTGCCGGGCGTCTGAGTACCCTGCCCCACATTCTGAAAGGAAAAGAAGGAGACATGTACACAGAGTGCTCCAAAGCTGCACAGAACTGGTTTAACCTAGGCAAAGGCCTCTCTGCCTTCAGAGAACAAAGAGAAAAGGAGTATAAGTACTGGGGCCCAAACCCAGGAACTTTAGATCACTTTTGGGAACAAGAAGAAACCTTTGCTGAGGAGCGGAACCAAGAAGAAACTGAGGAGAGACTATCCCGAAGCCTGAAGTGCTGCTTGGGGGATTGGCCTGCAGTGGTTTGCCTGACTGCCAAAGAAAAGAGAAAGGAACTTTTGCTTTGCTGTGACTTTCATCAACTTGTGAAGGATCTCCAAGGGCTTGAGAGAGAGCTTGCCCCCTGACCAAAGTCCCAGGACCAGTGGACTTCACCAGCCTTGTGAATTGCTGCTGGAAACGCTGTTTCAGTGGCTACAGGGTTAGGGAGCTGTGACCGACTCTGACGACCGGCTTGGTGTCCTGTAAGCACCGCATCGAAGCACTGTCTCGCCCTGCAACGCACAGCCCCGGTCTCACCGACTCTGTCAACGAGCCGCTGCCTGCACCGCATCGAGGGACAACACGTCCTGCAACGCTTCGCTACGCCGAAATGAACTGGTCCGACCGACACGGTCACTGCTGCTGAGTTCAAGTCTTGTGACCGCACCGGAGTTGGGCACCGCTCGCACGCTTCGCGACGCACCGCCCGACTCGCACCGCTGTCCGGACTGATCGACGCCAGCCCCCGAATCCGGCTCCGTCGCCGCACCGCAACCTGCCAGCACCGCATCGAAGCACCGTCTCGCCCTGCAACGCACGGCCCTGGTCTCACTGACTCCGTCTCGATGGCGTCAACGAGCCTCTGCCTGCACCGCATCGAGGGACAACGCGTCCTGCAACTCTTCCATTTTGCATCGTGACCACGACGTACAGCCATCCGGCTCGCACGCCCGTGCCTGCCACTTCAAGTAAAAGGTACTGTGACCGAGTCTGTCTATGCTGTGTTGGCCCGTCTCGACGCGGTCAGCTGGATTTGTTAGACTCTGTTTGTTCCTGACATCGCCGTAGCCGGAGGAGGCTACCGACTCGCACAGAACCTTGAATTAAGCCTTTTTGATAAGAACTAAGTATTCTTGACAGTATTGTGGATTATTTTTGTCGTTTATGGTCTTGTGATAAATCTATATATAATATTCTTATTTTTATAAATATACAAACGGTGTAGTGTCCATTTGTAGTGTTGTCACTTGGTTACTGTATGTGTTCACAAATGCTTCACACACTGCCTCTGAACTAAGCCTGTCTGCTCGTGCCAAGCTACCAAGAGGGTGAGCAGGGGTTATTTCAGGAGTGTACCTACTTTCCCTGACTAGACTCAAGGGTCCCTATTTGGACAAAGGTACCTACCTCTGCCAACTAGAGACCCCCAAATCTAACAGCACCCTTGTGTCATATTGCAAGGGTGCCTGCGTTGCGGGGATGATTTTTTTTGTGCAGAAAAGGGCACCTTCCTGCACAAAAACAATAATTGATGGCATTTTCCTCTTTGTTTGCATGCTACAGAATGCAGCACACATAGAAAGAGGAAAAAATGAGGAGAAATAAAAGTATTTCTCATCGTTTAGCATCTCCTATGCCTCCCTTGGGGAGGCGTAGGATTCTGATGCATTCCCAGCTTTACAAAACTTTCTAAATCTGGAAATATGTCAGGTTCCATGGATGTTGAGTGGGAACACCCACAGCAACACCCATGGAACGCCCCTCTCACGCAGAGTATGCACAAAAGTGGTCCCTATTTAATCACTCAGGGTGACTTTACCTGGCCTTGCAAATATGGGCAGGCACACTGGTCTGCCAGTGCGTCAAAAACAGTGACACACCAGCGGCACAATGGCTTTGTAAATGAGGCCCTCAGTGTCCAGTTGCACTGGGTTCGAATCCGCACTCTGAAACTACATGCAAGGGCAGTGGGCTGAGGCACACCCTACCCTTAACAGATTTTTCAGTGAATACACCCCCCTCCCCCCCCCATTCCCCTGCCTTGATGGACCTTCTCACCACCCCCACACACCTGAACCCCGATCAGCAGCACTCCGCCCGATTATCAATCGGCTCAAAGCGTATGGTAAATGACAAACACAAAAGTGTTTGTATTCAGCCCTTCAATGTGAGAAAGGACCCGAATGCATGTTAGTCCAAATCAATATTTGGCATCTTCTCTGCGCGCCACTTGTTTTGATTGATGCTTGTCAAGTTGTTGCACGAAATTGGATGGCTTGCTCGGGGAGACATTTTAAAATATTTGGTCAATTTAACTGATTAAGCGAATACTTCACATGTTGACGATGTCAGTAGATGCCGTAGGGTTCCTGACGACATAATGCTAGGCTGGAAAGCTTGCATAACAGCTTTGTAATCAGTGTTTACTTTAATTTTTTCAGCTCAAAGCACTTTTTTTCTTGAAGACTTTGCGCATTTCTTTTTCTCATATGCATAACTTGAATGCGGAATGTGGCGCTTTAATTGAATATTCAGATTCAGCAAAGCTCCTTGTGATTGACACTGTTCCCTTCTCACTGTTTTAAAAAGGACCTGAACTTTACCTTCCCCATGTGGTTATATTAATATTAATGATTAATTCCCCAGTGTGTGAACAAAGTGCAGAGGCAGCATTACAAAGCGGGAAGCATGCTGTTCCACGTGCAATGTCACCTGTGGCAGGTCACAGAGGGAGCATCTGATTTCTAAGGCCGTGCATTTTAAGTTGTATGCAGTGAGTTACAAGACAATAGGGCAATAATTCACCCCAGTTCTTTTGGGATCCCAAAGCGTGCAAAACAAGCGGTTAACAAATTAATTAATTTTAAGATAATTTACCTTATGCTTTGTGTCTCTGCTGTTGTCGTGTGTGTAAGGGATTGTAGAAAGACCTGATATAGGTGCGACAAAAAGGAAGACTGGAAACAATAGAAAGAGAGCATAACATAGGGTACGTAATGAGGGTCCTTCGATTATTTTCCAGGTATCAGAAGCGACACTATGGAAACTATATTATGAATACTAAGTAAACCAGATGGGAGGTGCAGAATAATTTTATTTGAAGGAAAAGTGGAGAAGGGAGAAATCACCACTATCTGGAAAGAGTAAATGTGAAACACATAATTTAAGAGAACATGTACAATGTAGATTACGTGAATAAAGCAGCGAGCATTTCTTCACTTTCTTTTATTTCCAATCACTACCTTTATTTCGGTCGACTGACCTTAAAAGTGCAAAATACATATACATATATTAAAAGGAGTAATGTATACAAATTCATTAGTTGCAATAAAATAATACATAAAAACATAATCATAGTTGGCAAGTAATATACAAAAACGTGTAGTGATAAAATCCATCTTTTGCATAAAAGGATACATAAATATAAAATATAAAACAATGGAGCAGAGCACCCCAGTCCTTCTGACATCCCAGCTACACTTGTGAGCTTTAGGTTTCTATTCAATGGCCAGTAATAGGGAAGTCTCGTCTGAACTGATTGTTGAAATAACTAGTCCAGATTCTGTTTTTCTTCTGATTCCCCACATGTGGCCTAGGAATTTAGCAATTGCACAAGAAAACAGATGTCTTGCATATGATCTAAGAATACATAATGCCAAACTGTGATCCCTAGTCCCCAACTGTTCACATATGGGAGTAAGCCATTTACTTCTCGGAACAGAGTATGCTGGGCAGCCAAAGAAGACGTGACCTACAGTTTCGTTCGGGGCAAGGCAGGAAGAACAACCCTTATTATTAGAGGCATTCAGTTGCCACAAACTCATGAATGCATTCAAGAGGATTGTACCATGTCTGAATTGGATATATAACTTCCTATCTACAGGCACTTGGATCAGATCAAGGAAGCCCTCCAGGGAACACAGCAATTTAAAGTCTAAGAATTCCCCTGTTAATCGTCCTAGCTTAGTGTTCCTGGTCTCATTCCCCAATACCCAATCCCAGTACATAGATTTTAGATGGTTTTTTGTGGGGAGATCCAAACCCAAGCAGTTGTTGCAACCCCCCTTTATCCTGATGTTATCAAGTAGAGTGTTAATATTCCTTATTCAGCCTATCTTTCTGAATTTGTCTAAAGTGCAGACTTCGTCAAAGGAAGCACCATACAAGGACAATTCGTGGGTTGAAACCAATCTCTGCTAAAAAAGAAGAGGATGTAATTTTGCAAGATCTTTTAATGATTTGACCCCCATATCTAATTTAAGGGGGAGTAGGGGAGTGCTCGGTGGAAGGGAGACTAGGTTCCTAAGGAACATATGCTCAGTTATTTTGAGTTTGTCCACTTTCTCAAAGCCCCACAGCTCAGCTCCGTAGAGTGCACTATTTACTGCCTTGTTTTTGTAGATCTCTATAGCCGGGGCAACTGGTTTGGTATATGACAAAGAATTTTCCTTCCTCAAAGCTCCCACTATCTGTTTTAACTTTAAGTAGGTCTTGATTAAATGTTGTTCCCAAGTCATACCCTCAGCCAATCTTACACCCAGATATTCAAAGCTGCGTACTCGCTCTAAAGGCATGTTATCTACGGTTAAACATCTTTTAAAGGATTTATGCAGGTTCAGCATCCTGAATTTTGTCCTATTAGTGTTTATTTCTAGTCCCCTTTCATCACAGAAAGCCTTGGACCGGTTTAATAGTATCTGGAGCCCCAAGGGAGTTTTAGAGATAAGAAGCATATCATCTGCAAAAAGGAGCGTAGCAATCTTCTTACTTCCTAGTGTGGGGGCATCAGCTAGAATTCTATCTGGGAAGTACGCTACTTGATTGATGTAAAGGGAAAACAACGTAGGGGCCAAGACACAACCTTGCCGGACACCCCTGTTAACTATAATGAGGTCAGTGACTTGGCCCTGGTTCCCCCAAAGGACCCTGGCAAAGTTGTCATCATGAAGTTGAACAACCAATGCCAGGATCTCCTGTGGCATCCCCATGTCTCTCAATACCAGCCAACGCTTTCCACGAGGCACAAGATCGAATGCTGACTTCAGATCTATGAAGGCAGCATACAGGCTCCCTTTGCTCGATACCACCACCTTCCAGTAAAGGAGAATAAATCTGAAAACCTGATCGACTGTTCCGGTTTTTTGTCGAAATCTGGCTTGGAAGGGCAACAGTATGTTATTCTCAGCCATCCAGTCCTGGATTCTCGCTAGGAGAGTACGGCTAAACACCTTCTGAATACTGTCTATCAAGCTGATAGGCCTGTAATTAGTCGGGTTGCCTCTATCTCCTTTTTTAAAAACTGGAATAACCTCAGCTCCCTTCCATGAGTCTGGGATATGGGCCCCCACTGCAATAGCGTTAAAAAGCTCCATCATATATTTTGACCAATTACTTTTGTAGTACCGAAACAAGTCTCTGGGATTCCATCCGGTCCCGGGGCCTTAGCCGGTATAATGGATTCGATTGAGAATTCAATTTCTGCCTTGGTGAAGTTGACCCTCACTGGATTTGGGGGGTAAATCTAAGAGGGGCATCCCTTCACTATAGTTAGTAGTGGAGGAGTACAGGGCACCAAAGTGCTTCTGCCGATCCCCCGTTGTAATATTGTTAGATAGCGCCGATTGACTGCTCAGGTTACCCCTCCCTACAAGGGTCCAAAATTTCCTGGAATCTTTCAGGGATCAGGCCTCCCCCATTTGTTTCCACCTTTCCTCTTCCCAATTCTTCTTGGCATATTTTATAGCTAGTTTGTACGACCTCCGCAAACCTTGCACTAGGGTTATATCTTTAATTTTAATAGCTCTGATCAGTTGACATTTTAAAAGTCTGCACTCACTTGTGAACCATGAGTTCAACTTATTTATCCCTCTATCACTATGGTTTTTACGTTTGGGGTTAGCAAGAAAGTAAGCAGTAAGCTGAGCGAAAATTCTACATGCAGCCCACTAGTGTCTTCCTCGCTTCCCATAGTCTCAGCATATGATTTGATCTTTATCAACGTAGCTAATAAAACATGTTTAATTTCATTAAGTTTAGTTTTGTCCCCCCAGGATCATGGGCCATTTGAGGCGACGTCTATCATTTGTAGGTAATCCTCTTTTGTAATCAGGTTACTCCAGGGGACCCCATCTTTCCCCTCCCAGAGCGGAACTAGCTCCAGACTAAGTGGGTTGTGGTCACTATCATTATTTTTAATTACAGTCATGTCAACTAGTCTGGGCCACAATCACGGATCTAGTAGAATATAGTCAAAACGGCTAGCTCCTGTTGGACCAATAAAGGTCAGTTGGCCTTCTCTATCAGAAATGGTCCTACCATTGACAGCCCTCAATCTATATTCAATGGTCAGAGCATTTAAATCGCAAAGCTGGTCGGGACCATTTCTTGACTGGGGGCAAATCAAGGGAGGGGACATGCCAAGATTTATCCTCCTCGTTTATTCCCAAAATGTCATTCTCGTCCAGGGGTTCAAAGGTTACATTAAAATCCCCCCGATGATCAGGGAATTGGAAGACTGCCTATTATTTAAGAGCTCGTCTAAAGTCATCATAGTAGATGATTTACCTCCCCCTCTGGTACCTCTGGCATATACGTTGTAGATATCTACAATGTAGCCAGAGCTGCCTTCCAGTCTAACTGCCTGAATGTCATGGCTGTTCGTGGGTAGCTCCATAATTTTACAGTTAAGTGCAATGCTGATTGTAGGAAAGTAGGATCTGCTTCTTATGGTTACCCCCACTTTTTGCTTGATGTTACACTGTTTTTGACTAGTCTGACTGGGATCCTGCTAATCAGGACCCCAGTCGATCTGCTTTCTCCTTAAAACATCATGCATGTACTTAGGTACACTCCAGATTGGATGCTGGGGTACCCTTGTCAGTCTCTAGTATATGGTACACATGTACCCAGGGCATAGGTGCACCAGAGGCCTCCCATGGGCTGAAGCATGTATTATGCCACCCATGAGAGGCCATGCAAAATGGAACAACAGGCCTGCCATTGCAGCCTGTGTAAGATGGTGCATGCACCACTTACTTTAGATATACGATTACTATATCTATAGGTCACTACACTTAAAACCTATAAGTCACCCCTTTAGCAGGCCTTAACAATCCTAAAGGCAGGGTGCTTGGTTTTACATGAAAGGGTGCCACTGCATGAGCAGAGCCCCTCTGCAGCCTTCAGATACCATTCTCCCGGGTTGTCGGTGAGGCAGCCAGGACAGATACGGAAATGTTCTGTATCTAGTCACAGCCAAAAAAGGAATAATGAAGCTGCAATCCATACAAAATGCAGCAGCCCGCCTAGTGCTGAATCTCCCTAAAAGAACATCCATATCAAAAGCCTTAGCCAGATTGCACTGGCTACCAGTCGAAAAGAGAATTTTGTTTAACCCCTTGGGCGCGGCCGGAATTTCCCCGCGGTGCGGGAAAATTCCACGCGTGCACAGATCGGACGGCTCCCGGCCGTCCGACGCACACGCCCACCGTGAGGTCGGACGGCCGGGGGCCGTCCGACGCATGCAAGGGGTTAAATCATTGTGCCACTGCCACCGTATTATGGCAAAGAAAGGGCCACAATACCTTCAAACCTTGATAGCAGCTTACACACCCAACAGAAACCTAAGATCCGAGGGTAAAGCACTAGCAAGGATTCCAAGAATCAGAAAGGCTAGGATGGGTGGCCGTTCCTTTAGATTCCTAGCAGCTAGACAATTGAATACATTACCAGCTGAAATAAGAACAGAGCCAGTTGAAATGACCTTTCGTAGAAAACTAAAGACTTCGCTGTTCAAACCAGCTAGTCACTAGACTTTCCCGTAACCCCCTGTTACAGGCCAAAGGCAGAGGATTGAATCTACCTGACTCTCAACCCTTACTGTCTGCTATTTGTTGGCAAATAGCGCGGGGACACACCGGCGGTGTAACCATGCGCTCTATAAATGGCAAAAATAAATAAATAAAATAAATAAATATAGGTAGAGGTGCATTATATGCTATCTCGAAAACGGCTGCAACAAACCATGTCGTGTTTGGTATCAAATACCTTCGAATCATACCTCCACACCGGTAACGGGTGTCGGAGGTATGATTCCACCCTTCAGAAGCGAGTTTCGTGGGGTCCCTGGTCTTCCCGGTACCAGCCTTCTCGACCCGGACAGCACAAAATGGTTGCTGCCGACCAGAGACATATTTCTGCCCTCCTGCTGCTGAGCCAAGCTCGAGCAGAGGAAGGCAGCACAATAGGCATCCTGTCACAGGGAGTTGTGACCACCTCCCAGACAGGATTTAGTGTATTGGGGCTGGGTGGGTGCACTTCCAAAGTGCCTGAAAGTCTGCATCTGGGGCACACTTGGTGTCCCTGTGCATAGTCTGGTTCAAACCAGTCCTGGAAGCCATTGGCTCCTGCTCTTACGCGAAACTGGACAAAGGACAGGGGAGGATCCTCCCCACTGTCCTGACCCTCCCCTGGGAGGGTCCCCTGACTCTGTCCAATCCTCTCCTGTGGGTACAAAAGGGCTTACCTGGCTGTAGGACCCTAGATTCGACGTGGACAAGATTCTGAACAAGAAACCACTGACCTTCGACCGTCTGGACACTCTGGACTTCGACTGGGCCCGACTCCGTCTCCCTTTCCGTCCAAAGCATCGTCTGTTCTTGTGCACCATACAGGCTCCGAGCCGGACCTGTTGAGCATCAAGGACAACTGAAGTATCTCCCTTGGGGTGAAGGAGTCACTCCCCAGCATTCGCAGGTACCATAATGCAACTGACCAGTCTGCTGATCCTGAGCTCCTGCAGACTCCGAAGGCTCCAGCAACACAGGAGGTGGGTTCCTATGTTCCTTGAGGTCGAGCTGCCGTCTCACCAAGTTTGAGGCCAGTATCCCTCGTGGAGACTGCATAACCTGACCCCTGTGCACCATGTACTTTTGCAAGTGTATGTGCTTGTAGGCATTCCCCAACTAAGTGCATTGGGCTATCGATAGCCCCCACCTCTGCGCACATTTCATACAAAGGACTTTGGCCTCCTCAAACTCTGTGCCTTTCAAGCTGTTACTTTGTGAAACTGCTAGAGGTCCCCTCGCAACTCCTGTGCCTTCGGCCTGTGGGTCCCTTTGCGGGACAACACTGCTTTTCTTGGGCTCCCCTGGTTGCTCCAGGCCTGCTCTGACTCCCCTTGCTGTGGTGAGTCCCCTGGTCCTTGCTGGGTCAGACCGTAACCTTCTTTGACCTTCTTTGTGGGTTGCAGCTGCCAAGGCTTGCTGGTGCTCCCGCTAGACACCGACCCCTCAGCACTCGACATCCTTCGTGGAACAGCTCGTATCCGGCTCCTGGTCATCCTCGACGTCTCCTGGTCCCTGCAGCTGTAGAGTCAAGGTCTCCATCCTCACACCTGAAGCACCCAACATCTTTGTGCATTCGTCTACAGAGCTTCTGGTCACTCCTGAGTGATCCAGACTCTGTCCCCTCTGCTTTCAGGTTCCTTCAATCAAGAATCCACCTGTGGGTTCCACCAGACACTTGTCTTCTTTGCAGCAGTGGCATTTCTTTGAAGGCTCCAATTGAGAACGACGGCTGTTTCCGACGCCACTTCGACCCTATGCACCAGGCTTCCCTGGGCTAGGTAACTCTGGTACTTCAGTAGCCACGGGTGGGATGGCTCTCCAACCTTCTATGTTCCAAAGGTTTTCTTCGTAATCCACTGGGAAGGGTCCTTAAACATTAAAACTGCAACTGCAACTCTCCCGTTGAGTTTACGTAGCACGAGGTCGTGTTCTCACACTGCACCCGTCCTCTGTGGGGTCCCTACTTACTCACCTTGGGTGGTTCCCTGGGGTCCCAGCGATTCTACATTCTCTAGACACTGTCTTGACTCGAGTCGTGGTTCTTGTACCACTATTTTAGTATATGGTTTGGTCTCCCCCTGGAGCCCACTGTGTATTAGTGCTGCTTAAGATTGTTTCTGTGCTACAGTATTGTGTGCTTTGTGTTTATCTGGGTGTAGCAGATACTGTGAGGTAGTTAAGGTGTATTATAATAATAAATACATATTTTTATAACTACTGTGTGGTTCTCCTTTCATTTAACCAATATAATAAGATTTCATTCTGGTAAAACAAGCTGCTTAACATTCCTTCAAGACTAAGCCTGAAGGCTGCTCTCCACAGCTACCACTTGGATAGCTTTCTAAGGTTATCATTGACCTCTTAAATCACCATAAAGGTTGTTTGGACTGGTGCAAGGTGCCCACTTTAATTAGTGGACAGCATATACCAGGCCAACTTCTCACACTGATCCAGATCAACATTCCACCTGATGGACGGCCCTTATTAGATGCTAATGCAGGCAAATGGAATGACACATAACTTGGCATAAATGTTGGCGATAAACTCCATGTTTCCTGCAAGATACCTATGTCATGGGTATGGACCAATTGGACCCAATGTGGTAGGCACAATTTGCTTTTAATTCCGGCCACATTCCATGAGATTAGTTTAAACAAGTGATGGCTAGTGGGCAATTGGTGCAAAGAGTGAGGAATGGTATCCTGGCCTCTTGTCTCTTGGGCAGGTACTGTACTATAGATTGAGTTAGTGCTGTCCTGGCTATAGGTTGGATCTTCAGAGGTAATTAGTGTGAGGGACTTTGGATCAGCCTCATGGATTAAGGGTGGCAATAGCTCCCTATTTGTTGGAAGGTATATATACAGAGGGAAAGGAGTAGTAGTAGTTTCAGTGGACATAAATGTAAAACTGGACGGTAGTCAATCAACCTCCGCAATGGGAGATGGTGGAAGTGGACTTTCGTCCAGAGAATTGGGGTTGTACAGGGAGGTAGAGAGTATCAACTGCCTCTTAAATTGGATGTTTGATTTGGCTGGGGGGGGTGTCAAGACTTCCAGAGCAATAAGATTATGTACTAGACTCTCATCAGCTAGTGTCAACTCTATAGCATCTGTAGAATTATTAGCTAAGAGGCATCTCTTTGCATGTAGAATATCCTCCCTGATCATGGATAGGCACTCTCTAACATGCCTAATCCAATGAATGGATTTGTTTTTGAGGGACTCCTCATTCTCATATCTTACAGAATTAATTATTACAGTGAACAACATAAATGGGAGATTTATTTGATTTGGAGACTGAGATTTAACTTTGAGACATAGATAAGGGTGTCGGGAGACCCCTGGGGAATGGGACTTGCTGATCTGTCCCGACACTGACGTTCTGCCGCTCCGTGTACAGGACATGGAGGGCTCCTTTAATTCACCCTGGAAAGTGCGAGAGGAGGAGCCAGGAAAAGTGACGTCAGCCTCTGCCTTCCTATCAGGAGAGGACGCCGATGAGAAAAGGGAAGAACCAGGATACAAGGGCGCGCAAGCTGGAGGAGCAGACAGTGGAGTCGAAGGAGAGAGGAGGACGCCAGAGAAGCAGCGGAGTGAGTGCTGAATAGACGGAGGTCCTGAAGTCCAACCGGAGGACCCGGGGAGCAGGAGTAAGCCAGGAGGCCAACGACCCCACGCATCGCCCTGCCACTCTCCAGGAGGAGCGTGGCTGGATCAGGTACGTTGCCGCATACAGGGGTTCTCCAAATCATTGGGAGGGAACGGGTAAAACTTTGAGGGTGGGCACCGCTTTCGCTTCTTACTGGGTTTCACATGGTGGCGGCGCTTGGTGATCCCTCATGGTCCCTTCCCTGTAGTTTAAAGGTTGTAGGACTTCCCACTGACCCGTGGTTTCTTTGTTTTCTTTTTGTACGTCCCACGACATCCCGGAGGAAAGCGGAGCTCCAAGTACCCCAGCCAGTCCTTTCACGAACCGCTGGAGGGCAGAATCAATACCTACAAGCCGGAACGTCTTTTCTTTTGACTGTTGCCAATAAAGACAATCCAAACGAAAATCCAGGCGTCCGTCATCCTTCTTTAAGGGCAGAGTGTCCTCAGAGTACAACCCTCCCCTCAGGGTTCCCCGACAAATTTTGGTGGAGAATGCGGGAAACTTCCATCTGATAGAAGATGGAGAATCTCATTACCCAAATGAGAGAAGGACAAAGTAAACTGGAATGGGCTATGGAGACGAACGCCAACCAAGCCGAGATGGACCGGGCTGTGTTCACCTCCGCGATCCAGACCCAGGCGGACAACCTGACCAAACTGGCTGAAGGACAATCCCAGCTACTGCTAGCTTTGGGTCAAGGGAGGTGGGCTGCACTACCAGGAACAGTGATCCCTCTGCAGAAGTATTTCCCAGGAGACAACCCAGTCTCCTTCTTTCTGGATATCAAAACAGAACAGCTAGCCCCTTCCCAGGGTTGATGAACTGATAGAACACCTAGGTGAGGCCCGTTACATCTCTACGATCAACCTCACTAAAGGCTACTGGCAAATTCCCCTGAACCCCGATGATCAAGAGAAAACCGCCTTTGCCACACCTGACGGCCTATACCACTTCACAGTCCTTCCTTTCGGGTTACACGGGGCCCCAGCCAGTTTTCAGAGACTGATGGATACACTGCTAGCACCCCACCTGTCCTACTCCTCAACCTACCTAGACGACATCGTCGTGTATAGCAAATCGTGGGAAGAGCACCTAACTCATCTTAGTGCTATCTTTTCTGAGTTCAGAGCAGCACGCTTGCACATTAACGCGAAGAAGTCCAGATTCGCCTTCCAGAAAGTGAAATACTTGGGATATGTGTTGGGAAAGGGCCTGATAGAGCCACAGACAGAAAAAGTGAAAGCTATACAGGATACACCATTCCCCACCACTAAACGTGAGCTGAGAGCCTTTTTAGGCTTAGTGGGTTATTACAGGCGCTTCATCCCACAGTTTTCCGACATCGCCACCCCCCTCACGGACCTATTGAAAAAGACAACCTCCCCTTCACGTCTCCGCTCCCCCTCGGTCCCTGAGAGCATGGCCTTCCAGAAACTGAAGACCGCCCTAACCACTTCTCCTGTGTTGGTGACACCTGATTTCCAGAAACCATTTATCCTCCAGACAGACGCTTCCGGGGTGGGCATAGGAGCAGTACTGTCCCAGCAATACCACGAGGGCTCCGAAATACCAGTCCTCTACATCAGTAGAAAAGTTTTTCCTAGGGAAAGGGTCTATCCCATGATAGAAAAGGAGTGCCTGGCTGTGAAGTGGGGAATCGAAAAGCTGCGGTACTATCCTTAGGGTAGGCCCTTTGTCCTGTATACTGACCATGCCCCTCTGACCTGGCTCCAATGGAACAAGGGCTGCAACGACTGAGTGCTCCGTTGGTTCTTGGCCCTCCAGCCCTCGGCGAGGAGCAGGGGAACGCTGATTTTCTTTCACGGTATCCTCTTTCCCCCGGTCGGGGAAATCCTAGGGGGAGGGTGTGTCGGGAGACCCCTAGGGAACGGGACTCGCTGATCTGTCCCGACACTGACGTTCTGCCGCTCTGTGTACAGGACATGGAGGGCTCCTTTAATTCACCCTGGAAAGTGCGAGAGGAGGAGCCAGGAGAAATGACGTCAGCCTCTGCCTTCCTATCAGGAGAGGACGCCAACGAGAAAAGGGAAGAACCAGGATACAAGGGCGCGCAAGCCGGAGGAGCAGAGAGTGGAGACGAAGGAGAGAGGAGGACGCCAGAGAAGCAGCGGAGTGAGTGCCGAATAGACGGAGGTCCTGAAGTCCAACCGGAGGACCCGGGGAGCCAGAGTAAGCCAGGAGGCCAACGACACCACGCATCGCCCCGCCACTCTCCAGGAGGAGCATGGGTGGAGCAGGTACGTCGCCGCATACAAGGGTTCTCCAAATCACTGGGTAAAACTTTGAGGGTGGAAACCGCTTTCGCTTCTTACTGGGTTTCACATGGTGGCGGCGCTCGGTGGTCCCTCACGGTCCCTTCCCTGTAGTTTAAAGGCTGTAGGACTTCCCACTGACCCGTGGTTTCTTTGTTTTCTTTTTGTACTTCCCACGATGTCCCGGAGGAAAGCAGAGATCCAAGTACCCCAGCCAGTCCTTTCACGAACCGCCGGAGGGCAGAATCAATACCTACAAGCCGGAATGTCTTTTCTTTTGACTGTTGCCAATAAAGACAATCCAAACGACAATCCAGGCGTCCGTCATCCTTCTTTAAGGGCAGAGTGTCCTCAGAGTACAACCATCCCCTCAGGGTTCCCCGACAAAGGGTTATTGTAAGTTTGAGCGAGACTGAGGAATCTGGCGCTCCAGACACAGTACACCAACGTATACAGTAGTATTATTAGTGCGGTGCTAAAAGAGAGGGGACGTCTCCCTGCATTCCCTGCCACACGAGTAAAACAACTAGAACAGGTCTCTCAGCACACACAATAGCATTAACATATATGAGTCTTCAGTCATCTCTTTCGTTCTCCAATTCTTTATTTATGTCTTTTTGATTCTTCTGCCAGTCAACACGTGTTTTGTTTATAGGTGTGCTACCCAACGACTTTCTCAGGGCTAGAATGAAAATTAAAACCCATCTTATATCTTGGACACATGGTCCGGGCATTATGTTCAATCTTTATGTTGATAATTTTATCAATTTACAGTTAATGGTGGAAACGAGTTTTATAATATTATTAGAGGTGATTTGCACCGCAGGGGAGTTACATAATATTTGCTCAAGTGCGTTCATTCGGTTGCCACTACCACTCCGTTGGTGATCAGTTTGTTTGGTTTGGCAAATATGCCATGCTCCCATAGTTTTAGGATCCGCAGTCAGAATATAGACTTGTGCTGGTGTGACGGCACGCCAAACAAGGTTCCATATACACATATATACCCACATAGAAATACACACCAAATAAAATATTTTGGTATATGGGTAATAGGGCCTCAAACAAACAAACACCACAAACTAATGCTAATGTTGTGGTGTTCAGTAATTATAATATGTTTAAAAATACACACCATCATTGTTATATGTAATTTAGAAAGAGCAGAAACTTCACTTCAATCACTACACTTCACTCAGGAACTGAAAGGGACATTCTAGCCTGTGTTTAAAAAATAAACAAGTTAATCAGAATAACATTTTTATTTTAAAATTGTACCTGTTCCTCTGGTGAGCCACAGAGCTGGCTGTACAGGGACAAGACCACCGTAGGCAGCAATTGCAGCTGCTCTGGCGAGAATGCTAGTGCCCTGTCATCTGGTCTTCCTTGCATTGTGGCTCTCACAGGGCTGAAACAGCAACAAAAGTTGAGGATGTGTTGTTGGCTGCAGTGTTAAGAGAAAAGTGAGCTGTTTTTGAAATGCTGTGTACATGAACACGACGTACGCGATCATCAAACGAGACAGACACATCCATTGGCTTTCGTACGCTGCTTTTACTCACATTAGCCTATGGCTGTGTTCGTTGTGGAGTTTTGCTCCCACTACCGGTCAACTCCCGCCGATGGCCACCTAAGAGCAGAAGTCCTGATGGCGAGGTCAGGCACCCACCATTTTAGATAATTTAAATGTGTGTTTGTGTGTGTAAAGCGAGTCACTACCACTCAAAATGGTGGCTAGTTGGTTTACAGATGCAAAATGATAATGTTACTCATTATTTAAAAAAACAGTATTATGTAGTGAATTACTGTAGTTAAATGTGATAGTTGTGTGGTTTTGTTTATACCACCGTTGACGGTTTTTAGATAAACAAAAAATTGTGAAAAAATAATACATTTAAATTGTATTATTTACACATTTTCTGAAAAAAATAATAGACATGTCAAAAATGTTATTTTCACAAAAACATCTAGGAAATGGTGTGTACAAATTTGTTCAGTAACCAATAATATTTTTACATATGCATGACATTTGTGTTAGATCTAGGAAAAAAGTTTGAAAAATATATTTTATTATTTTAATTTTTTTAATGCAGACATATGAACCCAGGGAAACCTCAGGTTTTTAGACCATTTCCAAACCTTGCCACAATGGAAGAATGGGATATTAACAAAAAATTCATATCAAATAGGCAAACAACTCTTGATTTGTGTCAGCAGCTGGCGCCAGATATAACACCACTAGTCAAAATCATGGCAGTACTTCATTTTGTAGAAAGGATGAGTGTGTCCTCCCATTCATATAAGGATTTTTTTTAAACCATTATTTTTGGAGTACTCCACAATGTAATAAATACAGGAGCAACTTTTTGAATGTCCTTTCAGTTGTGAGTTTTATTCACAGTAAGAATTTTTCCATCAATCCATTATTTTGAGAATTCCATAAGGTAGCAGATGCCAAAACAGCCAACACGTATTTCGCTCCCTGGTGGCTCATTGACCTGGGGCTTTCCCAAGGCTTGTAAGTAAAAGTGAAAAATGGCTGTATAAGTTCCTTTTATAAATGTAGTAGTAGACTAGGTCATCTTGGTAAATTGCATCTCGCCCCAGGCGAAATCCCCAAAGTGTGTGTGCACTGGCAACAGGAAGGGAGAGCTGGACGTTCCACCACATCATTGCAGTACTTCATTTTGTGTCCATAGAATCATTCCAATGCACTGTGGCAGTATCTGGTGGAATGTCACAACCAACTTTCAGTGGTGTGCTACAAGAAGTTCATTCTTCAATGATGAGACACATACAGTTTCAACGGAATGAGTATTTTGCCAATGTGAAGGGTGTTTTTTTATGCTTTGTGTCGCCTACCACATGTGGTTGGAGCAATTGATTGCACACATTTTGCCTTAGTGCCACCACACACCAGGGAATAAGTCTACCTGCATCAATAAAACTTACATTCAATCAATGTGCAAGCTGTCTGCTTACCTTATTTGTACGTCACAAGCATGTGTGTGAATTTTTGTGGATCAACCCATGATTCCTTTGTACTAAACAGCAGCATACCCCTGCAAATGTCACAAATTGGGATCACTGACATAATATCTACAACAAAAATATCGTATTTACAAAATATCGGCGTCATAATATCGACTACAATAATATCGACTACCAATACTTATTTATAAAAATACAAAAATATCGAGTACACAATATCGTATATAAAAAACATCGTACACCACAATATCGAAATACAAAATATCGTTAAATTAAATATCGTTTAAATTTAATTAACATACAAAATAACAAAAATATCGAATACCAAAATATAGACATCAATATTATCGACTTTTTGAAAATATCGACTATAGAAAAACTGCTCAATTAAATATATCTTTAGCACCAAATATAAATTCACATTATAAAACAATATAAAACACTTAAACAACATAAAAAAATAATTTGCAAACACATCAATATATAAAAATAAATTTTTTCTCTAAACAAACAATTACAGTAATAAAATAAAATCTGTAAAATATATAATGCTTGCATCATTTCACATTCAAAACAATGTTTAAAATATTTTAAAAAAGCAAAACGAAAAAATAATTACTTTCTACTAACAGTTTCTTAATTAGCGTTTCCCTTATATGGAAACAAACAGCCAAAACAATAAAAACAATTAACTTCAACGAATCAAATACTCACATTTTAAAATACACCAATAACATAAAGCAACCAATTAAATAAACACTATATAAACATCAAATGTTTACATCTCTTTTACACTTCTAACCTACAATAAAGAAGAAGGTGAAACTCTGCCCAACTGTTTCCTAAAAGAAAACTTTCATTACTGAAGAAATCTTTAAAACTGCACTAAGTAAGTAAAACTGTATTTAAAATATAACAATACTACTACCATTCAACAATAATTATTTCTGAGACCTAATTTACTATTCTTTCATTCCTTACATTTATATCAGCTCTACAGATATCTTACAAAGCCAGAAAAATATTTTCAAAATTCTCAACAATAAAAGAACAATAAATGTAAGTATATTATATTTTTGCCAAAGCAACCTAAAATTATTTTTCAAACGTTATTCACTAATATATATTTTTCTTTTTATCTATCTCCTCTGCAGCCAACAGCAAAAGCATCCAAAATAATTCTACAACCACTAACCAACTAAATACAATTAAAAAGTAAGTATATAATTTTCAATTATTAAACACCCTTAAATACCCACCCAAATAACCCTTTTCCCCTAAAATCCCTATCATCTACAAACAATATAATCAAATTATTAAAATGTTTGTTTTCTCTTCCCAACAGAAATTACATCAAGAAAATAGAAAATAAAGCTTGAAATCATTTCCTGGACAATTTTATTTACATCAAACTAAACATTGTAAGTATATTCACTGAAATGTAACTGTATTTAATAAATATGTGGTATTTATTATATTAAAAACATTTTTTATTTTTATTTTCCCTAGCATAAAACAAAACAACATGACTGAAGGTGCAGAATTTGTAATGTCACAAAAAAATAAAATGTTATTATGTTATATGGGGTATGTCTATACACAGGAGAAACAAATACTACTCTAACAAATGCTATGGAAGAGCTACTACTCATGAAACTACTGTTCTTTCTGTAAAAGAACATAATCACCCCCCAAACATAACAGAGATTGAGGTTAGAGATGCTCTTGAAAGTATAAAAGAAGCAAGCACCAGTACTGATAAACCAACTACCCAAATACTAAAAGAGCAACTATTAAAAGTACCTCAACATGCATCAGGACAATTACCGTCCATAGCTTCTTTAAAAAGAACTATTGCCAGACAAAAAAGCAACTACAAGTACCATACCTGCCCCTAAAACGTTTGCAGAAGTAGTTATTCCACCAGAATTAAGCATTACTCACACTAAAGAACCATTTATATTTTTTGATAACAAATGCCCAGATAAAAGAATAATTATGTTTGCTACTGCAAACAATTTAGTTAAATTACAGCAATGTGACACCTGGATGATGGATGAAACTTTCAAAGTCTGTCCAAAACCATTTTACCAGCTGTACACAGTGCATGGATTGTACCAACATTCAAATATTCCATTCATCTATGCCCTATTACCAAATAAACAGCAAACTACCTACATAGATATACTCACTAAAATAAAAGAAGAAAGCAATAATTATTTTCCTTCAAAAATAATTATTGATTTTGAAATAGCCATGATAAATGCTATACTGAAAAATTATCCACACACAGCAATCCAGGGTTGCTATTATCATTTTAACCAGAGTCTCTGGAGACATCTACAAAAATCAACCCTAAGGTGTCCATTACGATACCGGGCGGAATAAAATCCGCCATCTACCATAGCGGTAAAAAAACGTCCGCCTACACCCTCTGAATACCGACCGAGCAATCACGATGTCGCGAAGCGAACACCGCCCGCGGCGGAAAAAACACACAAAATACCGCCCGTCTATGTCCGAGTCGAAGTCCATCCGTCCGCCACGGACGCAAACCCGCACGACAACCCAAAACCGCCCGCCCTGACTACCGAGACACCGCCCGTGAAATTAGGATCTTCCCGACATGAGCGCGGCAAATCCACAAATACACCGCCCGCCATCGTAAACAACAGTGATGAAAATGGACACGGCGGAAGCCCTGGCGGCCACGTCCCTGCACAGAAACCATCCGCGGACCAAAGAAACACACACAACATGGCCAACAAGTCCACACAGCAAGCAACGCCCAAATACCCAAACACAGTACACATCCCGAAAACACATCCCCCCTGGACAAACAAATAAACTACAAATCCCAGAACACCAGCCACAACACACCTGAAAACAACAGCACATCATGACACACCCACATAGGTAAGTACAAATGCAGCCCCTTCACAGACCACAATCCCTTGCAACACTACAAACTGAGGACGAGAGCACAGAACACAGCGAGACAGAAAGGACAGCAGCACACCACAGACACGCACCCATCACCACCACCACCACCACCACCAAACACCGGCCCCACAAACCCCTGCACATCACACACCACACACACACACCGCACCAGCACCACAAACACAAAACCACACACCATGGCAGCACAGAGAATGCCCAAGTTCACTTCCACTGAGCTGACGGTCATGGTCAACGAGATCATCAAGGTGCACCCACAAATCTATGGGAACCAGGTCCAACAGACACCACTAGCCACCAGAAACCGGTTGTGGAGCAGGATCGTAGACCAGGTCAATGCAGTCGGGAACGTGCCACGCAACAGAGCCGAAATCACCAAGAGGTGGCACGACATTAAAAGAGTGGTCAAAAAGAAGGAGGCCAAGAATCGGCAGCTGGCTGACAGGACTGGCGGAGGAAATCCCGCGCTATTTAAGACCTTCAAGGCGTGGGAGGAGAAGGTGCGAGGCATCCTACATCCGGAGAGTCTCACCGGAATACCAGGGGGAGTGGAGGCTGGTAAGTACAAACAAATGTATACCAGCACACCGCTATGTACTCACATGCACTACCACTATGCCATAGCTCCGAGGGACAAACACCCCCATGTCCAGTACACAATACACAAGACATCACTCACACATGCAACAGACTAACTAACAAAACCATGGGGGCATGTGTACAGTCAGCCAGCACCGCAACTCCCACCAGGTCCCCTTGTACTCCAGATGCGCCAGAAGGAGCACTCCCCACACCCACACTCATGTGTCAGCCATAGCTGCACTAACCGACAAGTAACAGGTAAGTAGCCGGAACACAAAGTCAGTGGGTCGGAGGGGGACAGCTGAAGTACAACACCCACCAGGCCCCTAGTCCTACAGCACAGCAAGGTGGAGCACAGCCCACACCCATGTGTCAGCCACTGCAGTGCACACCTTCAGCCGACAGGTAGATATCTTACCGTACATGGAGGGGTTTCTGTGGGTGGTAAGCCATCACCACAACACACAACACCGCCCCCACTCCCACAGACCAGCAAGATGGAGCACCCCTCCCTCCCAGTACCATATGGCATCCATTGCATTGCGCCCTCCAAACCAACAAGTAGGTAGAGTACTGTACAGGGCGGGGTGTCTGTAGGCATGAGGACAGTATTACGACTAACATTTGGGAAATGTCACGTAGCAGAGGAACACGCAGCACTGCTCCCTGTCATAATCATGTGACCAATGTGCACACGGACATGTATTACAGAGTCATAGCCCACATGAGCCATCACAAATACAGCAACACCCATGGAGCCACGTCTGCATGCACAAGTCCCACTGGAGTACTGACCCACACGGCGGGCACTGTGCCACTCATCACACACATCAGCAACACCATCGAAGTCCTGTCCATGTAGTCGTTACTGCCTGTTCCCCACACAACGTACAACATCGCCCATGTAAGTCTAACCTGTCTAGAACTAACAGTGTGGAACCCCAGTAATGCACATAAACACCACTGGACCCATGAAACACACAGCCACACAATGCACATCCAACATACCATCCATCTCATCTGTCAGCCCCAGTGTCATGAAAGGTATGTCATCGGAACAGCTGGCCCTCACACAGTAGTTCTGCAAAGATACCTGCCCATCACAAATAATGTGTCTGCAGTGACTGAAGCGCACATCACACTGATTTACAACATACATAATATAGTCAACACCCCAAGAGCACTGCATTGCTGCACATGGCCGAGGGTAGCACGCACACCAAGGAATTGGCCCATCTGCAATACGTCGTGTGGCACACAACCATCACTCACTCACTACAATGCTTGCAGTGTAATGTCCATAAATGATAACAGTGAGCAGATATGCTGGGGATGTCAGACATACACACACCTTTGTCTCTGCACTGTCATGTTGCCAAAACACATGTCCCGTTCTGCACACATATGTCACAGTATGTACCCCAAAACCATATTTCACCTCAAAAGCGTTGAGGGGGCTGTACCCCTTTTGCCATCTGCGTTTCTAAGCGTTCCATTTGAACCCCAAAACCATATTTCACCTCAAAAGCGTTGAGGGGGCTGTACCCCCTTTTGCCATCTGCGTTTCTAAGCGTTCCATTTGAACCCCAAAACCATATTTCACCTCAAAAGCGTTGAGGGGGCTGTACCCCCTTTTGCCATCTGCGTTTCTAAGCGTTCCATTTGAACCCCAAAACCATATTTCACCTCAAAAGCGTCGATGGGTCTGGAGCCCGCATACACCCAAGCCACAAAATGTAGGAGTACAGCAACACACACTGATTGTCATCGCTAATCCGTCCCATGCCACATGAACACAACACACAGTTCCATTGCCTTGCCCACGCATACACACATCGTACATCCACACACACGCCACTGGGAAACCTGTGCACGACAGTGCACGAACTGTGAATGTCAGACAACCAATACAAACTTTGCAAGGTGCAACACAATAACCTATCTCATTCTCCCCACAGGTGCCGAACAGCTGGATGCTGGAGAGGGAGACAGCAGCCAGCACAGCCAGTCCGCAAGCCCCCGACCCGGACTCACGGATGTAGAAGACCTGGACACCTCTTCGGACGAGGACCACCTAGCAGGCCCGTCTGGAGTGGCAGGGCCCAACCGCTCCCCAGGGCCCCTCCTACCCACCAACACATCACCCAGGGCTGCTGACCAGTCACAGACCCCTGCTGCCACGGTCGTTGCGGCCACCACCACCGCCGCAACAACCACCACCACCACCACCACGCCATCCCTGGCCACAGCACCTGCGCAAGGGGTGGCACGCCCGTCGTGCTCGACCCTGGGAGCCAGACAGAGGACCGTGGTGACCAATGTGGCGAGTGGGCAGGTCGGTGGCAGCAGTACCGGTGGGAGGAGCAGGGTCAGGCCAACGCCATCTGAGCCTGGGAGCCAAGCCCTGCCGCAAATCTCAAGAGTCCTTGGGGCCTATGAAGAGGCCCAAGGACAATGGGCCAGGTCGGCTGCCGACACGCGGGAGGTCCTTGGGGTGTTGAGGTCCATGGACGCCCATATGGGCCAATTCGTGACCCGTATGGACCGACTTGTGGACCTCATGGGCCAGCTGGTGGTGGGGGAGGGCCCAAGCAAGGCCAGCCACACCACCGCCACCACCACGTGCTGTGGCGCAGGCTCGTGCAACATCTAGTTCCCCTGCGTCCACAGCGAGTGAGCAGTCCTCAGCCACCACCAGCAGCCCACCAACACAACCCCCCTACCAAACGTGGAAGGGGCCGTCCGAAGAGGAAACAGGTGTCCAGAGAGGACTACGCACGCTCCAAACGCCAGTGAGTCAGCCAGCCACCCTGACCACCTACTGCACTGACTTTGACTACGATCCTACCCCACACCGCCATGTGAATGGCACGTGTCTGTTGGACTGTGGACATAGAACTTCATGGGTACACCTTGACCATCACGCAGCCATGTCCGTCAACCCATTGTCACAGCATGCACCACTTCTGTCATCACCTTGCACACAATCACATTTCACCGCTGTAAATAAATACACCTTGATCACAATCTGCTTCATGTGCCCTGGGTTTAATCAACGATGTGCAACCTCCACCATGAGCAGGAATGCCTCTGCTGTGTGGCATGTAGATAGGCCAGGAGATGTTGTAGGGACCTAGGGGTGAAAATCAGAACAAGAGTCCATTCAATTAGTGTGTCACACACCCATCACACAGTACTTGTCACCAACTACAAGCAATGTACACACATCTCACAGAGCAACGGGGCACAATGCCACAGCCACTGTCAGTGGCATACTACCCTGGACATGGACCATTGCCACACAGCACTCAGTGAACAAAAGGCCTCCGTCACAATGCACACATACACCTGCACAACTACAGCTACATCAGCCGTCGTACATGGTCACTCACCTTCAAGTGAAGTAGCGTGCGATGAGCTGCTGACGCACATTCACAGCTTCCTCCTCTCCACTGTCCTCGTCACTGGACCCGTCCTGGTCTGCAGGCGGGGGCCCGGGCTGATCACCGTCATCCACTATTAGGGGGATCTGCTTGCGAATAGCCAGATTGTGCAGCATGCAGCATGCCACAACTATCTGGCACACCTTCTGTGGGGAGTACGCCAGTGCACCCCCGGTGCGGTCCAGGCATCTGAATCTGGACTTCAGGAGGCCAAAAGTCCGCTCCACCACACGTCTGGCCCTGCCATGTGCCTCATTGTAGCGGACATCAGCTGGTGTCCGAGGATGACGTAATGGGCTGAGCAGCCAAGGCCCATTCGGATAAGCAGAGTCACCTGGGTGTGAGGAATACCGAGATTAGTTGCAATTCCAACTGTCCCCAAGACAGCATCGCACACCAGGCACGCTACACGAGTACACATACTCACCAACAATCCAAGCACGGTCCTGTTGCAGATTGGTCATCAGACGTGGTAGGATGCTGTTGCGCATGATGTGCGAGTCATGGGCCGATCCTGGAAACTTCGCACACACGTGTGTAATGACCATGTCCGCAAGGCACACCACTTGCACATTCAGGGAGTGGAAGTGCTTCCGATTCCTATATATGTGCTCCAGGGCCTGTGGTGCTACAAGGCCAACATGGGTGCAATCGATTGCACCAACAACGTGGGGGATCCGTCCAAGGGCATAGAAATCACCCTTCACTGCCGCCAATTCACGAGCCCTGGGGAATCGGATGTACCGGTTCCTGTACAGCATCATAGCTGACAGTACATCACGTAGCACCATGCTGAACATGGGCTGGGACATCCCACTCCCACTGCCCACTGTGTGTTGGAATGACCCAGTGGCGAAGAAATGCAGTGCAGCCATCACCTTAGCCGTGGGGGTAAATGCAGTCGGATACACCCTGCGAGGACGGAGGTGGGGTTCCAACAAGGCACATAGGCGATGCAGGGTGGGTCGGTCCAGACGGAATTTCCGGATTACCTCCACGTCCTCCATGTCTGCCAGCAATTGGTAGGGGCGATGTATGTTTGGTCTCCTCCTAGGAAAGATGGAAGTGGACACATGTCAAAGCAACACGCCACATGGCATTTTCACAAACACAAAACAAAAATGACTGACCAAGCAATTGAATCACAGAACAGCTGACAAGTAGGGACAGCACAGCCACAATACACTTACACAGGTCCCCTAACCAATAGCAATGAGCAGTGACACAAACCATTGCTATGAGCATGCACATGGGGATTTAGGCCTTAATAACTTGTAAGGCATGACGATGATATCAGACTGCATATTTGGGAAGCGGCAACACCACGGCAATATAACTAGCTGCTGTGCCTGACACAGCTTCCGAGGCTGGGTGAGTATGGCACACACCAACAACGCAATGGACACAGGCTGAGCGGCAAAAACAAGTGGGTCCTGTTGCACGAGGGGATATGAGACAGTCATTGATGTCCCTACTTCACCCTATGTACAGCACTGTACGGATCACACCTCAAAAACACATTGACAGGTGTACACATTGACAGCTCCATGACAACACAGCTGTGTGATTGCAAATACACATCACAAGTGACACGTAACGTTTACAGTCTTGTGGGATGGTGTCTTTTGCTGTGAGAGGCAGCATGTGTCCACAGCCTACCCATGATCTGGGTAATGTGATGTTTGTTTTGTGATGCAGTGTGTAGTAACTGTAGTCTGTGCTGTGTGCATCTGACATGCATATGCTAGTCCTGAGGCTTAAGATGCAATTAGGGCACTCTGCATTCCCAATGCACTCGGAGTCGTAGCCCTCAGGTACAACCTGTAGTAGGCTGGAGTGGCTATTCACATGTATGTTAGGGGCACTGTGCCTACTCTGATTTCGGTCGGACATATGTGTGCGATGCCTCACCTCATGTCTCTGGTACTTGCACATCCGGCACACCGTGCAACAACAGTTGTGCACGTGTGAACGACAGGTGGATGGCATGGGCTCATGGCCATTGTGGGCTGTCAGGTTGCAGTCTGTGTGAGTAGTTTCCCATTCTGCTCCATGCAGGTATGTGTTTGGCCTAATTACATAGTGGTCATCCTTGCCACCATCAGGATAGTGGTTGTGCACAACGCGAGTTGGGGCTATGGTCGCAGGGTGACACAGGCCGTGTGTAGTGCGATGTGCACTACATTCGTGGCACTAATTCGCGGATTCCTTTCCTGTACGCCAGCCATTGGGTGTTGATTGTGGTGGCTGTATACTATTGCACAGGTATCGTGCAACATGTGGATTTGGGTATGTTCTGTGCTGCTTCCCTTGCACATGTCTGTGTCATTGATGCCAGATGAGTGGGACCACCTCGCTCTCTCTCATGTGGCATCTCCCCTGGGTGCTGAGGGACAGGGGACGCTCAACAGTGGGGTGGCTTCGGATGTAGCAGCTGCACAGCTGCTGAGTGAGACAGTTGTGACCTGCGCCTCGGAGGGGCTAGACGTGTGCTGGATGAATCACAGGCCCAGTGGGCAATTTCGGCGTTATCTGAGGACTGAGGTGATGCATCCATGTTGTACTGACACAGGGGACGTGGACTCTGGGTCTTCTTCAGCCACGCGGAGGCCAATGACCGCCCTCCCATCCACTTCCACTGGTGCAACACGTGTCGGCACAGGGATGAAGGATAGGGTGTCCTTCACACCAGGCACAGCTGCCCCTGCACATGTGACCCCTGCTGCCCTCAGTGCTGGGTCTGTTGAGCTGATGCGCCATCTGTGCGTGGGGCAGACAGCTCTCCTCACTTACGTCATTGCCCATGACATCACTTAGCCGCAGGAGACATGGATGATGGAGGGCCCACATGTACGCGTGGGTGGACTACACCAGACCGTCCAATGGTTGTCACCCCCAGTGAAGGTGTGCCTTCAACTGCGCCAATCTCAGACTGACATTCCTGACCCTTTCCCCACCCCCCTGGGGAGTGGCACATCTGACGGCAGCAGTGCACGAGTCCTAAATCGGAGGAGTGGGGGACGCTGACGTCCCGACCGGATGTGACATGTTGGAAGGTGGCTTGCACCGTCAGACTTATGGCCTCCCCTCGCTCACCCCAATATGCGTTTGCATCTGAGAAGCCAGCGCGTGCACAGGCAGCTCCGAGCTCGCACCAGAGAGGCCAAAGAGTGTATGTGTGGGTCCATTTGAACGAGTTGTCTGTCTCGCGGTATAATCAGTGGCGGGACGCCGTCCACCTGCGTGGTACCCCGACTCGAGACCTGGACAACATTGACAATGCATGACAGGCTCCGCAGTCCGGATACACCACCTGCAACACACAGAGGCTGTAGCTGCCCTAGCGGCCCAGGCCGCGTCCAACTGGAGCTAATGGACCCACACATTCACTCTTTGGCCTCTCTGGGGCGAGCTTGGAGCTGCTTGTGCACGCGCTGGCTTCTCTGTTGCAATGGCATGTAACGTGTGTGGGGAAATAGGCAATGAGTGCGATGGTGCGAGCCACCTTCCGTGACGTCACTCCCGGGCGCGATGTGTGCGTCCCCCACTACTTATATTTGACTTGTGCCATGCTGCACAATGAGGATGTGTTGCCTGCGTGATGTGACCAGGAGGAGCGCGCCATGACCTCTCACCCACCATGCTCCACTGCCATCCCGTGCCCTGGATAGCCCGTGCAGGTGGACAATGTTGGGGGTACACCTGGTCGACAGGGGATGTGCGTGCCTTGGCAAGGGCCTGGCGGACGCACAGCAGTATCCAGCATGTCCACAGAGGGTGGGCTGACGTCTACACCTGATGCAGCATCTTTCGTGTGGCCGCCTGTTGTGCACACACGTGTTCACATTCATCCCCAGACAGGTGGTCTTTACAAATGCCCAAGACAGCGGTAATCTAGTGCTCCCGAATCCTCCCAACACAGTGTGTTTCAACATTGCATGTGCGCACCTACCCGTCACACCCACCCACCTGGGCCAAGCGTAACTCCCGCTTCACATGACACATGTGTGTCTTCCACAGTTGTGCTACTCTCTCAGGGCCGGACCTGCACCTGTCCCGTAGCACACACACAGCACCGAGTCGTACTGGCATCCTGTTAGATTGGTAGGCACACTCACACATCTCCTTCTGACACAGTGGTGGCTGTGATGGATATTGTGACTGCCATGGCAGTGTGGGCTGGCCATGGCAGGGCACACTCACACACATTGCATCCGCGGCACTACGTGTCACTACTCGGCACATCGAACTGGGCACTGTCCCTGGGGTTGATGAGTTATGCCGCCTGTCGATGTAATCTGTGACTGGATGCTGTTGTTCCTGTAGTCGGTTGTATCTGTGTAGTTGATGATTGCAGTTGTTGCAGTGTGTGCTTGGTTAAGTGGGGCACATGCCGTGTATGTGACCTCAGCAATTGCAATGTCTGGTCTCACATTCCAATGTGTTGTACACGTGGCAGGGACTTCACTTATTTCAGACTCTGCTACTTGTGTGTGTGATGAATCTGCTTTTCTGTGCAACGGATTGACTGCATGTATTTGGTGTTATTTCTGGGTAAATGTATCCGTGTCATGTTTGCGTGCACGCAATGCACAGGGTGTGAGTCTAGCCACAGGTGGACTGGCAGCATGCGCTGAGTATGCGGGCATGTGTGAGCTTACTTGCTGTGTGGCCAGCGGTGTAGGTGTATGTTAGTCTTGTGATGTGCATTGTGCCTGGGCACATGGCCTACTCTCAATGTGTGCATTTGGGAGGTGGTGGTGGGTGGTGTGGGTGGTGTGAGTTTGGGGTGGCGTTGGTGTGTGTGTGTGTTGTGGCCATGTCGACTACACACATATGTTTCCCAGGCCCATGGTGGATGTTTGTAACCGTGTTGAGGTCTGTGTATATGATGAGATGTGTGTGTTGTATGTTGCACGGTATGCAGTGTGTGGGTGTGTCCTTGCAATTCAGGATGACTCCTACTTGTTATGGTTCAGACGTTGTGTGTGTGCAGGGTGTGTCACTGTCAAGATTGTGCCTAGTTCAATTGTGCATGTCAGATTTTCTGCAGTTCTTACTCATTGTGCAGTGCTGCCCACCCAAACTGATGTCGTGTGTGTGTTTTGACAGGCATTGCTGTGGCATGCTTTTGCGTGGCTCCTACTTTTGGTTGCTGAGTGTGTGGTCAGACTGTGTAGGAAATTGTAGACATGTGTAGGACTGTGCTTTGTAGTGACCAGGCCGTCAGTGTTGATGTGATGATCTTTCGGGCACCTTCAGAGTCTGACAAGTCCTGCTCCAGGAGCTGTGGTATTGCACTGTGGCCACTGTTGCGGCTACTCATTTGCGTTGACATCCAATGACAGTGGACTACATGGTCATCTCACGACTGTCGTGTACTTCACACACTCTCATCCTCTCTCATTCGTACTTGTGTTTGTGAAATGATTCAGCGGAGTCACATTTTTGCTTCAAGCCATGTATTTGGACTTACGTCCTCTGTGATGCAGTATAGTGGACACTACTGGCAGCGAAATGCATGTGGAGGATGTACTTAGCATGATTACACATACAAAAGGGGTTAGGGGTAGATGTGATTAGTTGTTGACTGTGGAATGAGGGCTTCAGAGTTACAACTGCCTTGCCCTTGCTATGCTAATGTACATTTGCTAGTTACTGAGGAGCTCTCGACTTTGACACAGACAGTAATCATTTTGCCTACGGGACAGCTTGACATCATAGGTACAGTACATCTCAGTTCCATGGTACAGGTTTACTACAGTAGTTACTGCGACACACGTGCGTGAGGGGTGACATCAGAGCATGAGCCTACGTGCATGCAGCAGCGTGTCACTAGTTGTTGCAATGTGGTGGCTACTGAACATGTCACATTCACTGGGGTCATGTTGTTGGGGGATGCATTTGTTGTCCATGCAAAAGTCCTGGCACGGAAGTACAGACAAAGGTGAGGTGACAGTTCTCACGTGATACAGCTGACAGATTAGTGTGCACTGACCGGTGCATATGTTCATGTGCGCAGGATACATATTATGGCATAGTTGTTCGTGCAGTATTGTCCATGTGGTTACTGTACACAAGTCCCATACCTCTGCCTCCCCCTGTTCATGCAGAGATATTGGATGTGGTGAGGAACAGAGAGAATGTCCCGAAAATGTCCGATGTCATGGCAGTGGAGTTGATAGTGTGGTGTTTGTTGCAGGTTGTATGGTATAGTTGTTGTACAGGTGACTGCCCAGTCCGTGCGAAAGCCAAGCATAGGTACGGTGTTGAACATCATTGTTCAATTGGGGGTATTGCGTCGGGGCCCGACGAATTGACAAGTTGTCAGGTATGCGATACCTTCCAGCAGGGCTTCCATGGCATTGGTGTTATACATGGATGCCATCCAATGAAGCGGATGGTGGCTGTCAATGTGTTCATCGTAAGTTGTCCCTTGTAGGAGCCTGATGGGACATGTTGGATGACATTCGATGAAACTGTGATCCAGAATCCGTTGTGTGGAGGCACACATGTCCCATTGCAGTGTGTGTCCGATTGCAGCCACATACGCCATACCCCCATAGACTGAACAGATCCTGTCGTGTGCGTCCAGGGGGCGAACAGTTGTACCAGGTCCGCCTTTGGACATGCCGGGTTGGAGAGACATAAATCCACAGGACAGTGGAAGGGACACCTCCGACAGTAGAAGACGGGGATGACGCAGCTGAACATTGCGATGCGGTAAGTTACTCGGTAACTTACGTTCAGCATGGCCAGGTTTTCACAGCCCACTATCTGTAGCAGGCTGTCCATGTAGAGCTGCATCTGTCCGGCGTAGTTGGGTAGGTGTGGTGCGACTGCCATTTTGCTACAGGGCGATGTGATGGCGTGCTCCAGCCGGCTGTGCAGTCAGCAGAGTGCACCCTCCGACGATGCTGGGAAATCTGGAATAGTCGTACGGAGGCAGGGTTTGGGTTATAGTAGCTTGTGCGGAGGACACAGGTCCTCATCCCACATGCTTCTATGAATGGTCAAGGTCAGTGGTGTCTGACTCCTTCCAGATTACTTGCATGTGAACCACATGGAGGAGTGGTCTTATTTCTTTTTTGTGGTCAGAAATTTCTTTCATGTTGTGCGCTATCTGCACATTGGACGGTTTCCTCGGCATGCCTCTGTTTGGCTTGTTGTTGGGACAATGGCTGTATTCTCCGGCTTGTTTTGTCGATATGTGGTTTCAGAGTGGGAATGGAAGGCCATTCAGTGCTATCTGCTTTCCCGTGTGTGGGCGGCACGCTGCGTTTCCGCTATGCGTTGGGCCTTGTGTGTGTGTGTTGTAATTGGTAACACCTGTTGTCAGGCACCCGGGTTTTTTCATGTTACGTATTGCATGTATTGGTATTGGGTGCAGGATGGTATTAGTATTTTTGTATGGTACTGGCGTGCCTTTTGCGGACGAGGTACATATTCTGCGGCGTGATGTCGCAGCCGCTGTGTGCTTCGCCATGTCATGCACACAAGGGTGTGTCCTATTTTGGCGTGACGTCACTGCCCTGTTCGGTACACTTGTGTGGCGTCATGTTGGCACCTGTGAGTTGCCGGTTGGGGACATGACTGATGACGGAATGCCACGTGACATGTGCGTTCAGGGTGGGGCTGGTGTGTGGTGTGTGTAGTTGTGTGCCTGTGTTATTTGTGTGCGGCCCATGCATGGCGCTGTAGTTGGCCTCTGCGTTGTGCGCATGTGTAGCTGCGTCATCGCCGCTGCGCTGCGTTGCCGTGACGGGGACGTCAGTTCCTGGTCCCGGGTAGTGTGTGCCCGGTTGTTGCGAGTTGTTTCATTTTGCCCGGTGTGACATTTGTGGGTGCAGTGGTGGATGTGTCCTGTCCACACAGGGGTGTCTGGGGGGCCATGTACAGTTTTTCCGCCCTTGCACTGTGTGCGGTGTTTGCGTGCCCTTGTTGTGTGTCTGCCTACCTGCGTCGCCGCGGCGCGTTGACTCCTAGGTGCTGCATCAGGTACAGCATGGGGATGGCCTGGAGTGCAGGATTCATGTCGGGGTGGGCCGCCTTTTTGGTGTCCGTACTCGAGCGGTCGAGTTTCCGCCTTGGTATCTCGTGCGGTGTCTCTTAGCCGGGGGAGCTGTTTGTTTGCGGCATCGTAATTTGTACACCGGGCGGTACGTGATTTCGTCGGACGGTGTGCCTCCATTGGCTGGCGCCGCTACGTGTACGGGCGCACTTTGATGGCGGGCGGCGTCGCGGGCTTCCGGGCGGTGTTTGGCTGATTTTACACATCCTAATTGGGCGGGCGTGTGGGCCGCGGCGGCCGGACGGTAACTGGTGGTTTTTGCCTCCGACAGCACGGCGGTAGTGCTTCCGCCCGACATCCTAATGGGCCCCTAAGTGTACAATATGCTACAGACAGTACTTTCGCCTACCAAATTAAAAAGCTAATAGCACTAGCATATGTACCTGTAACTGATGTAGCAGAGCACTACAATATTCTAATAGAGAGCCCCTATTACAAAAGGAACGAAGACAAAATAAGCACACTACTAGACTACTTTGAGGACACCTGGGTGGGAAGACTGCATAGATCAGGGCATAGAAGGCAACCTAAGTTCCACATTCCTTGGTGGAACGTGTACCTACAGTACCTTAAACAAAGAAGCCAAAACAAATAATATTGTTGAAGGATGGCATAATGCCTTCCAAGCAACAACAAGCAGAGGTAAACCTACCCTACAAAAACTACTACAATCTATACAAAAAGAACAAAGCTATCAAGAATTAAGGATGGAACAATCTGTAACTCAAATATGTCCCAAATTAACTAAACAAACTAAAAAATGTTTGAGCTACTGCAAAGATCAGGTTACCCTATACCCATTAACAAGAGGCCTAGATTACCTATCCCTAATAGCCAAAAGCATATTATATACTACAGTTCCACAGCTATTATACATTTTTTCGTTCACAAAACAAACACTTTACACACATATATTAATATTATATTTTCACAATTATTACTTATTTGTGATACATTTTTTTTAACTAAAAAAATATTTTTACAAATAAATAATATTTATCAAAATATACTATATATCACAATTAATTTTAACAACATTTCCCACCCAATGAATAAAAAAAAATAGACTTACGGTTTATGTAGCTGGAGAAGATGTATTCCAACAAGTAATAATCCTTACATCTGTCTGTTAATCCATGTTAAAGTTTAAAAAGCCCCCAAAAAATGCAAAAATCCAACAGGTCCTATATAAATCCATCCTTACGAAATCCAAATAACGGAAACCCTCTAAAAACCGAAAAAGATATAAAAATATAAAAATCGCTCCAGGAAATTCCGAAAAATAAAAGAAACTGTGATAATAATATTAGTTTAACAAACTAATACACAGTTCTTTTTTTTTTAAAACGCGTCTGTCTCTCCAACGTAAAGTTGATTAAAAGTAACCTGCAAAAAAGATTGAAAGCATACCCACCCACACAAATACACCAAAATACATTCATTAAATACAATAACATTAATTTATATCAACAAAACAACACATATTTAGTCATATTATCGTCTGTCTACACTACGCCTCAAACACTAACTCACGACATCTCACTAAAATATAACTAACAAGTACAGCACACCAAAAACGCAACAACCAAACTATAAATACAATATATATATCCTAACTAGACTAAAACATAAGTATTAAGTTAGAAAAACAATTAAAATTTCCCTTACCTTGCTCGACGCGACGCAGCTTCCAACCGCGAGCTTCTCCGGTCCTCAATGACCCAAAATAACAGTACGCGGTTACAAAATAGTCCCTGTGAACTAAAAATGGCTGCTTAAATAAATGTTTAAAAAAGGAATAATGTTAAAAAATGCATTATATCAAAGTATAAATGTCAGATATATTTTTCTTATGTTGTACAATTTTTTCTCTATATTTAAAAATTATTATATATTTTATTATACTTTGTAAAGTTATAATAATAATTAATATAAAAATATATTTATTATTATTATAATTATATATGTATTTTTATAATTATATTAATTATAAAAAAAACATATTAATTATATAGAAATGTTAAATAAAACTTACCTGTTTAAAAAAAAAAATTCATGCAATACAACAATGTAATAATTAATATTATTAATAATTTATATACTAATAATATTAATTAAAAATGTATTAACATGTAATAAAGTGATAATTATTTGAAAATGATAAACAATATTCACTACAGCATTATAATGTTACAATATTAAATAATAATTAACCATACAATGCTTTATTTTGTGTATATATATGCCAAAAATGGTTATATTATTTGTATAAATATATTACAATGTTACAACTCTTGTAAAATAATAACAAAATATTGTTTGTATATCAAAATAAGAATACTTTTGTTATAAAATACAATTATATCATAAAATGTTTTTTTCCTTAAAAATTCAATTAACTAATAAATGTATGTAAAATAATGTATGTTCCTTAAATAAAAATAGACATATTTTGTGTATTTTTAATAATTTCTATTCCATACTATTAATAAAATATTTTTTTTCTCTTTCTACCTACTTATACAAAAATAAAAGTTGTTTGAAAATAAAAAATGTCTAATTTTTTTATATGTATATCTTATTATTGAATATTTTACTTAAATATATTAATTTGATAAATGTACCATTTTAATTTACTATAAATAATCAGATTGTTTTTTTACTAGTAAATTATAAACTATACATCAATTACACAATAAAAATTCATTATCACTGCACATAATAAAACACATTTATATTTCTTCACATATAAAAACACATACTGTAATTTTCCTACACCTCTTTATATAAAATTAATAAATACACAGCAAAAAACATATATGTAATCTAAAAATTTTAGATAAATTATAAATAATTTTAAAATATATTTGTACATAAACATATATCACTCACTATTCCCAATACAATTAAACAATATTCATTGAAGGTGGTAAACATAAACAATATATAATGTACTCTTCCCACTACACTTAGAATTAAGTAACAAAAAATGCTAAACATTAACCATATATAATTTACTATTCCCAATACAGTATGCATTAAATAATAAAAACTGCTGTACATTAAACAAATTTAAATTACTATTCCCTCTCCAGTCAATATTAAGTCAGGGAAGGTGCTGGACACTAAACATATAACAATTACTATTCTCACTCCAGTGAATATTAAATCAGGGAAGGTGCTGGACATTAAACATATATAAATTACTATTCCCACTCCAGTCAGTATTAGGTCTTAGAAGGTGCTGGACATTAAACACATAATAATTACTATTCCCACTCCAGTCAGTATTAAGTCAGGGAAGATGCTGGACACTAAACATATAAAATTACTATTCCCACTCCAGTCAAAATTAAGTCAGGGAAGGTGCTGGACACTAAACATATAACAATTACTATTCTCACTCCAGTGAATATTAAGTCAGGGAAGATGCTGGACATTAAACATATATAAATTACTATTCCCACTCCAGTCAGTATTAGTTCTTAGAAGGTGCTGGACATTAAACACATAATAATTACTATTCCCACTCCAGTCAGTATTAAGTCAGGGAAGATGCTGGACACTAAACATAAAAAATTACTATTCCCACTCCAGTCAAAATTAAGTCAGGGAAGGTGCTGGACATTAAACATATATAAATTACTATTCCCACTCCAGTCAGTATTAAGTCTGGGAAGGTGCTGCACATTAAACACATAAAAATTACTATTCCCACTCCAGTCAGTATTAAGTCAGGGAAGGTGCTGGACACTAAACATATAACAATTACTATTCTCACTCCAGTGAATATTAAATCAGGGAAGGTGCTGGACATTAAACATATATAAATTACTATTCCCACTGCAGTCATTATTAAGTCAGGGAAGGTGCTGGACATTAAACATATATAAATTACTATTCCCACGCCAGTCAGTATTAAGTCTGGGAAGGTGCTGCACATTAAACACATAAAAATTACTATTCCCACTCCAGTCAGTATTAAGTCAGGGAAGATGCTGAACACTAAACATATAAAATTACTATTCCCACTCCAGTCAAAATTAAGGGGTCGATTCCGATTCGGGCCGGAAAAAGCACCGACCGACTCGGATCCGGAAAAAATACCGACCGACACGTACCCGTGGCGCACGACACGCCAAGTACGATGCAAGGCGCGAAAAATCCGACCGACACGTAACGAAACCAAGTCGACCGACCGAGCCGCACGGAAAACAGCAATCCGGCCGGAAAAACACGCGAATCCAACCGACCGACACGCACCCGGAACAAATCCGACCGAAACGTACACGCTAACTCCAAACCGCAAAGTACGATGCAAGGCGCAAAAACCACGAGCGAGTCGGACGGAGGACAAGCCGTACGACCGACACGCATACAAAACCGAGCCGAAGCAACACAATACACCGCGACCGACGCGTATGCAGCATAGAAAACTGCACAAACACAGCGTGAACGAAACGGAGAACACCGTACGAGACCAATGCAGGGTCCGACTCGGTCACACGAACGTTTCCAACATACACAAACAGCACAAAGGAAAAATCACCCAAAAAAAGGCCAAACAAGCAATTACCAAGCCAATAAATACTGGGGGGTGGGGACAGAGAACAAAGACACACCCACAACTCCACCTATATAAAGGACACAAATCACTACCATGAGCCTTTGCAAATGCCATTCCACTGCCAGCACCCAAGAGAAAGCAACCACACACCCACAGCTCATCCCTCACACAAGCCACACACCATCAGCACATCAACAAATACCTACCTCACATACACCCAGCAAAACACACACTCACACACCCTCACCTGCACACCAACACACACATCACTCACCATCACCACCCATCACCATGCCCCCCAAGAAGAATCACAAGTTCCTAGATTGTGAATTGGAAGTCCTGGTAGACGAGATCCTCAGGGTAGAGCCACAGCTGTTTGGCGCATTGGTCCAACAGACCCCCATCTCCCAGAAAACCAAGATGTGGGAGAGGATCATCAACAGGGTGAACGCACAATCACCATGTCTGCGCACAAAGACCGACATCCAGAACAGGTGGTATGACGTGCGCAGGAGGGTCCGGGAGCTGCTCAAGAAAGACTACCTCATCAGCCAATACACCGGCAGTGGCCCTCCTGCCAAGCCAGTATACCTCAGGCCCTGGGAGGAGAAGGTGCGGGCCATCCTTCCGCCAGTGAGCGTATATGGACTAGAGAACATCCCAGAGCCTGGTGAGTACACAACAAATGTACACAATATTCTGACACAAACACACACACATCACTGTCAAGGGGAGAGTCAAACCATGCACTCATAGCAATTACACAGCAACCAGAACAGAATCATCCCAAAATGTGTATGTCAGTCAGATAAACACAACACATGCCATCAAAAAAGTTACATCCAACCGTGCCATCACATGTACAAACACAACTACAACTACAGCTAGGCAGTGGCACAAATAGAACTAACAAACACATCCAGACATGTAGCCACCACAACAACACCAACACACAGTGAAGACCACTCAAAGGAAGGAATTCTGTGTATGCTGGCCAAGTCTGTGTAGCCAATAGCATCATGGGAGTCGCAGTCACACATATTGCCCCCCCACAACTGTCCCATCAACACCACCATGAACCATGCGCACATCACAGGGAGTGGAGAAAGACTCACAAGATGGCTGACACTGGCTACTGCTGTGGGGAGCACAAGGCCCTGCTGGCAACTGTGCACCAACAAACAGCAGGACACCACTGACTGACATCCTGAGAGACAACTTCCACTCCCTGCAATGCAAGCACGTTCCATGGTGGGATATCTGGCTGGCTGGGTGGGAAGGGGGACTTGCAGCACTGACTATAGTCACAAGCACCTCCCCTCACACACACCCCCCAACACAAACTCCACAGTACCCACCTGGTAGAATGCAATGCCCTCCATCCTAACACAAGATCCCACAAAGAACCACCACCCTGGGTTATGTTGTGTGAAGCACAGGGACACTCTTGGGACTCTTAGCCAAACAACTGCCAGGACAACACTCCCAGCCATCCTGTCAGCACAGCCAGCCCACCCCACAGGGAAGCAGAGTCAAAAGGAAGGAAGCATGGGCATGCTGGGAAGGGGGTGGAGGCAATAGCATGATGGGAGTCGTAGTCATTGATATTGGTCACCCCCACAACTGTCCCATCAACACCACCCTGAACCATGCTCACATCACAGGGAGTGGAGAAGGACTCACAAGATGGCTGACACTGGCTACTGCTGTGGGGAGCACAAGGCCCTGCTGGCAACTGTGCACCAACAAACAGCAGGACACCACTGACTGACATCCTGAGAGACAACTTGCACTCCCTGCAATGCAAGCACGTTCCATGGTGGGATATCTGGCTGGCTGGGTGGGAAGGGGGACTTGCAGCACTGACTATAGTCACAAGCACCTCCCCTCATACACACACCCCAACACAAACTCCACAGTACCCACCTGGTAGTATGCAATGCCCTCCATCCCAACACAAGATCCCACAAAGGACCACCACCCTGGGTTATGTTGTGTGAAGCACAGGGACACTCTTGGGACTCTTAGCCAAACAACTGCCAGGACAACACTCCCAGCCATCCTGTCAGCACAGCCAGCCCACCCCACAGGGAAGCAGAGTCAAAAGGAAGGAAGCATGGGCATGCTGGGAAGGGGGTGGAGGCAATAGCATGATGGGAGTCGTAGTCACTGATATTGGTCACCCCCACAACTGTCCCATCAACACCACCCTGAACCATGCTCACATCACAGGGAGTGGAGAAGGACTCACAAGATGGCTGACACTGGCTACTGCTGTGGGGAGCACAAGGCCCTGCTGGCAAATGTGCACCAACAAACAGCAGGACACCACTGACTGACATCCTGAGAGACAACTTCCACTCCCTGCAATGCAAGCACGTCCCATGGTGGGATATCTGGCTGGCTGGGTGGGAAGGGGGACTTGCAGCACTGACTATAGTCACAAGCACCTCCCCTCACACACACACCCCAACACAAACTCCACAGTACCCACCTGGTAGAATGCAATGCCCTCCATCCTAACACAAGATCCCACAAAGAACCACCACCCTGTGTTATGTTGTGTGAAGCACAGGGACACTCTTGGGACTCTTAGCCAAACAACTGCCAGGACAACACTCCCAGCCATCCTGTCAGCACAGCCAGCCCACCCCACAGGGAAGCAGAGTCAAAAGGAAGGAAGCATGGGCATGCTGGGAAGGGGGTGGAGGCAATAGCATGATGGGAGTCGTAGTCACTGATATTGGTCACCCCCACAACTGTCCCATCAACACCACCCTGAACCATGCTCACATCACAGGGAGTGGAGAAGGACTCACAAGATGGCTGACACTGGCTACTGCTGTGGGGAGCACAAGGCCCTGCTGCCAACTGTGCACCAACAAACAGCAGGACACCACTGACTGACATCCTGAGAGACAACTTACACTCCCTGCAATGCAAGCACGTTCCATGGTGGGATAACTGACTGGGTGGGTGGGTGGGTGGGAAGGAGGTCTGGCTGTCAACCAAACACAATCAATGCAGACCATGTTCACACCCCAGAAAATACATAGAAATGCCCAAATAATGCAGGACAATGTGCCACACCAATATCAACCCCTGACTGTGACGACTCAGGACAATGCAATGTACAGGCCCGCACCCAGAGGCACAGTCACAACTGTCATGTGTGTCAACCATTGATGCCTGCAGAAACATGACATACATTGTTTGTGTCTCCCAAAAACAGGTGATGATGGGGACACAGCAGCAGACGCTGAGGAGTCCCAGTCCCAGGCTCAAGAGGATGCCGAGCTCACTGGCGTCGTACAGCCTCTGTCCTCCTCGGACGATGAAGAACAACCTGGCACATCCGGTGTAAGTCAACATGCAGCACCAGCAGGACCACCAGCTGCAGCACCAGCAGGACCACCAGCTGCACCCCCTGCACCCACCCCTCCAACGACTGTCACCACGAATACCATCCCTGCCGACATGGACAGAAGAAGGAGCAACACCAGCACAGTGACCCTGGACCAACCTGGGGCCATGGCCACCACCACCACCACCAACCCCCAAGGTGGACCAGGGTTATCTGTGCGTGCCACTGCACACACTGCACATGTCAGCAGGGGTGGTGGGAGGGGTGGGAGACAGAGGTCGCTGCTTGCAGACGTTGCTGGTGTGCATGATGACCCACAACTGGTACGCATAGCTGATGCGTACCAGTCCAGCACCGGAGAGCTCAGCCAGGTAGTGGGGCTCCTCAGAGACATTAAACAGCAGCAGTCTGCCCATCATGCCCGCTTGGACTCCCACATGTCCCACGTGGAGTCACACATGTCCCGTGTGGACTCACACATGTCCCGCGTGGAGTCCAAGTGGGATGCACTGCATGAGATGACGGCGGTGCACAGGGACATTTTACAATGCCTCCGCCAGATGAACAGCAACCAGTCCACACCTCCATGTGTGCCAACAACATCTGGTGCCGAACAAACTGCAACTGCCACAGGGAGGGAGGAGGACTCTGGCGGAGAGTCCCCTGCACCGCAGCAGCCTGCACTTGAGGGCCCCCCCCATGAAGAGGGGTCGTCCGAGGAGGGAAAAGTGAGAGGCCGATGGCCAAGCGCAACTCCCAGGAAGCCTGAACCTGTTCTGGATGTTCGCCTTTGTGCACAGACTGTTCACCCTGTTGACGGCAACACTACTCCCACACATTGCATGGGGAGTACAAGTTGGACCAATGTGTCAGACAACTGTGGCCCCGATACTGGGGATCCTGTCTACCCGGACTTTCAATTCACCTAGGAACTTGGGATTGCAAGATTCATGTACAGCACAACCCATCCTATGCACTATTAACACAAATGTATCACAATAAACACACTAATACACCATACTTGCCTCTGTCGTGATTCCAACGTGGGTGCTGTTAAGGGGATGATGAACTGCAAAATTACACTGTGTATGCGAACTGCAACAGCAAGGACAACACAGGCATGTGAGTACAGGAAACGTGACACACATGAGGGAGACACACCACCAGGGCTACACGACACATACACACCTAGGCCATCTGACTCATTGCCTACACTGATGTTGCCAGGGAAGACGGTGCAATGCACAGACACCACACCCATTCCCAGTTGTAGTCAAGTAGCCCACAGGTGCAGTAAGCAAATGGCAGTCAAATATGTGACCACAGACAACGCACATCACAAAGTGAAGCACAGGTGTATTACACAGTTGCAACATGCCGTAACCACTACAGATGCAAGGTAACCCCACCTGGCAGCGGGCACACAGTCAACAACTGTAGACGGAAGGAAGTCCATGGGTGTGGCGCACATCACCTGTAGGGACACAACAGCTACCAGCCTGGATGTGCAATCACGTCGTCGGTGGACACAGTTGACCAAACGAATCTGAAAGTACCCTGTGAAGGACAGAAATGACACACAGTCAAAAGCAATGGAGTACAGGACAGAACAGCAAAACACATGCACAATACATGTTACAAGATACCCACCCAGAACCAAGTTAGCATGTCAACACTGTTGGGGAGTACAGCCCACCTGTTAGCACACATCGCAACACACATCCAGTCAAGTGGCCCATGGACACACTCCCACAGCACCAGAGCACCACCCACACATCATGCCAACTCACATCATTGACATGACACCTCAGGATACTCACATTCAGCTAAAGAAGTTGGTGATGAGCTGTGTGCGGACATCACCATCACCATCATCATCATCATCATCGTCACTGGCATCGTGGTCCAGGCCAGGATCCTCCACAGGTGGCGGATGTTGGTCATTGTCATCCTGGATGAGAGGCAACTCCTTCCGCACTGCCAGGTTGTGGAGCATGCAGCAGACGATGATAATCTTGCACACTTTCGCAGGGGCATATGGGAGGGACCCTCCGGTCTTGTCCAGGCAGCGGAAGCGGCTCTTCAGGAGACCAAAGGTCCGCTCAATCACTCTCCTGGTCCGACCATGTGCCTCATTGTAGCGCATCTGGGCAGGTGTCACAGGGTTCCTGAGGGGTGTCAGCAACCACGGCATGTTGGGGTATCCCGAGTCACCTACGGACAGACAAGTGCACATTAGCTGACTTGGAACAGTGGGCGGAATACTACAGATCAGATCACACACAATGGCACAAAGTCAGTACACACCGACAAGCCAGGCACGCTGGTTCTGCATCTGTGCCATCATCCTGGGGATGCGACTACTCCTCATCACAAAGGCATCGTGTGCTGAACCAGGGAAACGGGCACACACGTGTGTGACGGTCATGTCTGCAAGACACACCACCAGTGCATTGACCGAGTGGTAGTGCTTGCGGTTCCTGTAGGCCTGCTCCTGGGCCTGTGGTGGTACCAAAGCCACATGTGTCCCATCAATGGAGCCAATTACATGCGGCATCCTCCCCAGGGCATAAAAGTCACTGTTCACGTCAGTGATTCGTCGCAGTCTAGGGAAATAGATGTACCGGTTCAGGAAGAGCAACATTGCCGCCAAAACATCGCGGAGCACACGGCTGAACATGGTCTGTGACATCCCACCAGCAGTCGCCACAGTATGTTGGAAGGTACCGGTGGCAAAGAAGTGTAGGGCTGCCATCACCTTCACCTTGGGGGTCAGCGCTGTAGGATACGGCCGGCCAGGCTGCAAATGTGGGGACAACTGCACTGCCAAATCCTCAATCAGCTGCCTGGTGAAGCGGTACCGTCGGATGCTGTCCCGTTCCACCATCGTTGCCAGGTCTGGGAATGGCCGATGGACAGCAGGAGCCCTGCAGTGCAGAGGAGAAGTAAGCAAGATTGTCAGTCACCCCACATATGCGGCATTGAACACACTCAAGATCCCAACATACATCATTATGAGGCACAACTACATGAAGTGTGCAGTACCGGAAGGACATGTATGGTACATACATGGCCAACATCTGTCAACACGGTCCAACAGGTGGCATCAATTAGTCCCAGGTTGGCCCATTGGATATCATGAGGCCGTGTCACAGTTCCCATCTCCTGCTGCCGTGTCACAATAACCCCCCACAGGGACATGTGAGGACAGATGTGCCCCAGGCACCACAGCTCAACGACAGGTACATTCCCAGGGACCCTGTAATGCCACATGGACACTGGCATTACATGGAGTATCATGTATACACCACAGCAAAACAACCATGACCCCCACAGGTAGTGGCCCCACTTGCCACGGCAGGACAGACATGGACGTCTGTGACACACACGCACAACATCAGAGTCCATGCACACACAACGTGGATGTGGAGACTGTCTCCCATTGTGCACATGAAATCAGAGACATTGTAAACACCACATGCACAAAGACTGTGGAGGACCATCACTATTGTGCCACTGGGACACCCTGGCTCAAACATACCGTCCCACATGGGACTCACGGGGTATGTGACATGACATACACATACACCACTGTGAAATGTGACCATGGCACATGCACAGATATGAACAGTTGCACATCACAGTGGTCACGTACACGTAACACCCAGGATCCTGTCCCCATGAACACGTGCACAGCCTGGGGGTGGCTGCCCACAGGTGACACCCACAGGACAACATGTACACCAACATACACACAATAGGAAATGCAGCCTTACATGCCTTATGATAAAGTTTGGACAGGCTGTCGTGTGGTAGGTGTGCCCCTCACTCCCTGGGAGCTATCTGTGGCTGGCATATGTCCATCTGAGACAGGCAGGCTGACATATGCCAGTCACATGTACAGTGATGCGTTGAACAGCAATGGACTGATCGGTGCCTCCGGCCGGCCCATTGCTTTCAATGTGTGCGGGTACGCGTTGTACCCCTGTGCGCGTTGAACTGCAATGGACCGATCGGTGCCTCCGGCCGGCCCATTGCTTTCAATGTGTGCGGGTACGCGTTGTACCCCTGTGCGCGTTGAACAGCAATGGACCGATCGGTGCCTCCGGCCGGCCCATTGCTTTCAATGTGTGCGGGTACGCGTTGTACCCCTGTGCGCGTTGAACTGCAATGGACCGATCGGTGCCTCCGGCCGGCCCATTGCTTTCAATGTGTGCGGGTACGCGTTGTACCCCTGTGCGCGTTGAACTGCAATGGACCGATCGGTGCCTCCGGCCGGCCCATTGCTTTCAATGTGTGCGGGTACGCGTTGTACCCCTGTGCGCGTTGTACCGCAATGGACCGATCGGTGCGCACCCATTGACAATGGGCTTGCCTGGCAACGGACGCGTTTTCGAATTTCGAACGAGTCGGTTGCTGGAAAATCAGTTGGTCACCCACAACAATGTTGCAAAATCATGTATGTCATGAAGTTGAAGATTTGAAGGATGCTGTGGGCGTGTTTTGGTGCTGCTATTCCATGGATTGGCCAGATTCAGAAGATGCAAACGACTTGGACCTATCACTTTGGACACAAGGGACAGTATCTGCCTCTCCAGCACATATATATTGCTGTCTGTTCCCCTGAGAGCCCACTTGCCTGCACTACATGCTCCAAGACGACATCTGCCACTGCACTGCTGCTGTCTCTGCCCCTCTGGACCCTGCAATGGCACGTACTGTGGAGAGAGCCCCAGCCTTCAGCCTTGAAGAGAACCAGGCCCTGCTGGACAGCCTACTTCCACAGTACAGCAAGCTGTATGGGACACCAGGGGAGCAGGTGAGTGTTCTGTGCACTGCCTTTCTGAATGTGCATTTTGTCTGACTAGCAAGGCTGAGAGTCTGCACGCCACTGGCTAGCAGGCTCACTGAGTAGTTGTCACCCCCCATAGTGTGTAGTGACTTGCACTGGACAGGTATGGTGCAGTGACAGTGCATTTGAACATGGTTTTACTTCCCATGCAATGATACCATGTAGTGACGTCTGGCAAACTGTCCATGGTCAGCTTTGCACTGCCTGTGTACATCATGTGCCCCTGTGATTGAGAAATGTATATACAACTGTGTCATGTACGGATATGTTGCATGTGTGGTAACGGCCTTTTCACTTTGTCATCCTGACAGGTTAATGCCCATCGGAAGCAGGAAATCTGGAAGGACATCGTCCGGGCTGTCCGGTCCGTGGGGGTCTACAAGCACCGGATCCGCAACTGCCAGAAGAGGTGGCAGGACCTTCGGGGCTGGACCCGGAGGATTGCACGGGTCCAGCTGAAGCTGTCGCCTCCTCGCAGGAGGGGCGGAACACGGACCCTGACCCCCCACATGCTCCAGATCCTGGCGGTGGTGTTTCCAGACCTGAATGGGCAGCTGAAGGCCAGACAGCAGCAAGGAGGGGGTGAGTCAAAGACTGCACTGTGAACTCTGTATTACATGCTTTGTGCCCTCCTCTGGCCTGGTTCAACTGCCACAGTGCAGCAGTCATGTTGTCCAGGAGCCATGTCCCTCTATTGTGCACTGCCCACTGCCCACCTGATACCCAGGTGTGGCCCTTACAGTCAGGGAATTGTGTCACTTGGGACTGTGTCCTTGCAGTTTGCTTCACTAAAGGTGGGGGACAGCATCTGTTTCCCTAACTCTGTTGTGGGCATCATGGGTGGGTCCATTGTTCACACAACGCCTGGGTTTGGACATGTGATCTGCGTGTTGCTTTGATATGCGGTCCACTTGCTGAGCTGAGCCACCACATGTGCCTGGGGTATGTGGCACACGCCCATGCAGCGGGTGGGAACAATGTTTGTGCCCCAGGAGTGTGCAGATTACGTGTGTCACACATACATAGCCAGCTATCCACTGTCCAGGGCACATCCCTCATTCATGTGGAGCAGGACAGTCATGCCTACTCCAGGCCATGCAATGCACTCTGTACTCCCACTCCCGTGTATCAGCTGACACATTGTGCACAGTGATTTGACCCCTCCGGTGTCTGCCTCTGTGTCAGTGTGCTGTGGATTAGTTGCCAGGACTGCTGGGGTGTTTCTTGGTAGGGGCTCAGCATGCCCCTGGAGATGTGACCATAGGAGACGATACTTGTGTGTCACATAGGTGTTTGATCAGCTGCCCGTGCAGACTGGGGTATGCAAATGTGATGTTCAGGCAGCTGTTCCCCATTCACAGCAAATTGTGAGGGGCTCAGGTTCAGAGGGTAGTGTCACAGGTCTCCCATATGTCCAATAGGTGTGACCTGGACAGATGAGGGTTGAGATGATGTGTTGTGTGGGGGATGTACATGTGCACTTGTGCAGCTCCAGGACTTGCATTCCCCATGACCTACTATTGTGACACAGTGCATAGTGTTGTTGTCTGGCTGCCAAGTCATACATCACTGAGACAGTGATGTATGACTTAACAGTCATGCCTCTGCCATGGCATGTGTCAACTTATTTGTGGTCCTGCAGGGGAGTGACATGTGCTACATGCACACCATAGTGGCGCTGGCTATCAGGACATGGGTGCATCATGGTGTCTGTCGCTGGTATGCATCACATGCATTTCCTATTTGACTCTGGGCATCCCTTTCATCCGGAAACCTGTACTGACTCAGTGGCAAGAGCTGTGATGTGTCCACACCGTGTCCTCTGCACTGTCCAACTACTGTGTACTTGGTGCATGTGTCCACACTGGGGTGTTGCAATCCAACAGACACCAGACAGATGGGTGCAAGGCCATGTGGGATGTGAGTGCCATGCTTGGCATCAGACTGACAATTGGCTTCTCCTGTTCAGTTAGGGCACTTTTAGCAATGTACAACTAATGATGCCAGGCCTTGCTCTGTGATGTGCTGTGCTCACAGTGGTGTGTGCGTTTGGTGCAGGTGACTGATGTCTGTCTGTTTCCCCATTGTTTGCAGATACATCCATGGCCACGGAAGGGGACAGCTCCACGGACCAGGAGGAGCCAGAGAGCCAGACTGGGTCAGCAGCCGAGGAGTGGTCGGAGGGACCCAGTGGCATGGAGGGCGAGGGGAGCCACACCGAGGAATCCTCAGCACCATCCACCTCAGCTGAGGACCAGAGCAACTCGGAGGATGACTCCCTTGTGGAGGCGGGTGTCAGCAGCCACCACACCCCAGCTAGTGTTGCTGTCCCCGCCACCACCAGCACCACCACCACCCTCCCATCGGCTCCCATTCCCCAGGTCCGTGGAGGCTCCCATGTTCGGGAGCGTGTCTCCTTTGGCCCAGGCACCGCACCCCCTGCCCCTGTGTCCCCTGCTGCCCTGAGTGAGGAGTCTGTGTACCTCCTTCGCCAGCTCCATGTAGGGCAGACAGCCATGCTGAGTGTCCTCCATGCGCACACCGCACTGTTGACTCAGCTGGTGTCGTTCATGGAGGGCATCTCATCGGGCATGTCTGACCTACAGAGGGGCAACAGGTCCATGGACTCCTCCCTGACGGCAGCAGTGTCCCTCCTCAGACAGTCCCTCACCCCTCCTGCCTCTGCTCCATCCACACTCCCCAGCACCTTGCCCGTCCCAAGCACACACACACCGGCACAGGCACACACCAGCACACACACATCCAGCACACAGACACACACGCCACAAACTAAACGCACACGCACGCACAGTCAGGGGACTGAAACCAGACTCACAGGGGATGGGGCCCTGGTACACACACACGCATCCACGGGCACTGCGCAGTCCTCACTTGCCTCTCCCTCCAAAGCACCCTCCCTTGCCTCACCTGCAACCCCAAAGACCCAGCGCCTCTTCCTCAGTGACCTCGGCCTCTTCCCCTCCGATCCAGCTGCCCCAGCATCCAGGGGGAAGAGGAAGCCCCCACATGGAGCAGAGTGCCCCTCGCCCTCGGACACCCTCCCCCAGGCGCAGACAGACTGAGGCCCCCACCCGCAAGTCCCCCGGAGTGGTAAGAGCAAGACCCCGCCGCCGCCCTGCAGCTCAAGCACCAGGTCACCTTCCTCCATCCCTCAGGCCCCCACTCCACAGGTGCCCCCGCCACACCCTGCCCCAGGTTCCCCCACCCACAGATATACCATCCCCAAGAGGCTCCGGCCTTCTCCCCCTGCCACTTGCTCTCCCGGCACCACACCCCCGCTGCGCTTGTCTGTGCCACTGATGTGGTGAGGGTGTACTCCCCCTCTGTCCAGCCCACCTTGCCTGTTCCCCATTCTCCTCCCCTGGTGGGTAGGCACTGCAGTGGAGTCCACTACCACCCTGTCTGACTTGGGCACTGCAGTGGCGGACCTGTCCACTCCATCTGCAGGGTCCACTGCAGTCGTGCCGGCACCCACAACATCTGAGCCATGCCCCCCAGTTGTGCCGGCACACACCATGTCAGACACCTCCACTGCAGTTGTCAGTGGCTCTCCAGCACCCACCACCCCTTCCCTGCTTCCTCCTGGTGAGCCCTGATCCTGTCCCTGCGGTGCCTGGCCTACCCCCGGTTGCCCCTCCTAGTGGATTGTCCCTGGTTTTGTGCAGGCATGTGTAGGGTGGCATCTGCCACTGTCACCCACTTGTGACTTTGTTGATGGACTGGCCATTGGCCTTTGTTTATGTTCTACCGGACTTCTACTTTTAATGCCACATATGCTGAATAAAGCAACTTTCTGTTCTCTAGTGCTTTTGCTTCTGATGTACATGATGTTGATGATGCTAACAATGCCCTTGCTGCAGTGATGGTGATATTTGGTCTCATGATAATGAAGTGTTACTGTGCAGGAACCCATGTGGTCCAGGGGTTATGTGTCCTATCCTGTGGTGTATCCATGTCATCCATAGCAGCATCTGAGGGTGTCATGTGTTCAGTATTTGGCAATGAGATTTCCTACTTAGATTGGCAACTTCACATCTGTGGCCTCCACCCCTGCACATCTGTTGTGCCTGCCATTGTTCTATTCGTCTACTTCCCTGACCGTGTGGCCATCTCCAGTGAACATGCAGGTTTGGGCATCAATGGGGAAGGACTCATCTGTGTTGTCAGTGCAACATTGCTATACAAGTGTGTTGGATCTGTGCTGATGATTCCGTTGGCACTTCCATGACCAGGCTGATGGGACGGGAGCCCTCATTTGTTGCTAATTGTTGATTGTGTGTCCCATTGCTGCCATGGTATGGTATCTGTTCGCCTCACATCTGCAGTCTCCACAGGGTATCTGCATGTGTGTGCCCATTGGTGCAAATATGTGGGTCTGCATTCGGATGGTCACTTCTGTCATTGTGTAATTGATGATTGTTGACGGTGTCAGCCCCCATGGGTGTTGTTTGTCTGCACATGGCCAAAGTTATGTCTTATTTGCACTGCAGGATTTGGCTCCCCCAATTTATGTTGCAATGGGACACTGATGTGTTTGTTGTTCTGTGACCAGGAATCATCCATGCAGTTTGGCAGTTGCACCTCTTACTTTGTCAACACTTGCCTTTTGGTCACTGTGATGATGGGGTTTGGACCCCATTGCCACAATGTTCAAGATGTGCTGCAGCTATGGACCCCACACTTACCTTTTGGTCACTGTGATGATGGGGGTTTGGACCCCATTGCCACAATGTTCAAAATGTGCTTCTGCTATGGACCCCACACTTACATTTTGGTCACTGTGATGATGGGGGTTTGGACCCCATTGCCACAATGTTCAAAATGTGCTGCAGCTATGGACCCCACACTTACCTTTTGGTCACTGTGATGATGGGGGTTTGGACCCCATTGCCACAATGTTCAAAATGTGCTTCTGCTATGGACCCCACACTTACCTTTTGGTCACTGTGATGATGGGGGTTTGGACCCCATTGCCACAATGTTCAAAATGTGCTTCTGCTATGGACCCCACACTTACATTTTGGTCACTGTGATGATGGGGGTTTGGACCCCATTGCCACAATGTTCAAAATGTGCTTCAGCTATGGACCCCACACTTACCTTTTGTTCACTGTGATGATGGGGGTTTGGACCCCATTGCCACAATGGTCATGGCCTGCTTGCATTGTGGGTGCCACACACATATATGTGTGGCACATGTGCTAGGGGGTCACATTGTATGTTCAAAGTCATGTTCGGTGTTGTAGGCATTTGACACAGTCTACACACGCTTGTCATGGTGTTGGGGGGATGTCTTCTTCTTGCATTCCCTAGTTTGTGGTGTGCTGGTTGTGTCATGCATTGTCCATCCTATGAGTGGGGGTGGTAGTAGTGGTAGGCATCCTGCCCCCTGGCTAAGGGTGGTGGTAGGCATCCTGCCCCCCTGGGTGAGGGTGGTAGTAGTGGTAGGCATCCTGCACCCCTGGGTGAGGGTGGTAGTAGTGGTGGGCATCCTGCCCCCCTGGCTAAGGGTGGTAGTAGTGGTAGGCATCCTGCCCCCCTGGGTGAGGGTGGTAGTAGTGGTAGGCATCCTGCCCCCCTGGGTGAGGGTGGTAGTAGTGGTGGGCATCCTGCCCCCCAGGCTGAGGGTGGTAGTAGTGGTAGGCATCCTGCCCCCCTGGGTGAGGGTGGTAGTAGTGGTAGGCATCCTGCCCCCCTGGGTGAGGGTGGTAGAAGTGGTAGGCATCCTGCCCCCCTGGGTGAGGGTGGTAGTAGTGGTGGGCATCCTGCCCCCCTGGCTAAGGGTGGTAGTAGTGGTAGGCATCCTGCCCCCCTGGGTGAGGGTGGTAGTAGTGGTAGGCATCCTGCCCCCCTGGGTGAGGGTGGTAGTAGTGGTGGGCATCCTGCCCCCCTGGCTAAGGGTGGTAGTAGTGGTAGGCATCCTGCCCCCCTGGGTGAGGGTGGTAGTAGTGGTAGGCATCCTGCCCCCTGGGTGAGGGTGGTAGTAGTGGTAGGCATCCTGCCCCCCTGGGTGAGGGTGGTAGTAATGGTGGGAATCCTGCCCCCCCTGGCTAAGGGTGGTAGTAGTGGTAGGCATCCTGCCCCCCTGGCTAAGGGTGGTCGTAGTGGTAGGCATCCTGCCCCCCTGGGTGAGGGTGGGAGTAGTGGTAGGCATCCTGCCCCCCTGGGTTAGGGTGGTAGTAGTGGTAGGCATCCTGCCCCCCCTGGGTGAGGGTGGTAGTAGTGGTGGGCATCCTGCCCCCCTGGCTAAGGGTGGTAGTAGTGGTAGGCATCCTGCCCCCCTGGCTAAGGGTGGTAGTAGTGGTAGGCATCCTGCCCCCCTGGGTGAGGGTGGTAGTAGTGGTGGGCATCCTGCCCCCCCTGGCTAAGGATGGTAGTAGTGGTAGGCATCCTGCCCCCCCTGGGTGAGGGTGGTAGTAGTGGTAGGCATCCTGCCCCCCTGGGTGAGGGTGGTAGTAGTGGTGGGCATCCTGCCCCCCCAGGCTAAGGGTGGTAGTAGTGGTAGGCATCCTGCCCCCCCTGGCTAAGGGTGGTAGTAGTGGTGGGCATCCTGCCCCCCCTGGCTAAGGGTGGTAGTAGTGGTAGGCATCCTGCCCCCCCTGGGTGAGGGTGGTAGTCGTGGTAGGCATCCTGCCCCCCCTGGGTGAGGGTGGTAGTAGTGGTAGGCATCATGCCCCCCCTGGGTGAGGGTGGTAGTAGTGGTAGGCATCCTGCCACCGCTGGGTAGGGGTGGTGGTGCGCATTCAGGCCCCTGTGTGCATATGTGGCATTGGTGATGGGCATCCCGCCCCTATGGTGCTGCTGTTGCTGGTGTAAGTATATTCAGCATCCCCGTGTGTGTGTGTGTGTCGTGTACGTGTTGTATGTGTTTTGTGGTTGGTGTCTGGCTTACCTTCTGCGCCGTACGCGTCCGTGCCTGTTCCGGTAGTAAATGTAGAATATTGGTATGATCGGGACGAAGGGATTCATGGTTGGTTCGTGTCGTTCGTCCTTCTCGTTGCTTCGCGTCGTCCTCGTCGCTTCGCCTCGTCCTCGTCGCTTCGCCTCGTCCTCGTCGCTTCGCGTCGTCCTCGTCGCTGCCGTGTTCGTCTCGGAGCCGTGGATCGTGTTGTGGCGCGAATCGGAGCTTATGTGCGCCTCTCCCGGATGCTTTGACGTGCCGTGCGTAGTGACGGGTTCGGCGCGTACGGAAAGCGCATCGTACTTGTCCGGCCGGACGGGGCTGCATTTTTCCTTCCGTGCGACTCGATTCGGCGTTTCCGGATTCGCCTCGGTCGGAGAACAGGACCTGGTTTGGGTGAGTACGGCTCGGCCGGATTTTTTGCTGTTGTGCGCATCGTACTTGCTCGTTCGGTGTACTGTACGGATCGGTCGGGAAACAGGCTTTCGCATGGCTTTTTTCCCGACCGAATGGTATTGGGTGCGCCTCCGACCGAGATCGGAATCGGCCCCTAAGTCAGAGAAGGTGCTGGACATTAAAGAGATAAAAATTACTATTCCCACTCCAGTCAGTATTAAGTCAGGGAGGTTGCTGGACATTAAACATATATAAATTACTATTCCCACTCCAGTCAGTATTAAGTCATGGAAGATGCTGGACACTAAACATATAAAATTACTATTCCCACTCCAGTCAAAATTAAGTCAGGGAAGATGCTGGACATTAAACATATATAAATTACTATTCCCACTCCAGTCAGTATTAGGTCTGAGAAGGTGCTGGACATTAAACACATAATAATTACTATTCGCACTCCAGTCAGAATTAAGTCAGGGAAGATGCTGGACACTAAACAGATAAAATTACTATTCCCACTCCAGTCAAAATTAAGTAGGGAAGGTGCTGGACATTAAACATATATAAATTACTATTCCCACTCCAGTCAGTATTAAGTCAGAGAAGGTGCTGGACATTAAACATATATAAATAACTATTCCCACTGCAGTCAGTATTAAGTCTGGGAAGGTGCTGGACATTAAACACATAAAAATTACTATTCCCACTCCAGTCAGTATTAAGTCAGGAAAGATGCTGGACACTAAACATATAAAATTACTATTCCCACTACATTAATTATTAAGTCAGGAAAATTCAGGACACTATGGGGCCGAATCCGATTTGGGCAGGAAATCTCTCCGACCGAGCCGGACCCGGAGAGATTTCCGACCGAATCGGACCCTAGCAGTCCGACCGAACGAGTACGATGCGTTCGCATGCTATCGGACTCGATTCGGTCGGACTCCCATTGAAGTCAATGGGAGCCGGTTGTACAACGCATACGCGGGCTCCCATTGACTCAATGGGTGCGAGGCGAACAAGGGCGCCCCCTATAGCGGGTACGCGTCGAAGCAGGTCACACCATACACGCACAGGTAGGGGGACCCATGGGTCCCCCCTGTGTGCGACTCGCGCGGCTAGTCGTACAGGGGGGTCCGACACGGACCCCCAAAGTGCGGCTCCGACTGAGTCGGTCGGACTGCTTGCAGCGCGCATCGTACTTACCCGGCCGGGGAACGTCTCCATTGCGCGGTGCGAGTTGTGTCCGTGCGAATCGGTCGGAGCGGTTGGGTCCCGCGAACGAGTCGGTCGGCAATTTCGCGTACGTTCGCATCGTACTCACTCGCCCGGACGCACGTCCGACTCGGTCGGAAACAGGGCATCCGAATCGGATCCGGTAAGCCGAATCCGATTCGGAGCTCCTACCGGCCGAGATCGGAATCGACCCCTAAATATATATATTTTACTATTTGAACAACCTCACCATTTTCTCCTAATAACCCAACATCCCAGTACTAAAAAAACCTATAATTTCTATTTTTAATTAACTTTATTTCTTCAAATTAATTCCAAATTTTTAATTTTTAATGTAATAGTTAATTTTAGAATAATATTTAAATAACACTCCCCACCCTTACCCCCTAATAACACAACATCACACTTCTAAAAAACAAAATATGTTTCCTTTTTATAATTTCACTTTCTAATTTTGAAAAATTTGCTATTTAAACTTTTTTATTTAAATATATCAATTCATATAACTAATTTTAAAACACTCCCCAACCTTCTCCCCTAATAACACAATATCCCACTCTAAAAACAAAAAATTATTTTCGAATTTTAAATTTAAATTTCATATTTTAAATTATTTCCAAAATTCGAAATTTTAATTTCATATATAAATGTTATACTAATATTTTAAAAACACTACCCACCCTTATCCCCTATTAACCCAACATCCCACTCCGAAAAGAAAACATATTTTTTATATTTTTTTTCTAAATTTCGTTTTTGTAAATAATTTCTAATTTTAAATAAATTTTATTAATATATAAATTTTATCCTAGTATTTTTAAAACACTACCCACCCTTATCCCCTAATAACCCAACATCCCGCTCCTAAAACAAAACATATATTTTATATTTTTAATATAAATTTCGTTCTTGAAATTAATTTCTAATTTAAAAAAAAAAAAATTAATATCTAAATTTAAACTAATATTTTTAAAATACTCCCCACCCTTATCCCCTAATAACCCAACATCCCGCTCCTAAAAAAAACCATATATTTTATATTTTTAATATAAATTTCGTTTTTTAAATTAATTTCTCATTTAAAAAAATTAAATTAATATGTAAATTTACACTAATATTTTTAAAATACTCCCACCCTTATCCCCTAATAACCAAACATCCCGCTCCTAAAACATATATTACAAAAAAATGTTTTATACAATTTCAAACAAATATTCAAACAATTAAAATAATACAAAATGAATAACAATACAGAATATTTAAATATTAACAAAAAAATGATATTTTACACTTTCTATATTTTTTTGTCGATATTTTTTACAACACTAACTATTCGATATTATCTATTGACGATATTACTTGTTCGATATTTTATACTTCAATATTTTTTAAATTAAAAAAACCAATATTTTTGACTACGATATTCATTAATACGATATTATGAGACATTCGATATTACAACTTCGATATTTCTGCAATTCGATATTTAGGATTCGATATTATGTCTATTCACCCACAAATTGGACCTGAGAGGGCCTGGCTTGTTGGTTAGTGCAGTCTTTCAATATATTGTTTGGTTAATTTCAAGTTTAATAATCTAAAACATTGTTAAATGTTTGGCTAAAATTAATTTTTATTCTTATAGGAGACTCAGCTTACCCTAACTGATCATTGGTGTGGGCACCACTGAGGAATCTAATAATGCAAGGGGAAGTCTGCATCAATTAGATCCATGGAAGAACATGGAGGCCACTGGAGTGGGCTTTTTGGCACTTTATGGCCAGATTTCGTTATATGGATAAGACTGGTTGATCCCTCCTCTACTCACTAGATAAGGTGTGCCACATCACCATGGCCTGCTGCATGTTACACTACATAGCCCTGCAACGGAACATCCCATACATTGAAGAGGATGTAGACCATGAAGAGCCACCCAATGAGCATGTTAAAATGCCAAATGGAGATGATAGTGGTGAAAAGGAAGGGATGTTATTGACAACTTCTTCACATGAGTGTGAGTATATAGTTACAGTTTATTACATTACATGTTAAACCAATTTTCAACCAATTTTTAGTCAGATGAGGATGACAGTCTATGCAGGAAATCTTTTAGGAAGGGCAAGTTAAGGAAAATACAGTGCAAAGATTTTGTTGAACAAAGTTTTGACACATTGAGTACTCTGTTCATTTACATTGTTTATCTTTGATAGTTCTTAAAAAATGTGCCTTCAAAATGTTTCATTTGTTCTGTGAAAAATGTGTAATGTAATCAACCAATTGCCTTTGTTTTTGATCAGTTTTAGGTTCCTTCACCATATAATCTTCATATGGACATTTCAAAGTTGTGACATTGGCAGTTATATGCTGCTTTTGCAAAGTACAAAGGGAACATGGGTTGATCCTGTGAACACACACACAGAATTTCGGTGTACATATCTTGTACAAAAGCAACTTGCACAGTGATAGAATTGAGGTTTTCAAGATTGAGTTAGACTTGTTTTCTGTGGAATGTTGGCACCAAGCTAATGTGTGTTTCTTAAATTGCTCTGACCACATGTGGTAGTCGACATAAAGGGGCCGATTCCGATTCCGGCCGGAAAACGTACCGACCGACTCGGAGCCGGAATTAATTCTGACCGACACGTACCGGTGCAGCCCGACCCGCAAAGTACGATGAGAAGCGAGCAAAACCCGACTGACTCGTACGGAACACAAGCCGAACGACCGAGCCGCGCGGAAAACAGCAATCCGGCCGGAAAAACATGCGATTCGAACCGACTGACTCGCACCCGGAACAATACCGAACGAGACGTACCCGTGGACTCCCACCCGCCAAGTACGATGCAAGGCGTGGAAAACACGACCGAGTCGCACGGAGGACAAGCCGTACGACCAACACGCATACAAAACTGCGAGCCGAAGCAACCCAATACACCGCGACCGACGCGGACGCAGCACAGAAAACAGCACAAACACAGCGTGAACGAAACGGACGAGCCTGTACCAGACAACTGCAGGGTCTGACTCGGTCACAAGAACGTCTCCTACATGCACGAAAAGTACAAAGGGAAAATACACAAAAAAAGGCCAAACAAGCAATTACAAAGCCAATAAATACTGGGGGGGGGAGGGGCAGGGAACAAAGACACACCCACAACTCCACCCATATAAAGGACACAAATCCCTACCATGATCCTTTGCAAATTCTAATTACCTGCCAGCATTCAACAGACAGCAACCACACACCCACAGCTCATCCATCACACAAGCCACACACCATCAGCACCACAACAAATAGAAACCTCACATACACCTAGCAAAACACACACTCACACACCTTCACCTGCACACCAACACATACATCACTCACCATCACCACCCATCACCATGCCCCCAAAGAAGAATCACAAGTTCCTAGATAGTGAATTGGAAGTCCTGGTAGATGAGATCCTCAGGGTAGAGCCACAGCTCTTTGGTACACTGGTCCAACAGACACCCATGTCACAGAAAACAAAGATGTGGGAGAGGATCGTCGACAGGGTGAACGCACAAACACCATGTTTGCGCACAAAGACAGACATCCAGAACAGGTGGTATGACGTGCGCAGGAGGGTCAAGGAGCTGCTGAAGAAGGACTACATCTTGAGCCAATACACCGGCAGTGGCCCTCCTGCCAAGCCAGTATACCTCAGGCCCTGGGAGGAGAAGGTGCGGGCCATCCTACCACCAGTGAGCGTCTATGGACTAGAAAACATCCCAGAGCCTGGTGAGTACACAACAAATGTACACAATATTCTGCGACTACACACACACATCACTGTCAAGGGGAGAGTCAAACCATGCACTCTTAGCAAATACACAGCAACCAGAACAGAATCATCCCAAAATGTGTATGTCACTCAGAGAAACACAACACATGCCATCACAAAGTGACATTTAACTGTGTCATCACATGTACAAACACAACTACAACTACAGCTAGGCAGTGGCACAAATATAACTGACATACACATCCAGACAAGTAGCCACCACTACAACACCAGCACACAGTGAAGCCCACTGAAAGAAAGGAAATATGTGTATGCTGGGCAAGTCAGTGTAGCCAATAGCATCATGGGAGTCGTAGGCACAGATATTGCTCACCCCCACAACTGTCCCATCAACACCACCCTGAACCATGCGCACATCACAGGGAGTGGAAAACAACTTACAAGATGGCTGACACTGGCTACTGCTGTGGGGAGCACAAGGCCCTGCTGGCAACTGTGCAACAACCAACAGCAGGACACCACTGACTGACATCCTGAAAGACAACTTGCACTCCCTACAATGGAACCACGTTCCATGGTGGGATATCTGGCTGGGTGGGAAGAAGGACTCACAGCCCTGACCATAGTTACCAGCAGCGTTTCTCACACACACCCCTAACACAAACTCCACAAAACTCACCTGGGAGAATGCATTGCCCCACACTCCAATCAAATATCCCACAAAGAACCACAACCCTGGGTCATGCTGAGTGAAGCACAGGGACACACATGGGACCTGTAGCAAAACTAACCCCAGGATAACACTGTCAGCCATCTTGTCAGCACAGGCACACAACCCCACAGGGAAGCAGAGTCAAAGGGAAGGAAGCATGGGCATGCTGGGAAGGGGGGTGGAGGCAATAGCATGATGGGAGTGGTAGTCACAGCTCAACATCCCCCACCCACATGGCCCAGCAAGCTCACACTCAAGCAAGCACACCCCACAGAGAGTGGAAAGCCCCATCAAAGATGTCTGACACTGGTGCTCTGTTGGGGGATCACAAGGCCCTGCTGGGAACTGGCCACCAACCAACAGCAGGACACCACTGTCAGCCATCTTGCCATTGCTCTCACACTCACACACAGTGAAGTCCACCCAAAAGCAAGTAAGTATGGGCATGCTGGGAAGTGGGGTGGAGGCAATAGCATGATGGGAGTGGTAGTCACAGCTCAACATCCCCCACCCACATGGCACAGCAAGCTCACACTCAAGCATGCACACCTCACAGAGAGTGGAAAGCCCCATCAAAGATGTCTGACACTAGTGCTCTGTTGTGGGGAGCACAAGGCCCTGCTGGCAACTGTGCAACAACCAACAGCAGGACACCACTGCCAGCCATCTTGCCATTGCTCTCACACTCACACACACTGAAGTCCACCCAAAAGCAAGTAAGTATGAGCATGCTGGGAAGTGGGGTGGAGGCAATAGCATGATGGGAGTGGTAGTCACAGATATTGCTCACCCCCACAACTGTCCCATCAACACCACCCTGAACCATGCGCACATCACAGGGAGTGGAAAACAACTGACAAGATGTCTGACACTGGCTACTGCTGTGGGGAGCACAAGGCCCTGCTGGCAACTGTGCACCAACCAACAGCAGGACACCACTGACTGACATCCTGCCATTGCTCTCACACTCACACACACTGAAGTCCACCCAAAAGCAAGTAAGTATGGGCATGCTGGGAAGTGGGGTGGAGGCAATAGCATGATGGGAGTGGTAGTCACAGATATTGCTCACCCCCACAACTGTCCCATCAACACCACCCTGAACCATGCGCACATCACAGGGAGTGGAAAACAACTGACAAGATGGCTGACACTGGGCACTGCTGTGGGGAGCACAAGGCCCTGCTGGCAATTGTGCAACAACCAACAGCAGGACACCACTGCCATCCATCTTGCCATTGCTCTCACACTCACACACACTGAAGTCCACCCAAAAGCAAGTAAGTATGGGCATGCTGGGAAGTGGGGTGGAGGCAATAGCATGATGGGAGTGGTAGTCACAGATATTGCTCACCCCCACAACTGCCCCATCAACACCACCCTGAACCATGTGCACATCACAGGGAGTGGAAAACAACTGACAAGATGGCTGACACTGGCTACTGCTGTGGGGAGCACAAGGCCCTGCTGGCAACTGTGCACCAACCAACAGCAGGACACCACTGACTGACATCCTGCCATTGCTCTCACACTCACACACACTGAAGTCCACCCAAAAGCAAGTAAGTATGGGCATGCTGGGAAGTGGGGTGGAGGCAATAGCATGATGGGAGTGGTAGTCACAGATATTGCTCACCCCCACAACTGTCCCATCAACACCACCCTGAACCATGCGCACATCACAGGGAGTGGAAAACAACTGACAAGATGTCTGACACTGGGCACTGCTGTGGGGAGCACAAGGCCCTGCTGGCAACTGTGCAACAACCAACAGCAGGACACCACTGCCAGCCATCTTGCCATTGCTCTCACACTCACACACACTGAAGTCCACCCAAAAGCAAGTAAGTATGGGCATGCTGGGAAGTGGGGTGGAGGCAATAGAATGATGGGAGTGGTAGTCACAGATATTGCTCACCCCCACAACTGTCCCATCAACACCACCCTGAACCATGCGCACATCACAGGGAGTGGAAAACAACTGACAAGATGTCTGACACTGGGCACTGCTGTGGGGAGCACAAGGCCCTGCTGGCAACTGTGCAACAACCAACAGCAGGACACCACTGCCATCCATCTTGCCATTGCTCTCTCACTCACACACACTGAAGTCCACCCAAAAGCAAGTAAGTATGGGCATGCTGGGAAGTGGGGTGGAGGCAATAGCATGATGGGAGTGGTAGTCACAGATATTGCTCACCCCCACAACTGCCCCATCAACACCACCCTGAACCATGTGCACATCACAGGGAGTGGAAAACAACTGACAAGATGGCTGACACTGGCTACTGCTGTGGGGAGCACAAGGCCCTGCTGGCAACTGTGCACCAACCAACAGCAGGACACCACTGACTGACATCCTGCCATTGCTCTCACACTCACACACACTGAAGTCCACCCAAAAGCAAGTAAGTATGGGCATGCTGGGAAGTGGGGTGGAGGCAATAGCATGATGGGAGTGGTAGTCACAGATATTGCTCACCCCCACAACTGTCCCATCAACACCACCCTAAACCATGCGCACATCACAGGGAGTGGAAAACAACTGACAAGATGTCTGACACTGGGCACTGCTGTGGGGAGCACAAGGCCCTGCTGGCAACTGTGCAACAACCAACAGCAGGACACCACTGCCAGCCATCTTGCCATTGCTCTCACACTCACACACACTGAAGTCCACCCAAAAGCAAGTAAGTATGGGCATGCTGGGAAGTGGGGTGGAGGCAATAGAATGATGGGAGTGGTAGTCACAGATTTTGCTCACCCCCACAACTGTCCCATCAACACCACCCTGAACCATGCGCACATCACAGGGAGTGGAAAACAACTGACAAGATGTCTGACACTGGGCACTGCTGTGGGGAGCACAAGGCCCTGCTGGCAACTGTGCAACAACCAACAGCAGGACACCACTGCCAGCCATCTTGCCATTGCTCTCACACTCACACACACTGAAGTCCACCCAAAAGCAAGTAAGTATGGGCATGCTGGGAAGTGGGGTGGAGGCAATAGCATGATGGGAGTGGTAGTCACAGATATTGCTCACCCCCACAACTGTCCCATCAACACCACCCTGAACCATGCGCACATCACAGGGAGTGGAAAACAACTGACAAGATGTCTGACACTGGCTACTGCTGTGGGGAGCACAAGGCCCTGCTGGCAACTGTGCACCAACCAACTGCAGGTCACCACTGCCAGCCATCTTGCCATTGCTCTCACACTCACACACACTGAAGTCCACCCAAAAGCAAGTAAGTATGGGCATGCTGGGAAGTGGGATGGAGGCAATAGCATGATGGGAGTGGTAGTCACAGATATTGCTCACCCCCACAACTGTCCCATCAACACCACCCTGAACCATGCGCACATACAGGGAGTGGAAAACAACTGACAAGATGGCTGACACTGGCTACTGCTGTGGGGAGCACAAGGCCCTGCTGGCAACTGTGCACCAACCAACAGCAGGACACCACTGACTGACATCCTGAAAGACAACTTGCACTCCCTGCAATGGAAGCACGTTCCATGGTGGAATATCTGGCTGGGTGGGAAGGAGGGCCGGATGTCAACCAAATACAACCAATGCAGACCATGTACACACCCCAACATTCACATAGAAATGCCCAAATAATGCAGGACAATGTGCTACACCAATATCAACCCCTGACTGTGACAACTTAGGACAATGCATTGTACAGGCCCGCATCCAGAGGCACAGTCACAACTGTCAGGTGTGTCAACCATTGATGCCTGCAGAAACATAACATACATTGTGTGTGTCTCCCAAAAACAGGTGATGATGGGGACCCAGCGGCAGATGCTGAGGAGTCCTCGTCCCAGGCTCAAGAGGATACGGAGCTCACTGGTGTTGAACAGCCTCTGCCCTCCTCGGATGACGAAGACTTACCTGGCACCTCCGGAGCAAGTCATCATGCAGCACCAGCAGGACCACCAGCTGCACCCCCTGCACCCACCCCTCCAACGACTGTCAACACACATACCACCCCTGCCGACACGGACAGACCAAGGAGCAGCACCACCACCAGCACAGGGACCCTGGACCAACGTGGGGCCATGGACACCACCACCACCAACAACCCACAAGGTGGCCCAGGGTCACCTGTGCCTGCCACCTCAGGTACTGCACGTGTCGCCAGGGGTGGTGGGAGGGGTGGGAGACATAGGTCGCTGCTCACAGAGGGGTCTGGACTGCATGATGACCCACAACTGGCACGCATAGCCGATGCGTACCAGTCCAGCACCGGAGAGTTCAGCCAGGTAGTGGGGCTCCTCAGGGACATTAAACAGCAGCAGGCTGCCCATCATGCCCACTTGGACTCACACATGTCCCGCGTGGAGTCCAAGTGGGACACACTGCAAGAGATGACGGCGGTGCCTAGGGACATATTACAATGCCTCCGCCAGATGAGCAGCAACCAGTCAACACCTCCCTGTGTGCCCACAACATCTGCTGCTGAAACAACTGCAACTGCCACAGGGAGGCAGGATGACTCTGGCGGAGAGTCCCCTGCACCGCAGCAGCCTGCACTTGAGGATCCCCCCCAAAGAAGAGGGGCCGTCCGAGGAGGGGCAAGTGAGAGGCTGATGGCCATGTGCAACCCCCAGGAAGCCAAAACCTGTTCTGGAGAATAACCTTTGTGCGCAAACTGTTCACCCTGTTGACTGCAACACAACTCTCCCACATGACATGGGGAGCTCAAGTTGGACCAATGTCTCTGATTACTGTGGACTTTACTCTGGACATTTCTGCTACCAGGACTTCCAAATTATCTAGGAACTTTGGATCACAATCACAATGTACAGCACCCAACAACCTGTGCACTATACTCACACATGTATGTCAATAAACTCACTTATACACCATACTTGCCTCTGTTGTGATTCCCATGTTGTCTCAGAAGTTGCGATGATGATCGGGGAAATGACACTGTGCATGCTAACTGCTACAGCAAGTACAACACCGGCATGTGACTCATGGCGACTTCACACATATGGGGGAGGCACACCACCAGGGCTACACAACACATACACACCATGGACATCTGACTCATCGCCTACACTGGTGTTGCCAGGAAATACGTTGCATTGCACAGACCCAACACCTATTCACAGTCTGTGTTAACTAGCCCACTGGTGCAGTAAGCAAATGTCAGTCAGATGTGTGACCACAGACAACGCACATCACAAAGTGAAGCACAGGTTTATTACACATTTGCAACATGTTGAAACCACCACAGATGCAAGGTAATCCCACCTGGCAGCGGGCACATAGTCAACAAGTGTAGAAGGAAGGAAGTCCATGGGTGTGGTGCACATCACCTGTAGGGTCACAACAGCTACCACCCGGGAAGTCGAATCACGTTGTTGGGGATCACAGTTGACCAAACGACTCTGAAAGTACCCTGTGAAGGACAGAAAGACACACAGTCAAAAGTACTGAAGAACAGGACAGAACTGCAATACTCATGCACAATACATGTTACAAGATACCCACCCAGAACCAAGTTAGCATGTCAACACTGTTGGGGAGTACAGACTACCTGCAAGGACACATAGCTACACGCATACAGACATGTAGCCCATGGACACACTCACACAGCACCAGAGCACCACCAACACATATCATGCAAACTCACATCATTGACATGCCATCTCTGGATACTCACATTCAGCTGAAGAAGTTGGTGATGAGCTGTGTGCGGACATCACCCTCAACATCATCATCATCATCACTGGCATCGTGGTCCAGGCCAGGATCCTCCACAGGTGGCGGACGTTGGTCATCGTCATCCAGGATGAGAGGCAACTCCTTCCGCACTGCCAGGTTGTGGAGCATGCAGCAGACGATGATAATCTTGCACACCTTTGCTGGGGCATATGGGAGGGACCCTCCTGTCTTGTCGAGGCAGCGGAAGCGGCTCTTCAGGAGACCAAATGTCCGCTCAATCACTCTCCTGGTCCGACCATGTGCCTCATTGTAGCGCATCTGGGCTGGTGTCACAGGGTTCCTGAGGGGCGTCAGCAACCACGGCATGTTGGGGTATCCGGAGTCACCTACATACAGACAATTGCACATTAGCAGAGTTGGAAAAGAGGGTGGAACACTACATAGCAGAACACACACAATGGTACAAAGTCAGTACACACCTACAAGCCAGGCACGCTGGTTCCGCATCTGTGCCATCATCCTCGGGATGCGACTACTCCTCATCACCTACGCATCGTGTGCAGAACCAGGGAAACGGGCACACACGTGTGTGATGCTCATATCTGCAAGACAGACCACCAGTGCATTGACCGAGTGGTAGTGTTTGCGGTTACGGTAGGCCTGCTCTTGGGCCTGTGGTGGTACCAACGCCACATGTGTCCCATCAATGGAGCCAATGACATGCAGCATCCTCCCCAGGGCATAGAAGTCACTCTTCACGCCAGTGAGTCGTTGGAGTCTAGGGAAATAGATGTACTGGTTCAGGTATATCAACATAGCCTCCAAAACATCCCGGAGCACACGGCTGAACAATGGTCTGTGACATCCCACCAGCAGTCGCCAGAGTGTGTTGAAAGGTACCAGTGGCAAAGAAGTGTAGGGCTGCCATCACCTTCACCTTGGGGGTCAGCGCTGTAGGGTACGGACGGCCAGGTTGCAAATGTGGTGCCAAGCGCACTGCCAAATCCTCAATCAGCTGCCTGGTGAAGCGGTACCGTCGGATGCTGTCACGTTCCACCATCGTTGCCAGGTCAGGGAATGGTCTATGGACAGCTGGTGCCCTGCAGTGCATAGGTGAAGAAAGAAAGATTGTCAGTCACCCCACATATGTGGCATTGAACACACTCAACATCACAACATACATCATTATGAGGCACAAGTACATGATGTGTGCAGTTCCGTACGGATATGTATGGCACATACATGGCCAATATCTAACATCACAGTCCAACAAGTGGCATCAATAAGTCCCAGGTCATGCCATCGGATACCATGAGGCCGTGTCCCAGTACCCATCTCCTGCTGCCAAATAACAAACACACGCCACAGTGACATGTGAGGGCTGATGTGCCCCAGGCATCACAGCTCAACGACAGGTAGATTCCCAGGGACCCTGTATTGCCACATGGACACTGGCATGACATGGTGTATCATGTATACACCACAGCAAAACAACCATGAGCCCCACAGGTAGTGGTCCGTGTTGCCTCGGCAGGACAGACATGGACGTATGTGACACACACATGCACAACATCAAAGTCCATGCACAAACAACGTGGATGTGGAGACTGCCTCCCATTGTGCACATGAAATCAGAGACATTGTAATCACAACATGCACACAGACTGTGGAGGACCATCAACATTGTGCCAATGGGTCACCCTGGGTTGAACATAACGTCCCACATGGGACTCAGGGGGTATGTGACATGACATACACATACACCACCGTGAACTGTGACCATGCCACATGCACAGATATGAACAGTTGCACATCACAGTGGTCATGTACACGAAACACCAAGGATTCTGTCCCCATAAACACGTGCACAGCCTGGGGGTGGCTGCCCCCAAGTGACACCCACAGAACAACATGTTCACCCCCATACACGGAATAGGTAATGCAGACTTACATGCCCTAGGATACAGTTTGGACAGGCTGTGGTGTTGTAGGTGTGCCCCTCACTGCCTGGGAAGTATATGTGGCTGGCATATGTTCACCTGTGACAGGCATGGTGACATATGCCAGTGACTTGTACAGGGATGCGTTGGACAGCAATGGACCGATCAGTGCGCACACATTGGCCATTGCATTCAATGTGCGCTGGTACGCGTTGTATTGGCAATACGCCTTGGACAGCAATGGACCGATCAGTGCGCACACATTGGCCATTGCATTCAATGTGCGCTGGTACGCGTTGTATTGGCAATACGCCTTGGACAGCAATGGACCGATCAGTGCGCACACATTGGCCATTGCATTCAATGTGCGCTGGTACGCGTTGTATTGGCAATACGCCTTGGACAGCAATGGACCGATCAGTGCGCACACATTGGCCATTGCATTCAATGTGTGCGGGTACGCGTTGTATCCTATGTACGCGTTGAACAGCAATGGTCCGATCGGTGTGCCCGGCCGGCCCATTGCATTCAATGTGTGCGGGTACGCGTTGTATCCTATGTACGCGTTGAACAGCAATGGTCCGATCGGTGTGCCCGGCCGGCCCATTGCATTCAATGTGTGCGGGTACGCGTTGTATCCTATGTACGCGTTGAACAGCAATGGTCCGATCGGTGTGCCCGGCCGGCCCATTGCATTCAATGTGTGCGGGTACGCGTTGTATCCTATGTACGCGTTGAACAGCAATGGTCCGATCGGTGTGCCCGGCCGGCCCATTGCATTCAATGTGTGCGGGTACGCGTTGTATCCTATGTACGCGTTGAACAGCAATGGTCCGATCGGTGTGCCCGGCCGGCCCATTGCATTCAATGTGTGTGGGTACGCGTTGTATCCTATGTACGCGTTGAACAGCAATGGTCTGATCGGTGTGCCCGGCCGGCCCATTGCATTCAATGTGTGCGGGTACGCGTTGTATCCTACGTACGCGTCCAACAGCAATGGTCCGATCGGTGCGCACCCATTGGCTATGGCCTGGCCTGGCAACGGACGCGTTTTCAAAATTTGAACGAGTCTGATGCTGTAAATTCAGTTGGTCACCCACAACAATGTTGCAATTTCATGGGTGTCACGAAGTTGAACTTTTGAAGGATGCTGGGGGCGTGTTTAAGTGGTGCAATTCCATGGATTGGCCAGATTCAGATTATGCAAACGACTTGGACCTATCACTTTGGACACATGGGACAGTATCTGCCTCTGCAGCACACATATAATGCTGGCTGTTCCCCTGAGAGCTCACTTGCCTGCACTACATGCTCCAGGACGACATCTGCCACTACACTGCTGCTGTATCTGCACCCTCTGGACCCTGCAATGGCACGTACTGTGGAGAGAGCCCCAGCCTTCAGCACTGAGGAGAACCAGGCCCTGCTGGATGGCCTCCTTCCACAGTACAGCAAGCTGTATGGGAAAGCAGGGGAGCAGGTGAGTAAACTGTCCACTGCCTTTCTTAATGTGCATGTTGTCTGACTAACAAGGCTAACAGTCTGCACGCCACTGGCTAGCAGGCTCACCGAGTAGTTGTCACCCCCCATAGTGTGTAGTTACATGCACTGGACAGGTATAGTGCAGTGACAGTGCATTTAAACTAGGTTTTACTTCCCAGGCAATGATACCATGTAGTAACTGCTGGCATACTGTCCATAGCCATCGTTGCACTGCCTGTGTACATCATGTGCCCCTGTGATTGAGACATGTATATCCAACTGTGTAATGCACGGATATGTTGCATGTGGAGTAATGGCATTCTCACTTTGTTATCCTCACAGGCTGATGCCCACCAGAAGCAGAAGATATGGCTGACCATCGTCCGGGCAGTGAGATCCGTGGGGGTCTACAAGCGCCGGATCCGCAACTGCCAGAAGAGGTGGCAGGACCTTCGGGGCGGGACCCGGAGGATCGCACGGGTCCAGCTGAAGCTGTCGCCTCCTCGCAGGAGGGGCGGACACCGGACCCTGACCCCCCACATGCTGAGGATCCTGGCGGTGGTCTTCCCTGATCTGGATGGGCAGCTGAAGGCCAGAGAGCAGCAAGGAGGGGGTGAGTCCATGTCTGCATTGTGAACTATGTCTGCCATGCTATGTGCCCTCCTCTGGCCTGGTTAAACTCCCACAGTACATCAGTCTTGTGGTCCAGGACCCATGTCCCTCTATTGTGCACTGCCCACTCCTCATCTGATACCCAGGTGTGGCCCTTACAGTCAGGGTATTGTGTCACTTGGGTACTGTGTCCTTGCAGTTTGCTTGACTCAAGGTGGGGGACAGCATCTGTTTCCCTGACTCTGTGGTGGGCATCATGGGTGGGTCCATTGCTTACACATTGCCTGTGTTCTGACATGTGTTCTGCGTGTCATTTTGATATGTGGCCCAATTGCTGAGCTGATCCACCACATGTGCCTGGGGTATCTGGCACACACCCATGCTGCGGGTGGGAACAATGTTTGGGCCCCAGGAGTGTGTATATAACGTGTGTCACACATACTTAGCCAGCTGCCTACTGTCCAGGGCTCATCCCTCATTCATGTGGGACAGGACAGTCATGCCTACTCCAGGCCATGCAATACACTCTGTACTCACACTGCCGTGTATCAGCTGACACGTTTTGCTCAGTGATTTGTCCCCTCAGGTGTCTGCCTCTGTGTCAGTGTGCTGTGGCTTCGTAGTCAGGTCTGCTGGGGTGTTCCTCGGTTGGGGCTCCGCATGCCACCGGAGATGTGACCATAGGAGATGATACATGTGTGACACATAGGTGTTTGATCACCTGACCGTGCAGACTGGGGTATGCGAATATGAGGTTCAGGCAGCTGTTTCCCATTCACAGCAGATTGTGATGTGCTCAGGTGCAGAGGGTAGTGTTACAGGTCTCCCATATGTACAATGGGTATGACCTGGACAGATGAGGGTACAGATGATGTGGTGTGTGGGGGATGTACATGTGCACTTGTTCAGCTCCAGGACTTGCATTCCCCATGATCTACTATTGTGACACAGTGCAGAGTGTTGTTGTCTGGCTGCCCTGCCCATGTGACTGGAGACAGTGATGTATGACTTAGCAGGCATGGCTGTGCCATGGCATGTGACTTCCTATTAGTGATCCTGCAGGGGAGTGACATGTGCTACATGCACACCATTGTGGCAATGGCTATCAGGACATGGGTGCATCATGGTGTCTGTCGCTGGTATGCATCACATGCATTTCCTATTTGACTCTGGGCATCCCTTTCATCCGGACACCTGCACTGACTCAGTGGCAAGAGTTGTGATGTGTGCATGTCCACATGCTTCACCGGGTTCACTGCACTGTCCAAATACTGTGTAGGTGGTGCATGTGTCCACACTGGGGTATTGCCATCCCACAGACACCAGACAGATGGGTGCAAGGCCAGGTGGGATGTGAGTGCCATGGTTGACCATCAGACTGACAATTGACTTCTCCTGCTCTGTTTGTGCAGTTTTAGCAATGTTCAACTAAGGATGCCAGGGCTTGCTCTGTAATGTGCTGTACTTACTGTGGTGTGTGCGTTCGGTGCAGGTGACTGATGTCTGTCTGTTTCCCTATTGATTGCAGATACATCCATGGCCACAGGAGGGGACAGCTCCACGGACCAGGAGGAGCCGCAGAGCCAGACTGGGTCAGCAGCCGAGGAGTGGTCGGAGGGACCCAGTGGCACGGAGGGCGAGGGGAGCCACACCGAGTAGTCCTCAGCACCATCCACCTCAGCTGAGGACCAGAGCAACTCGGACGATGACTCCCTTATGGAGGCGGGTGTCAGCAGCCACCACACCCCAGCTAGTGTTGCTGTCCCCGCCACCACCACCACCGCCCTCCCGTTGGCTCCCATTCCTGAGGTCCGTGGAGGCTCCCATGTTCGGGAGCGTGTCTCCTTCGGGCCAGGCACCGCACCCCCTGCCCCTGTGTCCCCTGCTGCCCTGAGTGAGGAGTCTGTGTACCTCCTCCGCCAGCTCCATGTTGGACAGACAGCGATGCTGAGTGTCCTCCATGCACACACCAGTCTGTTGACTCAGCTGGTGTCATTCATGGAGGGCATCTCATCGGGCATGTCTGACCTACAGAGGGGCAATAGGTCCATGGACTCCTCCCTGACGGCAGCAGTGTCCCTCCTCCGACAGTCCCTCACCCCTCCTGCCTCTGCCCCATCCACACTCCCCAGCACCTTACCCGTCCCAAGCACACACACACTGGCACAGGCACACACCAGCACAGACACATGCAGCACACGGACACACACGCCACAAACAAGACGCACACGCACGCACTGTCAGGGGACTGCAACCACACTCACAGGGGATGGGGCACAGGCACAAACACACGCATCCACAAGCACTGCGCAGTCCTCAGTTGCCTCTCCCTCCAAAGACCCCTCCCTTGCCTCACCTGCAACCCCAAACACACAGCGGCTCTTCCTCTGTGACCTTGGCCTCTTCCCCTCCGACCCAGCTGATTCAGCATTCAGGGGGAAGAGGAAGCCCACCCACATGGAGCGGAGTGCCCCTGGCCCCCGGACACCATCCCCCAGGCGCAGACCGACTGAGGCCCCCACCCGCAAGTCCCCCCGGTCCTGGAAGAGCAAGACCCCGCCGCCGCCCTGCAGCTCAGGCACCAAGTCTCCTTCCTCCATCCCTCAGGCCCCCACTCCACAGGTGCCCCCACCACACCCTGCCTCAGGTTCTCCCACCCACAGATACACCATCCCCAGAAGGGTCAGGCCTTCTCCCCCTGCCACTTGCTCTTCCGGCCCCACACCCCCCGCTGCGCTTGTCTGTACCACTGATGTGGTGAGGGTGTCCTCCCCCTCTGTCCTGCCCACCTTACCTGATCCCCATTCTCCTCCCCTGGAGGTGGGCACTGCAGTGGAGTCCACTATCACCCTGTCTGACTTGGGCACTGCAGTGGCGGACCTGTCCACTCCATCTGCAGGGTCCACTGCAGTTGTGCCGGCACCCACAACATCTGAGTCATGCCCCCCAGTTGTGCCGGCACACACCATGTCAGACACCTCCACTGCAGTTGTCAGTGGCTCTCCAGCACCCACCACCCCTTCCCTGCCTCCTCCTGGTGAGCCCTGATCCTGTCCCTGCGGTGCCTGGCCTGCCCCCCGTATGCCCCTCCTAGGGGATTGTCCCCGGTTGTGATCAGTGCAGACATGCGTACGGTGACATCTGCCACTGTCACCCTGTATGGACTTCCTTGATGGACTGGCCATTGGCCTTTGTTGATACCTTGCAGTTCTTCCAAGTTTTGAACCCACATGTTAAATAAAGCAACTTTCTGTTCTCTAGTGGTTTTGCTTCTGATGTACATGATGTTGATGATGCTAACTGTGCCCTTGCTGCAGTGATGGTGATTTTTGGACTCATGAAAATGAAGTGTTACTGTGCATGAACCCATGTGTTCCAGGGGGACAGTGTCCTATCCTGTGGTGAATCCATGTCGTCCTTAGCAGCATCTGAGGGTGTAATGTATTCAATATTTGGCAATGGGATTTCCTACTTACATTAGCAATGTCACATCTGTGGGTTCCACCCATGCACATCTGTTGTGTTTGCCATTGTTCAATTAGTCTAGTTCCCTGACCGTGTGGCCATCACCACTGGACATGCAGGTTTGGGCATCAATGGGGAAGGACTCTTCTGTGTTGTCAGTGCAACTTGCTATACATGTGTGTTGGATCTGTGCTGTTGATTTCGTTGACATTCCCATGACCAGGCTGATGTGACGGGAGCCTTCATTTGGTGCTAATTGTTGACTGTGTGACCAAGTGTTCTGCTGACATGATGGAGCCCTACTGATGCGACATATGGCACAGCTTTCCTCACACAGGAGTGGAGTCCCCTCATGGCAGTGTGTACTCCTGTGACATCTCGTGCGCCCAAGGTGTGTGTTGTATGAGCATGTGTGTGTGTTCACTTCCATGTTGCTGTGCATGCTGGGATCCCTAGTGATGTTCCTGTTTGTGATGCTTGCTGAGTTGAGCTATGTTCCCCCAAAGTCTACTCCCTGGGTTCTCTGTGATGTGGGTGCATGGCACATTACTGGTCATCAGGGTGTCACCCATAGGTGTGTTTGCTGTCAGGGCTGAGTTTGTGGGCAGACGCTGATGTGTCACAGTCCGGATTCCCCTTTGCACTTGTTGTTTACACCTGTCATGTGATTTCTGGTTTGTGTTAGCTTTCATTGGTTGTGACACGTTGTGTGTGTGACTGCTGGCACTCCTCAGGGCTGCAATGTTGGTAGTTGTCTATGTGTGTTCTTTGTGGGTGACCTTGGCTTCTTCATAGGTGTGTGACTGTGGCTGGGATCCCATTGGTTGGTGTGGTATTGCCGTCATGTCCATGTATAGCGTAGTGTGCAGTGTGTCAGACATTCAGGAGTCTGGTAGAGTGGCCATGTGTGATGTGTTCCTGCACCTTGGTTCCCACCACCCCCTGGGATTGTCATGGGTGCATGTGCAATGTCACCAGTGCATGTGAGCTTCACTGCTGCACATTGTTGGAGGTCGAGGTGTGTGGTGTTGAGTGTGTGCAGATGAGAGTTGTTGCCCGGCTAGACCCCTGCCTCCATGTTGGCCTTGGCTGACAGGCCGTGCTGGTTGATTTGTGCTTGTGTAGGTGTGATGGTAGTTTGTGGCTCAGGACACATGACTGTGTTTCACAGTGTGAACGACATCTAGCTTTGTCATCACAGTGGGATTGTAATGCAGCCCAGGGTCACCACATTGTGGGGGCCCTGGGTGTGGTGCTGTGGTGTCTGTGTGTCTTGCTGTGTCAGTTGCTGTTCCTACATGCTTGTGTGACATGTGTGATTTGTGCTCCCTCTCATCTGACAATGCCTGATTGCCCACATAGGGGATTTGGATCCATGAGTTACCTTCATGTGACACTGTATGCACGTCTGTGTAATTGGTATTCAGGCCTCCTCATGTGTTGTGTGTTTGCCTGGGGACACTGATACCCCCCCTCAACTGTTGTGTTTGATGTGCAGTGTGGGTCTGCCTGTTTGTGTTTGTGCATCTGCACCACTGCATTGGCATATCTTTAATGTGCCATTGGCTGTATGTTGTTTGGTGTGTTTGCCCTGCTGTCCCTGGGACTCCTAGGTAATCAGTCAGCACAATGATCATTGTGTGTGTGTCCCATTGCTGCCATGGTATGGTATCTGTTCACCTCCCTTCTACAGTCTCCACTGGGTATCTGAATTTGTGTGCCCATTGGTGCAAATATGTGGGTCTGCATTCTGATGGTCACTTCTGTCATTGAGTCATTGATGAATGTTGACAGTGTCAGCCCCCATGGGTGATGTTTGTCTGCACATGGCCAAAGGTATGTCTTGTTTGCACTGCACTGTTTGCCTCCCCCATTCTATGTTGCTATGGGACACAAGCACTACTTTGCCACTGATGTGTTTGTTGTTCTGTGACCAGGAATAATCCATGCAGTTTGGCAGTTGCAGCTTATTCTTTGTCAACACATACATTTTGGTCACAGTGATGATGGGGGTTTGGACCCCATTGCCACAATGTTCAATTTGTGCTTCAGCTATGGACCCCACACTCACATTTTGGTCAGTGTGATGATGGGGGTTTGGACCCCATTGCCACAATGTTCAATATGTGCTTCAGCTATGGACCCCACACTCACATTTTGGTCACTGTGATGATGGGGGTCTGGGCCCCATTGACACATTGGTCATGGCCCGCTTGCATTGTGGGTGCCACACACATTTATGTGTGGCACTTGTGATAGGGGGTCACATTGTATGTCCACAGTCCTGTTCAGTGTTGTAGGCATTTGACACAGTCTACACACGCTTGTCATGGTGTTGGGGGGGATGTCTTTGTGTTGCATTCTTTCTGCTGGTGTGTGCTTCTTGTGGCATGTATTTGCCATCCTGTGAGTGGGGGTGGTAGTAGTAGGCATCCAGCCCCCCCTGGGTAGAGGTGGTAGTAGTGGTAGGCACCTGGCACCCCCTGGGTAGAGGTGGTAGTAGTGGTAGGCACCTGGCACCCCCCTTGGTAGAGGTGGTAGTGGTGACAGGCATCCAGCCCCCCATGGGTAGAGGTGGCAGTAGTGGTAGGCACCTGGCACCCCCTGGGTAGAAGTGGTAGTAGTGGTAGGCACCTGGCACCCCATGGGTAGAGGTGGCAGTAGTGGTAGGCACCTGGCACGGCGCGTGGTAGAGGTGGTAGTGGTGACAGGCATCCAGCCCCCCATGGGTAGAGGTGGCAGTAGTGGTAGGCACCTGGCACCCCCTGGGTAGAAGTGGTAGTAGTGGTAGGCACCTGGCACCCCATGGGTAGAGGTGGCAGTAGTGGTAGGCACCTGGCACCCCCCTGGGTAGAGGTGGTAGTAGTGACAGGCATCCAGCCCCCCATGGGTAGAGGTGGTAGTAGTGACAGGCATCCAGCCCCCCATGGGTAGAGGTGGTAGTAGTGGTAGGCACCTGGCACCCCCATGGGTAGAGGTGGTAGTAGTGGTAGGCACCTGACACCCCTGGGTAGAGGTGGTAGTAGTGGTAGGCACCTGGCACCCCCTGGGTAGAGGTGGTAGTAGTGACAGGCATCCAGCCCCCCATGGGTAGAGGTGGTAGTAGTGGTAGGCACCTGGCACCCCTGGGTAGAGGTGGTAGTAGTGGTAGGCACCTGGCACCCCTGGGTAGAGGTGGTAGTAGTGGTAGGCACCTGGCACCCCTGGGTAGAGGTGGTAGTAGTGGTAGGCACCTGGCACCCCCTGGGTAGAGGTGGTAGTAGTGGTAGGCACCTGGCACCCCTGGGTAGAGGTGGTAGTAGTGGTAGGCACCTGGCACCCCTGGGTAGAGGTGGTAGTAGTGGTAGGCACCTGGCACCCCCTTGGTAGAGGTGGTAGTGGTGACAGGCATCCAGCCCCCCATGGGTAGAGGTGGCAGTAGTGGTAGGCACCTGGCACCCCTGGGTAGAGGTGGTAGTAGTGGTAGGCACCTGGCACCCCCTGGGTAGAGGTGGTAGTAGTGGTAGGCACCTGGCACCCCCTGGGTAGAGGTGGTAGTAGTGGTAGGCACCTGGCACCCCCTGGGTAGAGGTGGTAGTAGTGGTAGGCACCTGGCACCCCCTGGGTAGAGGTGGTAGTAGTGGTAGGCACCTGGCACCCCCCTTGGTAGAGGTGGTAGTGGTGACAGGCATCCAGCCCCCCATGGGTAGAGGTGGCAGTAGTGGTAGGCACCTGGCACCCCTGGGTAGAAGTGGTAGTAGTGGTAGGCACCTGGCACCCCTGGGTAGAGGTGGTAGTAGTGGTAGCCACCCGGCACCCCTGGGTAGAGGTGGTAGTAGTGGTAGGCACCTGGCACCCCCATGGGTAGAGGTGGCAGTAGTGGTAGGCACCTGGCACCCCCTGGGTAGAGGTGGTAGTAGTGACAGGCATCCAGCCCCTCATGGGTAGAGGTGGTAGTAGTGACAGGCATCCAGCCCCCATGGGTAGAGGTGGTAGTAGTGGTAGGCACCTGGCACCCCCTGGGTAGAGGTGGTAGTAGTGGTAGGCACCTGGCACCCCCTGGGTAGAGGTGGCAGTGGTGGTAGGCACCTGGCACCCCCTGGGTAAGGGTGGTAGTAGTGACAGGCATCCGGGCCCCTATGTGTATATGTGGCATTGGTGAAGGGCATCCCGCCCCTATGGTGCTGCTTGTAGGAAGGTGGAATCTGACTATATGGTTGCCCCCACTTTTTTATGGTGTTTTGCTGGTTTATGACTTAGTTGGACTGGGATCCTGCTATTCAGGGCCCCAGTCTATCTGCTTTCTCTGTAAAAAGGTTTCCATGTGCCTTAGGCACATCTCTGATTGAATCTGGTGTGCCCTTATAAGTCCCTAGTATATGGTATACTATGTACCAAGGGCATAGGTACCTCAGAGGCCTACCAGGGGTTGCAGCATGTATTATGCCACCCCTGGAAGGCCATCCAAACTGACACCACAGGTCTGCTACTGCAGCCTGGGTAAGGTGGTGCATGCACCCCTTACTGTGATATAGGTTACCTATATCACTAAATACATACACACATATAAACCTATAAGTCACTCCTAAGGCAGGCCTTATCAATCCTAAAGGCAGAGTGCATGGTTCCTATGTGAGAGGGTGCCCCTGCATGAGCAGGGCCCCTCTGCAGCGTTCGGAGACCCTTCTCTGATGCTGTTTGTAGTGCAGCCTGACCATATACTCTTAAGCGCATTATAACCTCGCGTTAAATGCTAACTTTGGAATGGCTGCACCTAAACATGTCGTGTTTGGTGTCAAACATCTTGGAATACTACCCCCGCCAATTCTGGCGGCGGGGGTAGCATTCCACCCTTCTAGAGGGAAAGACATGTTAACTCTGACAAACCCGGTAACTTCTCTCCAAAGCCCTGGCATCACAAAATGGATGCTGCTGCCACAGACACGAGTCTGGCCTCCTGCTGCTGGATGAAACTCCGGCAGGGGAGGCCTGGACAATAGGTTTCCTGTCCCAGGGAGGTGTGACCACCTCCCCAGACAGGATAATGTGTATTGGGGCTGGGCGGGAGCACCATCTGTGTGCTTTGAAGTCCTGCACTGGGGGCACATTTGGTGTCCCTGTGCATACCCCAGTTCAAACCGGATCAGGGGCTTGCAGCCCCTGCTTTGGGGCGAACTGGACAAAGGGAAAGGGTGTAGCCACCCCTCTGCCCTGACCCACCCATAGGTGGGGCCACAGAGTAGTCCAACCCCTATTTTTAGAATAAAGGTAGGAACCCAGTCCTTAGGATTTTAGATTATACCTGGACGAAACTCTGAAACTGAATCCTGGACCTTCGACGCTCTACGACAAGATTAGAGGACTGAAGAATCTCCCTTGGGGTCAAGGAGTGACTCCCCTGCTTGGCAGGCACCAAAGAAGCATCTGTCCGGTTCGCATCTCTGAAGCTCCCGTCAGACGCCGAAGTCATCGCATCACCAGAGGTGGATTCTCAGACTTCCCCGAGGCTACCCTGAGTCCCCAGCAAAGCTGAGGCCCGTGGCTATTGTGGGTGACTTGAGACCGTGACCCCTGGACATCGAGCACATTTGCAAATGAATCCTCTTCTGGGTCTCCCAAGAAATCGTGCTTTGGGCTCCGAGTAGCCCTAGCCTCCAGCACCACCTGCACCGAAGATCACTGGTCCCCACTCCACGAGTGTCCTGTAAGCCAGCTCCACGTGCGGCGTCACGAGGCTCCTTCGCGGTCGCTAGCCCGTTGGCTAGTAGCCCTTAACGAAGGCCAATCCTTTTCTTTCTTGGCATCCTGGTTGCTCCAGGCCTGCCCTCACTTACCTTCACTGGGTGAGTTCCACAGACCTTGCTGGTCTGCACCATCGACGATCTACATCTTCCTCAAGACTTGCCGTTGCCAAGGCTTGTTGGGTCCAATCCGGTCGCCGACACCTCAGCACTCGACAGACATCGTGTGCCAGCCCGAATCCTGCTCCTGGTCACCGACAACGCCTCCTGGACCTCGTGGCTGAAGAGTCAAGACGACTGTCAATGCACCTGAAGCACTCGACATCGGTGGGCATCTGTCCATCGCCTTCCTGGTCACTGGCTAGTGACCCAGACTCTGTCCCCTCTGCTTTCAGGTTCACCAGAACTCCGATCCACTCTTGGATCCACCCGGACACTTTTCTCCTGGCCGCCAGCAGCACTTTGTAGCAGATCGCCATTCGAATCGACGACGAAACCCGACCCCGAAAGGCACCTATGCACCCGGCTTCCCTGGGTGAGGTAACACGAGTACTCCGGTGCTCCCGTGGGTAGAGACTCTTCAAAGTCCTAGATCTCAAAGGGTTTTGTCCTAGTCCTCTTTTAAGTGTCCCTTTCCTCTATTTTCCCGATCCCGACTTTCTCCATAGAAGTTAACGGCGTATCGCGGTTGTGTATTTACACTGCACGCGTCTCCCGTGGGTCCCCTGTGTCACTACCTTGGGTGGTTCCTTGTGGTCCAAGCACTTCTAGAGGCTCTAGGCCTAGTGTCTAGTTCAGTCGTGGTTTGCATACCACTTTATTGGTATATGGTTTGGTACGCCCCTAGGGCCCAAACGTGTATTTGTGCTATTACTGTGATTTAATATCTTATAACTTATGTACTTCGAACTCTAGCCTCATAAAGAGACTAGAGGGGTGTGTTTAGCAATAAATACATATATTTTGAATATATACCTGGTGTGGTGCTCTTTCATTTGGTCACTCAAGAGATTATAGACTGGTAAAACAAGCTGCTTTACATTCCTTCAAGACTTAGCCTGAAGGCTGCTCTCCATAGCTACCACTAGGATAGCTTTCAATAAGGTTGTCTTTAACCTATCTCCAATAAGGGGTTGTTTGGACTGGTGCAAGGTGCCCACTATAATTAGTGGACAGCATATGCCAGGCCAACTTCTCACACTGCTGTTTCTGGAGTAAGTAATTTCTGCATCCCTGTGTGTGTGTGTGATATGTCGGGTACGTGTAGTTTGTGTTTGTGGTTGGTGTCTGACCTACCTTCTGCGCCGTACGCGTCCGTGCCTGTTCCGGTAGTAGATCTAGAATATTGGTAGGATCGGAACGATGGGATTCATTGTTGGTTCGTCTCGTTCGTCTTCGTCGTTGCTTCGCCTCGTCCTCGTCGCTGCCGTGTTCGTCTCGTAGCCGTGGATCGTGTTGTGGCGCGAATCGGAGCTTATGTGCGCCTCTCCCGGATTCTTTGACGTGCCGTGCGTAGCGACGGGTTCGGCGCGTACGGGAAGCGCATCGTACTTGTCCGGCCGGACGGGGCTGCTTTTTGGCTTCCGGGCGACTCGTATCTGCGTTTACGGATCCGGCTTGGTCGGGGATCAGGACCTGGATTGGGTGAGTACGACTCGGTCGGAATCTGTGCTGTTGTGCGCATCGTACTTGTTCGTTCGGATTTATGTGCGAATCGGTCGGGAAACAGGCATTCGCATGGCTTTTTTCCCGACCGAATGGCGTTGGGTGCGTCTCCGACCGAGATCGGAATCGACCCCAAAGTGTACTAATCTCCCTTCACATTTGCAAATACCTCATTTTGTGTAAAGTGTCTGAAGCTGTTGCTGTGTGTTATAATTGTAGAAAGAACATCTTATAGAACAATACTTCAAGTTGTTTCTGAAATTACCCCAGATACCATAACCCTGTATTGGAATGTTCCTAAGGCCACTAAATGGAGTACTGCCATGATTTAGACTATTGATGTTATTGATGAGGGATTCCTATTGTGGGCCAGGATATTTGGCTCCAGCTGATGGCATAAATCAATATACCCTATATAATCTGATGTATTTGAATATATTCCATTCTTCCATGGTGGCAAGGCCTGGTAGGCCTGGTAGTGTAAATGAGATAACAGCACTAACTATTTGGGCTATGCATGGGTTGAATGTTTTAAGGAAAGATGTCAAACATTTATTTCTTCCAAATTAATAAACTACTAGTTATTGATCTGTGTTTGTTGTTATTTTTGCTATTGTTTGAAAAATGTGGAACACATTACACTACATGGAAATTATTTATGACTAAATAATCATTTTAATGTTGACATTTAAAAAGTAGGGGTGGGCGGAATTTGCGTAGTCGCGCTACGCAAAGCTCCGCGAAACGGTAAAAAATCTCCGCGAGCACGCAAAAGTTCCGCGAACACGAGGAATTGCTTGTTCCGCCCGTTCGCGATGCTTTTTTCCTGTTCACGAACGCTGTTTGCGTGCTCGGGGAGAAATATCTCGCGAACGCGCATTTTGAAAGCGCGAACAAGCAAAAAACTCCGCGAAGCCGCGGAATTTTTGGCAATTTCGCGTTCTCCGCAGAACGCAAAATTACCCAAATTCCCCAAATTCCGCAAATTCCGCGAGCGGAACGGAATTTACCGCCCAGGCCTATTAAAAAGTATGATGTAAAGAAAAAGAAAACAATTGAGAGATGACTATGACTTTGACTTTGTCAGTTTTGTTTTATTCAACATTACCAAACAAATCAAACACAGGATGAAATCAAACAAAAAATGTAAACAGTTAATCATGGTGAATAAAACTATTATTGCTGAGCCAAAATTGTTTGAAGTCCAATGTCCAGAATACAACTGGCATCAGGAAGGTAAATGTATTCAGAAAATAGTCCACCAAGGGAATTGTAGTCACACTGGAGGAAATTAGGTTCTGCGTCTCTTGCTGGTGGTGAAGGTCTTGCCATCCTCTTCTGGTTGTCTGCATGAACGGGGGGGTGGATCCACAGTTGCAGGAACTGAGGTGTGTGCAGCTGATTCCTATTATGGCAGGGCCTTCCTTTCTGTAGCTGAGGCAAATGTAGTTGGGCCAGATGTAGTTGGACCACAGAAAGGGAAAGATGTTGCTGGAAAAGTAAATTGGGGTTCAGATCCTCCATCTGTACATTGTGCTCCCTCTGCAACTGCTTCATCTCCCAGAGTTCTGTCAGGACCTGGCCCGTCATGTCTTGGGACTGATGAAGGGATCCCAAGACTGGTTGATGGTGGCCTGGGTGACAGTGAACCTAGTGGCCTCAATTTGCTGGCCTACAAATTCCCTACCATGACCCCTACCCTCACTACCCTGTGCCCTTGACCCAGGGTGCCCCATCCCACTGGTTCCTGGCTGAACTGGAGGTAGTGGTGGTTGTGTATAAACAGCAGCCAGGACGGGGGGGCACAAGACTGGTGTGATGTTGGTTTTGACAGAGGAAGTGGAGGTATCCATAGGCTGAGGTGTAGTAACAGCTGTGTTGGGGGTGTAGGTGTGAGCCAAGTGAGACTCACTGTAGCTGTCTGCCCAGACAAACCAGATGGACCGGGCTGATCCTCGTTTGCCAGACTTGCAAGACTGTAGTCCTGACTGAAGGATTGATCATGGTCTAGAGTGTATGTATCCTCAGTGATAGATGGTTGCCTGCTTACTCTGGCTTTAGGGCCTATTATAAATTATTAAAATATGCAAATTTAGAAACTCTGGATTATACACCTACATATTTTGAAGCAAAATTATGAAGCAAGTTAAAAATAAAATATTAAAATGATTGTAGCTTTCAGTGGTATTATAACAGGCTACACAATAGCTTTAATGACACACAAAACTAATTCAAAAAAGCAGGTGAAAAGATGTCCTGAAATGCAAAAAGCTGATTAGAAAGTATACATAAATGTACCAAACATTTCACACAACACGGTAGAGAGGTTAAATGTGAAATGAATCTAGTGGCTAATATTCTGAACTTTACACAACTAAGAAGGGTATAGAGCATCAGTCATCATATGAGCATTGCAAAGTATATTTTCACAAAATTAACCACTTATATTCAGCATACAAAATTACATCCCGTAAACTTTTTTAGTAAATAAAATTTGATTTGTGAAACAAATAACATTGTCATCAAATTACAGGGATAGACAGCATACTAAATTAAACACAAAAATATTTCAAAACAGCATGATATAGAGATTGATCTGTACATAACACTGTAACATATGTGAAAAAGTAATAGGAAAGAGAATGAGCAAGGTAACATTGCAATCATGTGTTCACAAACCTAAAAAAAAGGCATTATGGTAGTTGTAGTCATTTCAATGAAAAAGTTACAACACTTGCAAATGTGTAATTCCAACAGACCTAGTGAAAATATGCTGTTGAAAAGAAAAAACATTTGCAATTTAAAAAAAACATCTGCAATATGTTATTTGGTGTAAAAATCACTTACACGCAACATTACATCACATAAAATGTTATGGACATTAAAACCTGTAATCTTATATTCACCAAAATACATTCAAACAAACAAGATAACCAAAGATTTGATAAAAATATGTATATATTTGTATGTTTCCAAAAGGTGCAAAACACATTAGCAAAAGCTAACTGGAAATGAAAAAGAAATGTAGGTTTAGTAGCACATTCAAAAATGTAATATACCAGTCTCCACTCCACCAAGGATTCCTATCAAGCCTTCACGATGTAGGATCTGCAAGACCTTCTACTCCTATTGAAAAATTTGTAAGGGGGCGCTGGGAGAGCCTCCACCAGTCCTCTGGGCCTCCAGGTGACACTTGGAGGCCAGGGAATGCACGCTCCCACAAAGGTCGTTCAACCTCTTCTTAATTATCTCTTGTGTGTGCAGGTTATATGCTACAGCATTTACTCTGTTTTCTATTCTGGCCCGCATTTGCCTTTTCTGAGATATGTTTGTATTTTGTACTTTAATAATTTCATCCAGCATGACTGACAATTCTCCCTCTGTAAAACAGGGATTTCTCCTCCCTGTCCTTATCAAACAAACAAAATTAAATACATGCTATGACCAAACAAGCAAATAACTTTGTGTACATAGGTGTCAAGCTTGTTTTTAACACAATTTTGGGTTGGAACACCTTCAATCTTCCTAGTCATTCTGCAAACACCACAGGAAACCTATCCACCTATTAGCTCCTAGGAGACACATTCATACATGCTAACTTTGACTTGGAGATTACATAATCAGGATGATCGGGAGCCAAAATTATGTCTAATTCTCCTTAGTCATTCCAACTGAAAAAATTAAGCCTTCTTTAGCCACATAACCTACATATTGATCATTTTTACCATCAAACTCAAAGAGACCATAGAACTACTCCTCGATTTAGATAATTTGTCCTCCATAAGCATGCATTTTCAAGCATGAACGTTTAAGCTACTTTGGTTTCAATTTCTTAAAAACTACAAGGTCAACCAAAGTCAAAGGTGACTGTGAATCGGCCATTATTTGTATGTTGATATTGATGTCGTTGATCACCACATTGCACTACAGGGGTTTTCTTCTAAAAGGTTGCAAAGATGCAACACTATCACTTTCAACCCACACAATCTCCCACACTACTTGGATCATTTGCCAGAGTGACAATCAGAACCACATCATTTTCACCATCACTCTGCAGACATTTTTCCACTTGGGATATGGTAGATCTACATGCATTACGACACACTCTTGCAAAATTACCTTTGCTGTTGAACTTAAAAAACATCTGAAGCACTGCAGGACAGTTCCGGGCCAATGCCACATGAGAGTGACTCTCACATCTAAAACATACTTTAACATCGTTGTTCTTGACTTTCTCCTGTTCCAACTGTCAATCCATCTTGATCTGCTGTTACTTTTTTATATCTTTGTGGTCATCCTTTGCCTGAAGTAAGTTCACCTCTACCCTCAGGATCATCAGGAGTTGATAACTCTTGAAAATATGCATCTGAATTTTCAATTGGTCTAGTGATAGTTATGGAATATTCCAGTTCAGGATCTTCCATAGGGAGGAAAATGTCCTGAATCTTTTTGTTATATGTTGTTCAATTAATTAATCACAAATTATTCCATCTTTAAATCATGGTAGTTATACGTGGTTGCTAGTTTCCTTAAGGTGGAAACCGAGTCATCAACAGATTCTCCATGTTATTGGCGTCTGTGTAACAATTTTTGCTTTTCTAATACCACATTTCTGGCTGGCAGGAATCTTTTCTCAAGAGTTTTTTTTCCCCAAAGCATATTTGTCCACTATTTTTAGTAATATCACTTCTCAAGACTCTTCTTCTTAAAGTAACTGTGTTTTCACAACATGTACAGACAATGTTTTCAAAGTCGATCTCCCATCGAGAACCTCAATTATGTATTAACAAGAGATTTTTCTTTTTATTAGCGAATGGTTTGCCATTTTACTTTTCATTAGCAAATGTTTTGCCATCCATAGCATCCAAGTATGCCTCAAAACCTTCTTTCCATGGAAGCCGGTCCAATGAAGGATTACCAGGTGTAGTTAGAAAAGTAGGAAGACCAGCGAGGCCATCCATGCGTAATCCACCAATAAATAGCCTCTCAAATTAAAAGTATGTGTTTAGTATCTTGTGGCTGACCTATAATTATCCAACACAGAACAAAACAAGGCGGTGATGGCTCCACATAAGTTGTAACATGATAGCCCAAAGTAAAATGGCAGCTAAAAGTTTCATTACTTTCAATACTTTAGCCCAAACCAAGATGGCACCTAAGGAGTAGTCATACAACTAATAGTGCTTCCCAAAGCAAAATGATGGGTGTGATGACATGCAATGTCATGCACGCATTTCACCCACGATAAAAAACATGGCGTGTGGACTGTGAAGGAGTTCATGAGGCAGTACCTGTTTGGCCAAAGTTTCAGCACTTGCACTGAAAAATCCTGTCCCCAAAGCCACTCAAACAGGAGTGGCAAACGAACCAGTTACCAAATTCGGATTGCTTTGTGGTCAGACATGAAGAAACTAAGTGATAGAAATGCCAGGCACAGAAATTTGAAAGGAGGCAGAGGTGGAAAGTTTATGGCCCACGCAGGTCACCAAAAAAGAAGGAGCAAGACCAGTTTCTTGCAGGAAATTTATGTGTTTATTTCCTTGACATGTCTCAGCCAGCACCCACCAGTACATCACTCTCCAGCTGCTTTCTTAGCTCCCTGTCTTCCACAATCTACCACCAGACTGAAATTCCAACAAACTCCAGAATGATGTGCATCCACAACTTCCTAACTGTGAGCACCATGGGATTCACTACCTTAGAACATTAAGTGCCACAATGAAATGTGAATGATAATTATTAGTCCATACCTGTGATCCAGCGCAAAACCAATACCTGATCAAGGATCAATACTCGATAATATCACAGAACAATGGCCCATACACATGCACCCAGAATCCTTGATGCGCTGGGGTCAATTTATAGACGATCAATTCTTTTTCTTTCAGCATCCATGTGTGATTTGTGTAATGTGTAATGTGTAATGTGTGATGTGTGTAAATTAGATAGAATACATATCTAATTTATAGATCAACTTTCCTTCTACTTGGTCGATGAACCAATTAGTTGAATAGTTGATGGTAATGATAGTACTATCTAACTAACTTTTCAGTCAGCTAAATAATCACAGACTCTCGGTAAAGTTAATAACGCTTTATCTCCAAAACGAAATGCCCAATGCATATGGTCATCAATGCAAATAATGAAATTCACAAAGGGAGAGAAAACATCAGCAATTTTAAATAGAGAACAAACTCACCATTCAATTATGACATGTGCATGAAGGAGTGGACAGATTAAGAGACATCAATTTCAGCAACATTGAGTGCGAAACAGTATACATCTAACGGAGGGGATAGATGAAGAGACAAAAGTTTCAGGGACAAAAATACATTTGCAAGTAAATTTGCAAGAACGAGTCAGAATAATACTAACCTAAAGGAAAGTGGGAAACCACCCCCCTGGCCAAGGTGATGGTGGGGGTTCCCTGAAATAGAATCAGGGAACAAAGATTTCAGGGCCCGGAGCGGGAAAGGGACAGGATCAGCTAGGCCTCTCTGCAAACCGATAGACAGCCACGCATCCACCCTTCTTCTCTTTCTCCCTGCAAGACCCGACCACACCCCTAAAGGCACCCCAGTTATACCCTAAAACCTACATGTCCATCCCACATCAGTTGAAACAATTCTCGTAACTCAACAGTTGATTGGTGGACTTAGGAGGTGGTCTGTCACACCACAGTGACTTCACTCAGACTTTGGACATATTCATTGTTCTACGACTATTCCCATAGCCTAATTCTTGACTCGTTCTCACGATTTTAGCACATGATACATTTAAACATTTTATTCATAATATTCAGCAATGTCCGCGGAAGGAGTCTTTGGTCCCACGGTCAGTCACATCCTCTGGCAAGCACTCAATATTCTCCTTCAGCATATTGGCTTTGAACCTTTGTTCTTTTTCTTTGCAGCACCCAGTGCTTCTGGCCGTACTGTCATGACACTCTCATTTTCATCCCAGCCCCTCCTTTACCCGGCTAACTTAAGCATCATGGTGTCTCATTCAACTCACTATAATAAATGGAACATGGACATTCATTAATTATATGGTATTACACTTTTCACTGTTTACCACCCAACTTTGCACTATTCCCTGTTAACGTTTTCCTAGCATAGCTTTAAGCAAAAGCGGCATTAATCATTATTTTAAAAGCAAGATGCAACGTGCAAACTACGAAATGCACATGCGGCCTAGTCATGTGTTATTTCTCGTTTCTTTCAAAGCACAATGTAAATACGTTCTAATTCTTACATACATTATCTCACGTTAGTGCATGCATGCACAAAGCATTTTCCCTTGTGTTTATGTAAGGTGCACGTTAGTTTTCTATTATTACTTACTGTTAGTACGTATTATGGGGGTATTCATTCGAGCAGGTTTCTTTTCGCAAAATCCTGCTCCATCAATCACCCCTCTGATGGCTTCCTGGAGCCATCATAAAATACCTACCATACCGAGTGCTATCTTCATTTTTCTAAAACTCAGTATTTTTCTCTCTTTTTATGGCACTCTCATCTAAATCTTTCATCATGTTATAGTATTCTCCTTTCATATCTTCTAATTCTATCTCATCTCTTTTTCTTTTTCTTGCTCTTCGTTGATTCTTTGACTCTGTCATTTCTCTTCTTCCAATCTTACATTTGCAACATTTATATGTTGTTATTATCACTAAGGCTACTATGACTACTGAAATAATTGGCAATATTATTTTTTCTAATAAACTACTTCCAAAGGTAGAAAACCATTTACCCACAGAGGAGAAACCCTTACCAAGTTTCTCCCAGACACCGTCAACCTCCAGTTGGGTCAAATCTTCATGTAATTTCGTAATATTCTTGATATATCCCTCAATACCTTTACTTTTATCAGGGCTATAGGTACAGCAGTGTTGGATTTTCAACATGCCACAGACTCCACCCTCTTTTGCCAATAAGATATCAAGGGCAAGTCGATTTTGCAGAACCATTGATCTGATTGCAACCATTTCTGTGTCAATCATCAAGAATCCACCAGCAGTATCTGTTGATAAACGATCAACCACTGTGGATAATTTTCGAATTTTGTGCGAATTCAGAACGACTCCAACTGAGGGTTATCAGTGCACCAAAAATATCACCTACTATCTCTGAAAAAATTGCTCTCTTGTTACGTGTTAGTCCGTGATTTATTTTGCTTAGTCTGTTGTTGTTTCGGTTCATGTGATAGACCTTCGGAAAGACAATGGCAAAATAACAACTACCATACCAATGTGCAGGCAACCTATAGTAGGCTTTCTTACCACACACATGATAGACTCCCGGAAAAACAGGATCAGTTCCACCCTTTAATCCCCAACCTCCAGTAATTTGGAAAGTATGCTCACATTCACTAGTACCAATTAAATAATTGTTATAGTTAGTTTTCATTCTTAGCAAACATATTTTTCCCTTTTGAGGCCAGTCCATGGACATTGCAGCGTATGTCTCGCCTTTCTCATAATTTCCTTCTCTAAAAGCCCACGGTGGTACCTGTGACTTCTGTTCAGCAGCCTTTCTTTGGATACTTTCTCTTCTACTTTCTACCATTTCTATGAATACCCTTTCTTCACCCTGTAAACTACAAGTTAGGTTATTTATATAAGCATATTCGACATCTAAAGCCTTGGTAATATGGAAGACCTCTCCCATATAACGTGCATTTTTACTACTCAAAACCTTATTTAGTTCCTTAATAACAGGTATTTCTGAAAATACTAAATCTATATTGGAATAATGATATTCGAACTTTCTCGTCACGTAAAACAAGCTTGTTAAGACACTGCAAGACACACCATATGTTAAAGGAAGGTGATGATACGTCACCCCTCTGAGACAGAAGAAGGTAATTGCATGCACACATAACAATCACTCACATTCATCGTATCAATGTATTCATACAACAATTTAGTAAACACATTTAGCGAGAAATCTCTAATTGATTTATCATGATGGAGAATGCTTCCATCCATTTGTTCTATATTAGTACTAGGTGTTCCTTTAGTAACATCATTCACTCTTACACTTTTTACATCATTAGTATTATTTCTGTTGTTAGTTACCATTAGAATGGGTACAAGGACAGTTAGTATTATCCACATAAATGTTAATAACAAGACACTACACAAGCAAGTTTTAATACATCTACGTTTTAGTCTAGATTTTGGACGTTCAGTCACTTCTGTTTCAGCCATTTTGTATTCTATAAAAAATAAAAATCTATCTAGACCTATTACCTCTAATTTATTTAAAACATTTCTAAAATAGTAGTTCAATCCTACACTTCAAGGCTTTCTTCTTTACCCCCTTCTTTTCTTTCTTTCTTCGGGCCTTCTGAATCTTTTAATTTGTTTTGTTTTGATTGGCAAGGTTGCACCTTAACTTGTCACAGTTCTCTTAAGGCGGTCTCAATTTGCTTTCATCAACTCGCTCAGTGTCAGAACTGTCCTTTTCTTCACTTGGATTTGAACTTTCAATTTCTTCCAAAATAACGTAGGTCCATTCTGGTGCTGTGTATTTTCTGCTTGGAATTATTACTCTCCTTGTTTTTCGTACTAATTCTTCTCCTGACTCTCCGGGTTCTGTTTGACTTGAGACCTCATTACTTTGCCCTGGTTTCCTCTTTGACCTTCTCCTCACAAGAGTGTATTTCAGTCTTTTCACTCCACCTGGCCAATTGTCACCTTTTCTTGGTTTCTTGGTTTGAACTACTTTTTCACCTTCTGTATCTGGTTCACAGGTTCTCTTGTTTGGCCTTTCTTCTATCTGACCTTCTTCCTGATTTTCAGCAACTTCTGTTTCTGCTGATTCGACAGTAATTTCACTGACTCCTGGCTCAACATTGAACTGACTTTCTTCTGGCTCAACAGTGAATTCACTTCCTTCTGGCTCAACAGCAGTCTCTTGAGACCCAGTATCTGGTGCCCACTCTACTTGACTTGTGCTCGGCTGTTCATTATCTGTTTGTCCTTCAGAATCTGTCACTCTAGATTCTTCAGCTTCACACACTTCAACCACTGGTCTTTGACTTTGATTTACCAGTTGTTGCTCTTCTTGTCTTTCAAGTGGACTTAGGACTTGTCTGGTATGGCTTGCATGAATCCAGTTTGGCAAACCACCACACTTCACTGCTGTCGTCATCACCAGAATGACTTGGTAAGGACCACTCCACCTGGGTTCTAAACACGATTTCCTCATGTGTTTCGTGACGAGAACCCACTCACCAGGACTCAGATCATGAGCTTGTTTCGGCTGTGTTGTTGTGGCATTTTCTCCAACCTGGTGAGACACAGAACGCACCAGATCAGCCAATCCTCTGCAATAATCAAACACTAGATCATCAGATATACTCATCAGTTTGTTCGCTGGTATGTATGCTTATTTATTTTTATTTATTTATTTGAGTTTTATATAGCGCTGGCTAGACCCGGAGGTATCAGAGCGCTTTACATAAGGTTCCACAAAGTTACAAAATTACATCAGTTACCAGTTACATCAGTTACTAGAAAAACATTTCAAGAGCGTAAAGACGAAATAAAAGGAGCTTAGAAGGGAGAGGGGGTAGGGTAAAGGGGTAGGAGGGAAATAGGATGGAGAGACGAGGGAGAGTCTGCCCAAAGTTCAGCTGGGTAGGTGACGGCCGAGGGGGAAGTCCACAGCCCATCTCCTCTATAGCTATCAGGTAGCTCCACCAGGCATCGGCCAAATAGCTAGGTCTCAATGGAAGAACATTAAGAAGGGGACGAGAAAATGGAGCATAGAGGGGGAAGGGGGAAGGGTAAAGGGTAAAGGGGTGGGAGGGAGAATGCAAAGGCGAGACGAAGGAAAGTCTGCCCAAAGTCCGGCTGGGTAGGTGATGGCCAAGGGGGCCATCTCCTCTATAGCTATCAGGTAGCTCCACCGGGCATCGGCCAAAAAACTAGGTCTAGCGCTAACATAAGGAAACATTGTGTTACGAGTTCAGGAAGGGACCAAAAGTCTAGAGTCCAGAGATGGGCTGGTGGAGCTGGGAGGAGGCGGGGAGGGAAGGAAACACAGCAGGGAGACGCAGAAAAACAATGTCAGATGTCCGGCTGGGTAGGTGACGGCTGAGGGGGTGAACCAGAGCCAGACTCCTCTATAGTTGCATAGGACAGCTCCACCGGGCATCGGCCAAGGTTGCTCGGGCTCCGCAGTAAGTAAAAAACAGTTATGGTATCCGCCCAGTAGGCCTCGTCATAGTTCCAATGGAAAACACCGGTCATGGTGTTACTGAGCAGCGCCGTCCGCAATGTCCTCCATCTCGCCCCCCGGTCAAGAGTGGTGAGAGGAGAGGTGGCAGCAACTCCTTCACCTCTTCCCTCCACGTATGGAGGAGCCTGCACTTTTTAATTGTGTTGCTTCGCCTGCATTTTTCCCTCCTACTAGTCATTTCACCACTTCCTGGAGGAAATACCTACTATTTCAAAGAGGGATAAGCTTGTGCCCCTTCCCAATTCTAAGGACTAGGAACAGCACCTGCGAAGGCCAAGGCAGGTATCCATACTTTCTGTTGGGGGATGGCGAACTTAAAGCTCCCGCTCGCCGCTGGCCAACACCCCCTCCCCCCTCCAGTAATCCTGAATGTAGGAACCCGAAGGGGCAGCCAGGTTCAGTTCTGCATGCTGCTTTGGTGTATGGCAGGCACCATATTTAGGTCAGGCAAGTCTTTTCTGGGCGCCATATTGGAGTCAGGCAAGCCGCAATCGGTCCCCCCCGCTGTTTATTTCAGACCCCCACGTTTCATATGCTTATCTCATTGCTCTTCCCATCAGAATTTCGTGTGGACTCAATCCCGTCTTTTTGTCAGGAATGCTTCTAAGACTCATCAATACAAGGGATGAAGCGTCAGGCCATTTCAGTGTTGTGGATGCACACACTTTCCCTAACCTAGATTTTATAGTGCCATTGATCTGCTCAACCACTCCGGATGCTTCAGGTCGGTAGGCACAATGCAGCTTCTGCTCAATTTGTAATGCTGCACAAATCATCCGAATTATCTCATTATTGAAATGTGTTCCTCTATCTGTCTCTAGAGTGACTGGAAATCCAAACCTAGGAATTAGTTCTCTCAAAAGCAATTTAGCTACAGTTAGGCTGTCATTTCTTCTCGTGGGTTAAGCTTCCACCCAGCGAGTGAACAAGCAGACGACAACCAACACATACTTCAGCCCATTACATGGAGGAAGTTCGATAAAATCCAATTGGAGACGGGTAAATGGTCCTCCTGCTCTTCCAATTCGTCCCCAACTAACAACTGTCTTTCTGCCTGGATTTTGCTTCTGACAGGTGATGCACCTCTGGCAAAGGCTCTCTGCAATGACCCTGAACTTTGGGTTATACCATGTCTGCTTGAAGAGTCTGATCATTGCATCTCTTCCAACATGTGCAATTCCATGGTACACCCTAGCCATATGGGAAAGTAAAGAATCTGGCAAGACTGGTCTCTCATCAAAATAGACCCATATTTCGTCCTCTGCTCTCTTCCTACAACCTGTATTTCTCCAAATGTCCTTTTTCTCATCACTTGCCTCTTCCTGCATCTGCCTCACTTCATCCCAAGTTTCAAATGTGGTCGTAAACATAAGATGGCATTTGGTATTTCCCCTCTCAATTGCTCTGTTTATGGCCATTAAAGTTTGTGCGCAGGAACGCGCTATTTGGTCGGCGTATCTGTTTCCCTTTGTCACATAATCATCTCCTGATTTATGTGTGGCACATTTGACCACTGCAATTCTTTTGGGCAATTGCAAAGCATCCAATAATTCTTTTACAATTTTGCTGTTACGGATAGGGGAACCTGAAGAAGTCAGAAATCCCCTTTGCATCAATAGCTGTCCATAATCATGGACAACCCCAAACCTATATTGGCTATCAGTGAATATGGTCACCCTCAGGCTTTTGGCAGTTTTGCACGCTCTAATTAGAGCTATCAATTCAGCAATTTGAGCAGAGTTTACCCCTTCTAGACAGGATGCTTCTAGAACTCCAGCTATGGTGCAAACAGCATAGGCAGTGCATAATTCACCTTTCTCATTCTTTAGGCATGACCCATCCACAAATATCTCACAGTCTGGTTCTTCCAAATGAACATCCTCTATATCAGGCCTGGGTTTGGTGCACAGTTCTGTCACATCCAAACAATCATAATCCACTTCCTCTCTCACTTCCTCACAACGAGAATTCGGCAGTAGAGTTGCCGGGTTTACAGTTGTGCACCTCACCACAGTCACATTTTCAGCACCCAGAATCACTCTCTTGTACTTAGTCAGCCGACTAGAGGTCATATACTGTGTCCGGGTTCGAGTTAAAAGAATCTCAACAGAATGTGGCACATACACTTTGACTGGATATCCCATCACAATTGCTTCACTTTGTTCGAGACTCACACAAGTGGCGGATACTGCTTTTATACAGACTGGTAACGCTGCAGCCACTGAATCCAAAGTAGCAGAAAAATATGCTACTGGACGTCGTGCCATTCCATGTTTCTGAGTTAGGACTGAAAGTGCACACCCATCTCTTTCACAGCAGTACAATGCAAACTCTTTTGCATAATCAGGCATTCCCAATGTAGGTGCTCGACAAAGACTTTTTCTCAATTTTGTAAAAGCCTCCATACCTTCATCATCCAGCACAATCGGACCTTTCACATCTTTTTGTGTCAACCTCTGTAGAGGTTTTGCAATCAGGGAGAAACCACTAATCCACTGCCTACAGTATCCAACCATTCCCAAAAACATTCGTACTTCTTTCTGAGTTTTAGGTGGACTCATCTGTTTGATCACATTGATTCTCTCTGGTGTCACCTTTCTGACTCCCTTTTCTATTTTGTGTCCTAGGTACTGGACTTCTTGTTTACAAAATTGTAATTTAGCTGGGAACACTTTGTGCCCTCCTTCTGCCAAATGGTTCAGTAGGGCAACTGTATCTGTTACACATGCCTCTCGTGTCTTTGATGCCACTCAAAGGTCATCAATGTACTGAACCAAAACTGAATTTCCTGGCATATCTAAAGTCTCCAGACATTTTTTCAAGATCTGGTTGAAGATTGAGCGACTCTCGGTGTACCCTTGAGGAACTTGGCACCATGCCAAAACACGGTCTCCGAACCGGAATGCAAACAAATATTGGCTTTCCGGATGTAAAGGAATTGAAAAAATGCTTGGCACAAATCAATCACTGTGTGCCATTCAGCATCACAGGGAATTTAATAAAGTATCACTGCTGGATTTGGCACTATTGGACAACAGGGTACTAAAATTGTATTTATTTTTCGTAAATCCTGCACTATTCTGTACTTCCCATTGGGCTTTTTGATACCTATAATAGGCGAATTACAAGGACTGCTCAGTATTTCTTTTAAAATTCCCTGTTCAATCATTTGGTCGATCACAGGAGTGACTCCTGCAATTACTTCCGGACTCATTTTGTACTGAGGTGTGTTCGGATATACAGCACCCTCTTTCACTGTTACCTGAATTGGATCGACATTTGTCATTAGGCCAATTTCTTTTCCTGAAAAATCCCACACATCCGATCTCACTGCAGTTTTTAACTCTTCCGGCAAATTCTCTTCTGTGAGAAGTGAAAACAACTCATCCACTTCTGTCCCTTGCTTCGCTAGCATCATTTTAAATTCAACATCCTCATCAGGTGTCTGAAATGCAATACCATCCGGCGTACAATAGATGGTGCAGTTCATCTTGCATAATAAATCTCTACCTAAGAGATTTACTGGACTCGAGTCACATACCACAAACCGATGCATGTCTCTGAAGTTTCCAATATGAACTTCTGTTGGATTTGTGACTGGGGTTCTAATATGTTTATTCGAGACTCCTACAAATTGGATAGTTTCTCCCGAGAGGGGTGGGTTTGGAATTTCTGCTGGTCTCACAGTAGAACGGGTAGCACCAGTGTCCACTAAGAATGTAATGTCATTCCCTTCTACTTTTCCGTCAACAAATGGACCTGACTGATCTACCGCCAAGGATGCGCCAAGTACGCACTCTTCCTCCCCCCTCAGGCACCGTCATTGAGATGAGTCTGAATCATTCTCATTGCACTGCAACCAATATTGCGGAACCATTTGCACAGTGTGATTCTTACCACTTTGGTCACCTCCGTGAAATCCAGTATTTGCACCGTACCTCTGCACTTGAGCATTCACATTATTTGGCATGGGAGCTTGTGGCACCTGTAACTGTAGAGTAACTATCTGCTGCTGCTGATTTACACCCACCTCATTCTGCATCTGTGGAATTAATTTTTGATTTGCCCCATTATTCTTTTTAGCAGATCTACACTCATTCTTCCAATGTCCATGCTTTCCGCACACATGACAAGGACATTTCTTCATAGCTTCCTCTCTACTCATTTTACCTCTTCCTCTACCCCCACTGGGTATTTGACTATTTTGATTTTGACCATTCATCTGGTAACCAGCTTGAGGACTATTATTTGCCTCTTGCTGCTCAGCCACTTTCACTTGTGCCCACATCATTTTCTCTTTTAACTTTTTATGTCTCGATTCAATGTCATCACTACAATACTTTGCAAACCTCAGAATTTCATCTATTGTTTTGCTCAGCCAGCAAATCAAATGTTGCTGAATCATATTACTAATTTCCGGTTTCAATCAAAACACGAAACAATATACAAAATGTCCCATGTCCTTGTCTCCAATATTCCCAAACCCACTATACTGTTTAAATACCTGCAACAACCTTTCATAGTATGCATGGACTGACTCCTTTGGTTCTTGGGACGTACTGTCAATTTTAACCCAATCTGTTTCTTTCGTAGATATTTTCCCTTTCAAGAAGGTGATTACCTGATTATACTTTTTCATCACCTCCTCAGATGGTGCACCTGTTTTAGGATCTCTAGGATATTCTTCCTTTGGCCAATCAACGGTGATCTTACATTCTGTCCACAAATCTGCTGGAACGACAATCTCAAACAACCCATATAAATCCTTCAACAAAACCTTCGAAACTTTCACAAACCTCTCTACCTGTTTATACCATTCAACCGGTTTCTCTCTTAACCTGGGAAAATCGTTCGTGAAAGACAATATATCCTGCCTTGACCATGGAACGTGAACATATCCACCACCTGGAACTTCTCTCATCGGGCACCCCCTTTCAACTTGTTCTGTTACTTTTAACGGTAACATAGACACTCCTTTACTAGCTGCTTCTTCCTTCTTTTTCGTTCATCTATTTTTCCATCGATCTACATCTACCCATTTCTTCAGAATGTTCATCAATTCCTTTATCTGCAATCTTTTTCCAGACGCATTCAAACTCTCTAAATCCTTATCAGTGAAGGCCAACCTGTATGATTTTTGCAACACCTTCGATTTTTCTATGTCTATCCCATACTCATTAGCAGCTTTGGATATTTTCTCGTGAAGATTCTTTGCTCTCCATGTAATGCTTTTACACAAGAACAACAGTTCATCATCTCAGTAAGTCCCTAATCTATCTGGACTTATTGTGCCAATAATCATCTCTTCCAAATCCACTTCCAATTGACTCACATTCATATTCTGTGGTTGCGGTTTTGGTTTTGTCATTTCCTTTATCCAATTATTCAATTCCTCTGGTGAGGGACCTGCTGAACTCCCTGCTATTGGAGTGACATTTGGTCCTATTCTCCTTGGGTCTATTTGGAAACCTCTTTTAGGGGTTTCCGTTATCAACTCACAAACCGGAAGATCCAACAATGTAGTATTCAGATCAGCCTGTCCACTCTCATTCGTTACTGTCACCATTTCACCCCTGACACTACTTCTCGGAACTGCCAACGTATGTACCTTTGACAGATTTTGCATTTCTCCATACAATGGGACCACGGGACCAATCGTCACGGGTACTGTCAATGCTTCCGCATTCAGACTTAACTGATTCATTTTCTGAACCTGCTCTAGTCTTGCCTTATTCAACAAATTCACTTCATTTTCTCGCACTACCCTAGCTATTTCAGTGACCTGTGGAGTTAATGAGGTTCCCTTTTGTGGGGCTCTTGGAGTCACCTCTCCTGAGTTTTCCTCATACGGCAGAGGTCGTTTGGTCATAATATCCTCTAACAACTCATCATCAGATTTGTTCGGGCCATCCCTTAAACTTGAAGTCTCTATATTTTTCTTTTTCTCTTTACACTTGCCTCCTGTCTGATCATCAGCAACTAGAACGGGGTACAAGCCCTCTGTTACCACAGCTCTCCTCCATCTTTTCAACTTTTCTTCTCTACTCTCAAAAGGATATCCAAACATCGAATTTCTGTATCTTCTGTTACCTCTATATTTCTCTCTCTCAAATGCCTCAACTTCCCATTCCTCTAAGGCTTCGTACTGTGTTAATCTGGGATTCGGCTCTAGTGAATTCATTTGATTTCTCAAATTCTGCAAAATCCTGACATTAAACGAACCATGTTGTGGAAAAGCAATAACACCATCATCCTTCGTATATTCCACCCAGTTTTCTAACCACATACACGTATGGTATCCTCGAGCCAACATCATATAAGAAGCAGGCGTTCTTGGAGGTGGAATAGGAATTCCCTCTCTAGTCACAATCGGTTTATCTTTTATAAAGAAATTCTTTATTTTCTTAATTAACTTCATTTTTCTGACTCTTTACGCTAATGTATCTCAAGAGACCTTTCCGAAATTCTACTTTTTCTATTTTTCAGCTCTCGTCCTATACCAGCGTGACACACACCAACCATCCAATCAGAGCACTGCTACGTAACCAAGGTCTCAACCAATAATCGTGTGGCTCACACCAACCAACCAACCAATCACAGCTCAATACGCGCCCGCTGCCTGACCAATGCCATTGCGGCTATTTCTAACGTCAGTATTACTCTTTCCACTGACCCTCCCTTTACAAAATAATACGGCAATGTATTTCTATGTATGTTTAATCAAAAATTCAATTACTAACAACACAAAACATTGCTACCTTGTCTGTTCCACTAATAAAGAGATAGTTTTCACTTTTCCAAGAGGTTTTCTTCACTACGAGTCCTAATAACGACCTGTGCTATTTTACCCTTCAAAAAAAACTCCGGGAGGACCTGGTACTCCTCTAGGGATAAGGCCAAAATTTCTCAAGAGGACTTTTTGGTGTGAAAAGAGATCTTGTTACTCTCCTGGGGATAAGGCTAGAGTTTCAGAAGTGGACCCTTCGCTATTTCAGACACTCTACTCTCATACGAAATTTCCCTAAATATAACACCTTCAGCCCTCCGTAGCTTCGGTATTATTACAACAGACAAAGTACTTCTGCAGTGTGATTTCTGTTATCACACTCTTCTTCTGCCTACTTCAGGCTAAATTCCATTCCCGGGATTCCTCAGGTATCTATGTACCTGTACTTCTAGACAACATAGAACAGGACACTAACTTTTTCGTGTTAAGAACATATAATCAATAATCAATAAACATTACCAAACTAATCAATAATTAAACCATCCTCTGCTACCAAAGAAACTGATCCAGCGCAAAACCAATACCTGATCAAGGATCAATACTCGATAATATCACAGAACAATGGCCCATACACATTCACCCAGAATCCTTGATGTGCTGGGGTCAATTTATAGACGATCAATTCTTTTTCTTTCAGCATCCATGTGTGGTATTACAGAATACATATCTAATTTATACATCAACTTTCCTTCTACTTGGTCGATGAACCAATTAGTTGAATAGTTGATGGTAATGATAGTACTATCTAACTAACTTTTCAGTCAGCTCAATAATCACAGACTCTCAGTAAAGTTAATAAAGCTTTGTCTCAAAAACTAAATGCCCAATGCATATGGTCATCAATGCAAATAATGAAATTCACAAAGGGAGAAAAAACATCAGCAATTTTAAATAGTGAACAAACTCATCATTCAATTATGACATGCGCATGAAGGAGTGGATAGATTAAGAGACATCACTTTCAGCAACATTGAGTGCGAAACAGAATACATCTAACGGAGGGGATAGATGAAGAGACAAAAGTTTCAGAGACAAAAATACATTTGCAAGTAAATTTGCAAGAACGAGTCAGAATAATACTAACCTAAAGGAAATTGGGAAACCACCCCCCTGGCCAAGGTGATGGTGGGGGTTCCCTGAAATAGAATCAGGGAACAAAGATTTCAGGACCCCGTAGCGGGACAGGGACACGATCAGCTAGGCCTCTCTGCAAACTGACGAACAGCGACGCATCGCATACTTTCAGGAAAGCTAGATGGGGGGTAGAGCTTTCTCTTTGGCCAAACTCTGGAACTCCCTTCCTTCCTCAATCTCTGCTCTGGAAACTCACTCTCTCTTCCGTAAAGCCTTGAAGACCTGGCTTTTCACCCTTTCAACTCTTTAAGCCTTGTACATATTTGCACATCTGGCTCTTGGCCCCTTTCCGTAGCGCCTTGACGCCCCTGGGCAAAGTTCGCGCTTTACAAAGCTAATATTCATTCATTCATCCACCCTTCTTCTCTTTCTCCCTGCAAGACCCGACCACACCCCTAAAGGCACCCCAGTTATACCCTAAAACCTACATGTCCGTCCCACATCAGTTGAAACAATTCTCGCAACTCAACAGTTAATTGGTGGACTTAGGAGGTGGTCTGTCACACCACTGTGACTTCACTCAGACTTTGGACATATTCATTGTTCTACGACTATTCTCATAGCCTAATTCTTGACTCGTTCTCACGATTTTAGCACATGATACATTTAAACATTTTATTCATAATATTCAGCAATGTCCGCGGAAGGAGTCTTTGGTCCCACGGTCAGTCGCATCCTCTGGCAAGCACTCAATATTCTCCTTCAGCATATTGGCCTTGAACCTTTGTTCTTTTTCTTTGCAGCACCCAGCGCTTCTGGCCGTTCTGTCATGACACTCTCATTTTCATCCCAGCCCCTCCTTTATCCGGCTAACTTAAGCATCATGGTGTCTCATTCATCTCACTATAATAAATGGAACATGGACATTCATTAATTATATGGTAATGCACTTTTCACTGTTTACGACCCACCTTTGCACAATTCCCTGTTAACGTTTTCCTAGCATAGCTTTAAGCAAAAGCGGCATTAATCATTATTTTAAAAGCAAGATGCAACATGCAAACTACGAAATGCACATGCGGCCTAGTCATGTGTTATTTCTCGTTTCTTTCAAAGAACAATGTAAATACGTTTTAATTCTTACATACATTATCTCACATTAGTGCATGCATGCGCAAAGCATTTTCCCTTGTGTTTATGTAAGGTGCACGTTAGTTTTCTATTATTACTTACTGTTAGTATGTATTATGGGGGTATTCATTCGAGCAGGTTTCTTTTTGCGAAATTCTGCTCCATCACCTGCACACCTTAATTAGGATGATTAACATTGTGTTCTTATAAATATAGAATCTTCAAGTTATTTCATGTTTCCTAACTATCAATCTGAAGCACATTGTCCCAATTCACCTATGATTAGTAGAGTCATAACTGCAGAATAGATACACTTTGTGATAGAGGAAGTCCCTTAAACTTGTATTATGGGACATTGTTAGAAACATAGGAAGAGATGGGCTTGTAAGACCCCAGTTACCCAATTTATCAACAATGTGAATTACTAGTAGAGCCTCCACTCCTCTAACGGTACCTTGATTTTTTCCATACCAGGGGAGTATTGTAGTCAAGGCACTCACTACCTAATTTCAACCTTGAGGGTTACTGATTCCTTCCTGATTAGAACCCCAAAGGAGGCATTGGGGAGCTTTAACAACAACATGGGAACTCATATAATCACCCATACACCCATTGACTCATTCTTAGATTCATTCAATTATCTATGCATAAAGCCACACACACAAAAATTCACCAATCAATAAAAAATCCATAGCTATTTGCTTTGCCTCGGTTGCTTTTCCAGGTAGCACTGCTAATACCCAAAGGATTTCTAATTTCTCAAGGATGTGCCATGGTACCAAAGAAGAGTTTTACCTGAAAACGGGCATCACGAGTGAAGCAATTGAGCTGATTCCTTAGCTGAATTCCTTCAAGGCCGTACTTCTGTCCCATCACCATGGCTGCTAAACAATGGAATCCTCTTTTACTGTTCAATAATGAACATGTTAAAAGAAAGTAAAACTCAAGCTCAGCTGACCCTGTACAAGGAGGCAGGACTGGGTTAGTGCCTTCATTGCTTACAGCTTTGATTGTTCAGAGGGGGTTATGGGGACCCTGGAATGCAGAAGTGGAACCCACACAGCCATGAAGGGTCTCTGGCTGGAAAGCCAGGGAGCAGGCAAATTCAGATTGTGACAGGGAGTCTCTGTGGGTTCAGTTTATCTCAGATCTTGTGGATGTGGACCACACCCCTTGCAGCATGATCTTCTTCACAGACTTGGATGATGATTTTCCACAAGACCCTGGTGCCTCATGGTCACTGCAATTTTTCCATTTCACCGGGGTGCGTAGCCTGACAAGATGGCCGAGTAGACATTTCTACCAGCGCTCCCATCAACTTCAAATCATCCTGCACCATCCTGAAATGCCTGAATGGTAATTTTCCATCAAAAAGCCCGGGGAGAGGACTAGTGTCACCCTGTCACTGGATAGACAGTATATCCTGACGACTGAGCGAAGTAAACGGCATGAATAGAGAGGCAGTCTGAGCAACTGCTGCCTGCCTTCTTACCTGATCTGCGCTCAGCTGTAGAAGCAGTTTCACCAACATAAATATCGGACCGATGGGCTCGAACGGAACAGATGAAGAGTTTGGACCCCCCATTAGAGAGGGTGGCCCCGGGCAAGCAGCATCTGGGTGCCCTCTTGCGGAAGACTAAGGACCCCCTGAGAGGAAAATGATGAGGGGGAGGAGCCGTGTGTCCGGGCCCAGAGACTGAAGAGAGGCCAGTGCCTGCACCGCAATATCGCTGTGGAGCCCGGGCTCTGAAGAGGGCACCGCGAATATGAGAAGAAGGCTCCGGAATGCACTGCCGGGACTCAGCCCGGAGGTAGGTGCTGTGGTTCATGGGGTCAGGTGACGGCAGAGTGGCCTGGAGCGCTGGGCACCCTGGGAAGCGGTGCCTCAATCCACAGGAGAAACCACAAGGCCTGGAAATGGGCCGAAAAATGTGGGACGGCAACACATCAATTAGCAGGCCTGAAACCCGGAGGTCAATGGCGGTGCAGAGGAGCATACCACAGCTCTGGTGAGCGGGGGCCCATACTGAGGATACCGGGGGCAGCACAGGGCCAATATCTATAACATCAGAGAAGCAGAGCTCAGAGAACTGAAGCTCACACCTGGAAGGCACTGGCGGTGTGACACAGGAGGACGGAGGGCCTCACCTCAAGATATAAGGCAAGCGGCACGATCCAGCGAGAGAAGCCCGGTGGTCTGACATTGAAGGCAAATGAACTCAGGGGATAGTGTCTTCAGGCTGGCTGCCCCATAATTGGGAGATTACCCTAGTTGAAACTGGTGAAGGCCACAGGAACGGTGCTAGGATCACGCTACCTCATATTTGTAGCTACATTCCGGCAGGTAAACACGCTGAGGAAAGAATTAGAGCTATCACTCCTCATACTCAAGTATTGGAGTGCGGTTGACACTCTTTGGGACCGGTGAAGCGGATCGCACCTGGTGCACCCTTGGAATTTCAGATAGCTTGAGGACCAGAAACCATGGTGAAAGAGAAAGGGAATTGAGCAGCCCAAGCTAACAAAATTCAAAATTACGAGCACCCCCTCCTCTTGGACTATGGAGCACAAGCAGCAACCATGATTAAACAAGCTGAGGGCGTACAGCACGCTGCGAACCAGACCCCCTCTCTCGCAGATGTGCTAGCGGCGATCCACACCACACGAGATGAGATGATACACAAAATAGACTCCTTTGTGATCTTCGTAAGGTCTCAGACAGAGTGACCACCACTGAACAAACAGTGGATACCTTGCAGGCGGAGGTTCATACTTTGCGAGACACTGTGATTAACCTCCAAAAATGTGTGGTGCGACTGGATGACCGAGCGGAAGACTCTGAAGGGAGGTCATGCAGAAACAACCTACGCTTTGTAAGATTTCCCGAGAAGGCGGAGGGGATATCTAGCGAATTCTTCTTAGAGCATTGGATCACCTCCACTCTCGCCTCCAAGAAGCTCTCTAAGTTCTTTACTGTTGAGCGGGTGCATAGGCCGCTTGTTCCTCCACCCAAACCTAGCATGCCACCAAGGACTGAGACGCCATCTTGCAAACTACCCACACTTGAGGTCCGTTGCTGTTTGAGGGACACCAGATCTCAATTTACCCATACTACACACAGTGTGTGCAAGACCAGCAAAAAACGTTCCTAATGGTAAAAACGGCACATAAGGGACCTAAATCTCAAATACAGTCTCCTCTTTCCAGCCAAATTGAGGGTTGAAAGCAATGGGAAAGCGTTGTTCTTCTTTTCCGCAGCAGAAGCAAGCGACACGTTGGACTCCCGAGGCCACCCGGGAGCATGTTTGGTGCCCTCGACAAATTCACCCTCCCCAACTGGATCAGGCCGGCCGCTCCAGGATCGGAAGAAGCAGAACCCCTGGCAGAACAGTAATAAGACTCGAAGTCCCGGCTGAATCCGAGTTTGCCCTGATGGAACGCTGCAGGCCTCGGACGCTGTCCCTGACTTGAGGGACTCGTCCCCTGCCCAGCAGATGGACAGTGACCCAAACTAAGACACTAGCAATTAAGGTGGGAAGACCCCTGATGGGGAATAGGCATACATACTGGGCCCATATCAGTGTAATACTGTTTATTTGTGGAAGATGATCAAATGCAAAGTTATCACATAGGAGGAAGGAGTGCACAGGTGTTGTAAGGGGTTGGGATACCTCTAGATCCAGGCTAAAAGTAGTCGACAGGGGCCATTCCCCCCAGAGGCAGATACCTGGTTGGGGAGCTGGAGGGTCATCCTCGCACACCATCAGCTGACCAGCCACAAGCGCTGCACAGTGTTTGTAGGCAGTTATAAACTGAGTAATACTGTAAACTATGGACATCTGGGAAATTGAAATAGACATCATGAGTTTATGGTTCCTTTTTATTTTATGTTCTGGGGTTTGCTGGGAGCTAAAGCGACATCTGCACATCCTCACCATGTCTTTCTAAAGACTGGAGAGATGTGTGATATTGCCCAAGGGGAATGGGGTGAATCTTTATGTTAGGGTTTGGTTGGGGCTGATGCCCCCACTTTCATATCGGGTGGAAGAGTCTGAAATGATGCAAGAGTTTTAAATGCTGCATGAGATGCCTGGGGGAGCATGGCTGAGAAGCAGCAGTGAGAATGGATTATCAATCAATCAATCAGGTATTTATAAAGTGCGACTACTCACCCGTAAGGGTCTCAAGGTGCTGGGAAGGGGGTTGCAGGTTCCATTCCATCAAGGAGGTCTGTCGAGGAGCCAAGTTTTGAGGTTGCTCGTGAAGATGGGGAGTGATTTTGTCTGTCTGAGGTGGAGCGGCAGGGCGTTCCAGTCTCTGGCCGTGAGGAAGGAGAAGGAGGGGCCTCCTGATCTGGTCTTTCTGGCACGGGGGACCACGGCGTAGGAGAGCTGGGCTGATCGTAGGGTCCTTTGGGGTACGTGGAAAGCGAGGCGGCTGTTCAGGTACACTTTGTGTGCGTGGGTGAGGATCTTGAAGGTGATTCTAGCCTCGATGGGGAGCCAGTGGAGTGTGCGCAGGTGCTGGGAGATATGGCAGTGTCTTGGCAGGTTGAGGACCAGTCTTGTGGCGGCGTTCTGGATGTTTTGCAGCTTGCGAGTGAGGTTTTTGTTTATTCCGGCGTAGAGTGCGTTGCCGTAGTCAAGTCTGCTGGTGACGAGGGCGTGAGTGGCGGTCTTTCTGTGCTTGAGGGGGATCCTTACGTAGGAAGCGGAGGGTGTGGAAGCAGGAGGATGCGACAGAGTTGATCTGGCGGTCCATTTTGAGCTCAGAGTCCAGGATGATTCCAAGGTTGCGTGCGTGGTCCGTGGGGGTGGGTGCGCTTCCGAGGGTGGTGGGCCACCAGGTGTCGTCCCAGGCGTCGGGGTCTGGGCCCATGATGAGTACCTCTGTTTTCTCCATGTTGAGTTGTAGGCAGGTGTTTTTCATCCATTTGGCGACTGCTTCCATGCCTTCTTGAAAGTTGTGTTTGGCTGCGTTGGGTTCGGTGGATAGGGAGAGGATGAGTTGGGTGTCGTCTGCGTAGGAAACAATGTTGAGTCCGTGGGATCTGACGATGGGGGGAGCGGAGCCATGTAGACGTTGAAGAGCATGGGGCTGAGGGAGGTTCCCTGGGGGACTCCGCAGGCGGTCGGTGTAGGGTCGGAGAGAAACAGAGGGAGTCTGACCCGCTGCGTTCTGCCGGTGAGGAATGAGCGGATCCAGTCGAGGGCCTTGTCCCGGATCCCTGCTTTGTGGAGTCTGCGTGCTAGGGTGCGGTGAGAGACTGTGTCGAATGCGGCTGAAAGGTCGAGGAGGATGAGGGCTACTGTCTCTCCTCTGTCCAGGAGGGAGCGGATGTCATTTGTTGCTGCGAGGAGGGCGGTTTCTGTACTGTGTTTTTTTCTGAAGCCGGATTGGGAGAAGTCGAGGATGTTGTGTTATTCGATGAAAGTGGCGAGTTGGCTGTTGACGGCTTTCTCGATGACTTTCACTGGGAACGGGAGCAGGGAGATGGGTCTGTAGTTTTGAGGTCAGTGGGGTCTGCCGAGGGCTTCTTCAGGAGGGGTTGATCTCGGCGTGTTTCCAGTCGTCGGGGAAGGAGGCGTTCGCCAGGGAGCGGCTGAAGGTGTGTCGGAGCATGGGTGTGATGGTGTCGGCGGCTCTGTTGAAGATGTGGTGGGGCAGGGGTCCGTGGGGGCCCCGGAGTGGATTGACTTCATCGTCTTCAGTGTGTCTTCGGTGGTGAGGGGTGTCCAGCTGTCAATTGTTGGCTTCAGGGTGTTGGGGGCGTCTGGTAAGGGTTCGGTGTGTTGGCTGTCTTCGTCGAAGTTGTCCTAGATGTTCTTGATTTTGTGGTGGAAGAAGGTGCTGAGTTTGTTGCAGAGGTCTTGTGATGGAGGGATGTCGGTAGATTCGCTGGTCGGTTGGGCGAACTCTTTGATGATGCTGAAGAGCTCTTTGCTGTTGTGCGCGTGTGTGGAGATTTTGTCTTTGATCGCTGTTTTCCTCGTATTTCTGATGAGTTGGTGGTGGGCGTTGGTGGCGGCTCTGAAGTTGTTGCGGGCTTCTGCGGATTTGGAGTTCCTCCAGGCCTTTTCGAGGCGGTGGCATGTGCGTCTGGACTCTCAAAGTTCGGTGGTGAACCATCTTGCTTTCTTGGCATGTGTGTTGTTGCTCTTCTTGAGGGGGGCTATGGTGCTGGCGCTGTCGGAGATCCATCTGTGCAGAGTTCGGGCTGCGGTGTTGAGGTCGTCGTCTTCCAAGGTGGTTGGGGTGGTGTTGCAGAGTGAGGAGGTGAGCTGGTCGTCGGTGATTATGGTCCAGTTTCTTCGTGGGAGCAGGTGCTGATGTCTGTGGATGGTGGGTGTTCTGAAGGTGAAGTGGATGCAGCGATGGTCTGTCCACGGGAGTTCGGTGGTGTGACTGAAGGTGATGGAGTTTCCTGTTGTGAAGAGGGGGTCGAGGGTGTGTCCTACTGAGTGCATGGGTTCGGTCACGATCTGGCGGAGTCCAATGTTGTGGAGGTTGTCAGGAGGGATGTGGTGTTGGGGTCTAGCTGGTTGTTGAGGTGGAAGTTGAGGTCTCCCAGTAAGGTGTAGTTGGTGGATGCGATGGCTTGTGGGGAGATGATGTCCGTGATGGAGTTGGTGAAGGGTCCGCGGGGTCAGGGGGGCGGTAGGCGAGAGTTCCTCGGAGGGTGGTGGTCGGGCTGGCCTGTATCTTGAAGTGTAGGTGTTCCATCAGGTCTGTGGGCTCGTCGGGGAGGGTGCTGAGCCGGAGGGTGGATTTGTGGACGATGGCGATTCCTCCTCCAGGGCGGCTGGGGTGGTCCTTTCAGGAGATTTTGTATCCTTGGTGAATGGCCATGGCGATGTCCGGTCCTGAGGTGGCGTTGGTCCAGGTTTCAGTGAAGAATGCGATGTCCGGGGTGGTGTTGTTGAGGAGGTCCCAGATTTCGGTGGCGTGTTTGTGGAGGGATCGGACGTTGAGGAGGATGCATTGCAGGGTCTTTGGTTCGGTTGTGTTCTTGCGGGCGGGTTGCGCTGGATTCGTGGTCTTGGCGGTGATGCAGGTGTGCCGGCAGCGGTGACAGCTGAAGGGTCCGTGGGTGTCGGCTGGTGATGCTAGCTCGCAGTTGTTTTTGCGGCCTGGGTTGAGAGCGTGGAGTGCCGCTGGGTTGTAGCGTTGGCGGTTCGGAGATCCAGGATTCCTGGTGCTGGTCGCGGACGGGCGCAGACAGGCTTGCCTTAAGCGCGCCTTCAGGGCCGCCATTAAGTAGGGGTCAGGGAGGGCTGGACATCTGGGAGGCGGGAGCGGGGAGGGGAACTGGAACTGGCTGGTCACGCTGGGGGGGGCCACGGGGGCAGCAGCGGCAGGAAAACAAGAGAAAAGGAGGCCAAAAGAGCGAGAAAAAGTGAGAAAAAGTGAAATACAGAGAAAAAGTGAAAAAAAGAATAAAGGGTGAAACGGAGCAGAAGGCAGAGTAAAAGAGAAGAAAAGAGTGAAGGGTCAAGAGGCTAAAGGGTGAAACGGAGCAGAAAGGAGAGGAAGAAGGGGGCAGAAAGCAGAGAGAGAGAAGGAGTCAGGGGTCCACTGGACCACCAGGGATGAGGTGCAGGTGTAACCTGCGGGTGGAGGAGGGCCTCGAACACCAGCACTACGGGAGTGCAGGGGCTGACAGAGGGCCTCACTTAGTGGTGGAGCTGCGAGGGTGGGAGAGCAGTCTTATTGACAGCGAGTCAGTGGTCTTGCTCTTTGGTCATATGTGCTCTATGGCAGCCCCATGACTAAGTTGATTACATGAAACATCCGTGACATAGCCTGTATGCCACCTCATACTCTGGATTTGTCAGAGGGGTCCTCATTTGGGTGACCCCCGAGTTCCCTTTCAACACTTACACCACGTAGTGGACCCAGAGGGGAGATATGTTATCCTACACTGGAAACTAGGCAGCAAAGAAACATGCATTCTTAAAATGTATGTCCCTAATGATGATTGTCCCTCTTTTTTCCCCACTCTGATGAAAGTGGCATCCCAATATCTGGGGGCACCGATATTACTGGCAGGAGACGTTAATTGTGTCCTCGATGGCTCACAGGACCTTGATCCCCCATGAACCCACACTAAGCCCCAACTGACCGGGACACTACGAGACATCCTAGATAGCAGACACTTGTGTGACATATGGCGAGAGCACCACCCACCAACCCAACAGTTTTCTTGTTACTCTCTGGCATCTGTAACCTTTAGCTAGTTGGACTACTGGTTCCCCTCAGCCAAACTCGGGCCGGGTGTTGGGGGGATAACCTATTTACCTAGATACCTTTCAGACTATTTACCTGTGTTGCTAAGCCTTGGGAGGACTAAGGTTCACTCCGCGATACCCCTTTGGCGCCTGGCTACCGAGGCCTTGACAAACCCTCCATTCGCGGCTACACTCTCAGAGGCCCTGGAATGTTATTTTGAGGAAAAATGGAGGTCTGCCTTGAGCCGAGCGCTCGAATGGGAGGCCATGAAGTTGGTCATCAGGTGGGTGTGTAGTAAGACGTCCTATGGGGTCCATGGACAATTGGAAAAAGACATAGCCACACAATAGGCGAAGCTGGGCAGACTGGAAGCTCCCTGTGGCCCCCCCACAGGATGACAGAGTGGTGTGCTACCAGGGAGGCATTGCTGACAGACCTGCGTAGATTAGAGAAAGACATACACACGGCATACCGACAAAGGCTACACATGGAGGGAGACAGAACCGGAGCCTTGTTGGCTCACCTGGTTAGACGGGAATCCCCTACCACCCCATCCTGTGCCTCAGATAGAGCAGGGGGAATATGGTATATACACAGAGCACGAGCACTGAGGCTCTGGCGAAACATCTCAGCGATGTATATGCGTACCGACCCTCCCCCCAGCAGGAGGCAGTCCAAAACATTTTAGATTCTGTCGAACTCCCCCAGTTGGACCCGGAAATGAATGAGGTTCTGAGCGCCACGATAAAAAAAGAGGAAATATTTTTGACTATTCAGCGTCTCAAATCTGCCATAAGCACCGGAAGCGATGGGCTGCTGGCGGAGCTTTACCAGAAGTTCGCCCCCCTGCTAGCCGACCACCTGCTGGATGTCTACAATGAGGAGTTAATGGTGGGCACTCTACCGCCCTCTATGCGAGAGGCCGTGGTGGCCATGATACCAAAACCAGAGTGGGCATGGGAGATTTGACCAGTGTTCCCAGGGGAGCCCCTCCAGCACTAATACACTAAAAGTGATGCTGTATATGGCGCAGGGTAGGCGATTGGTGTACAATCTTTATAGAGCCTTATGGGATTATCTACCAGGTGGGGCTCTGCCTGTACAGTGTAAAATGGGATGCCCTGTTTGAGGAGCCCCTGTTGAAGGGAGAATGGGGAAAAGTTCATGAGGGGGTCCAGAAAGTGAGCTCCAATGCACAGTTCAAGTTCCTTCAATATAACCTAGTTCATCAGGTATACCTTACACCACGTACATTACACATAATATATCCGACCCACTCTGATGAATGCCCAAGTTGTAAATCGTGTGTAGCGGATTTTCTCCACATGGTCTGGACCTGCTCGACACTACTCTCTTACTGGGATAATGTGTTTGCATGCCTTCGGAAGGTCATGGGATGGACGATCCCTACGGAGATCCTACAAGTATGGCTAGGATTGTTGCACACGCCTAAGCACAAGAAGCTAAGCAGACGGTTTGCTCTCCTGGGGTTGATACTGGCAAAGAGACACATTGTTAAAGCATGGATTTGACCTAGGCCCCACAGATTGAGGAATGGGTGAGAGACATGTGTGAGTGGGCGACTGTGGAAATGGTATGAATGAAATTTGTTTGAAATGATGAAAAGCTCGCTGGCAATCTCCAGGCATGGTCTTTTTGTTGACAGAACTAAGAGAAGAGCCGGCCTCGGGGACTCAAGGGGCTACAGGTGAAGGGGAAATACAAATAGCGCTGAGGAGTTCCGGGAGGAGACAAGCCGGAGGTAATGGCTAGGCTTCAATGCGCGGCCTCAGACAACCAAGTATAATGTAATGCCTTTTTTCATGGCTCTGTGACCTGAAGCAGAAAGGGGAGGGAGTTTGTAGGTTGCAGTTGGCATGATTTCCGTAGACAGCATGAAGAGGTGGATTATGTATGCCAATGAATCACTAGTACAAGAATTCATATGTAACATGGTTTCTTCCTCTTCATATATATTTTTTTCTTCCTCTGAGATATGGAGTGCCTATGTACATGGGATTGATGGCCTGCTATCCTTCCTTTTAGCCGCTGACAGGGGAGGTGGGCGGGGGAAGTTAGATTTCTCTCTAGTATATGTCTTTACAAAGATGTCTGCGTAATTTCTAAATGCCAATAAAGTTATTTAAAAAAACACTTTTCCCTTTCACTGGATATATATATATATATATATATATATATATATATATATATATATATATATATATATATATATATATATATATATATATATTCACTGAAAAAACCATAGGTTTCAGACACGTTATAGTTACAAATTAGCATTTAAAAAACCTTTGAAATTCACTGAAAAAACCATAGGTTTTAGGGACAGTTATAGTTACTTGGACATTGCACTCGTACAAAACCCGTGAAATTCCCCGCGTTATAGTTAGTTCAGCTAACTATAACTCGCGCCCGCAATGCACTGCTGATGACGTCACATATTACATCACTCATGACATGGTCAGTGACATCACTGATGACATCACTGATGACATCTCAAATGACATCACTGATGACATCATCCAGTGACTGTGTGTTTCTGTAAAGTTTAAATATTTTTAAAATATATAGGAAAAGACGTATTGAAGAATGAGTGGGTGTGTAAGTGTCTGTATGGATGATTTAGTAGGTGCGTGACTGACTCTATAAGTGAGTGATTTAACGTATCTTACTGAATGCATGGGTTAGTGACTAAACTGGGTGTATGTCTGTATCCGTCTGTCTGTTGCTGTGTAAGTGGCTGCATGTGTTTGTGAATAGCTAAATGATTTTCTATATGAGTTATTGAATGCTTGTCTGAGTATCTGTATGGGTGCCTGAGTGTTTGTGTGGGGGGGTGTGTGCAACTCTGTGCATAGATGTGTGAGTGGGTGATTCACTGGGTGGATGGTTTCAAGAGTGCATCTGTGATAGACTGTATGGGTGGGTAAGTGTGTGTAAGAGTGTGTTAGTGAGTGAATGTATGTCCCAGTGGTACATGTGTGAGTAACTACATATGTGAAAGGCAGTATATATGTGTGTTGGAGTATATAAATAGCTATAAGCAAGAGTAAGTGATTGTGATAGTGGCTGTATGGATGATTGTGTGCTTGTATCAGTGATTGTATAAGAGCGTAACAATGTGCTACTATTTGTATGAGTAAGTGAGCTGGTGTGTGTATAACTGTATAGGTGAGTAAATGGCAGTGTGTTTAATTATATGCATGACTGACTAGGTGTGTGAGTATCTCTATGGATGAGTGGCGTTGTTTGAGTGTCTATATAGGAGTAAGAGTGCATATGATAGTCCTGTACTGAGTGACCGTAAGTATGAGTGACTGTACGGGTGAGTGAGTGGATGTGTGTGTGTAGACCTAAGAATCAGTGAGTGGGTATGTAGTTATTGGTGTTGGAGTGTCTATGGTTTTGCGAATGGCAGTCTGTAATTTAGAGTGGGTGTATCAAAGGTTATATTAGGGTGTGAGGAGGTGCATCAGATTATCACGTGGATGATGTCATCAGTGATGTCATTTGAGATGTCATCAGTGATGTCATCAGTGATGTCACTGACCATGTCATGAGTGATGTAATATGTGACGTCATCAGCAGTGCATTGCGGGGCGCGAGTTATAGTTAGCTGAACTAACTATAACGGGGGAATTTCACGGGTTTTGTACGAGTGCAATGTCCAAGTAACTATAACTGTCCCTAAAACCTATGGTTTTTTCAGTGAATTTCAAAGGTTTTTTAAATGCTAATTTGTAACTATAACGTGTCTGAAACCTATGGTTTTTTCAGTGAATTTCAAAGGTTTTTTAAATGCTAATTTGTAACTATAACGTGTCTGAAACCTATGGTTTTTTCAGTGAATTTCAAAGGTTTTTTAAATGCTAATTTCTAACTATAACGTGCCTGAAACCTACGGTTTTTTCAGTGAATTTCAAAGGTTTTGTAAATGACAATTTTTAAATGTATTAATTGTTATATTAATTTTTTTCATACTGATTTACTACATTTTTAGAAACAATTTTTTTTTACATATTTTATTTGTCAAATTACATTGTAATTACATTATACATTACATTACAAAAAATACTTTCTCAGAATGAATTACTTTAGTTTAAATACTTTGCAGATAGGCAATAGACTTTTAAGTACAGTAGTTACAGTTGTTGCAATGGGCAACACATTTTCAAACACAATGCAACATTCAGCTCAATGTGAATTTCTAGTTAAATGCAATTAGTTACTTTATGGATTACTTTTGTAACCACAGGACTGGATCCTAGATTCAGTCCTGGTACATCTCCTGTAAACAGTTGAGTAAAAGCGTTTTGGTTACAGTCGTGATTTTTAAGGAATATTATTGTATTTTAAAAGTTGACACTTTGAAACTTTTTCTCATAGAATCACCAATGTTATCCTATGGAAGGAAATTCACTTAGCAGGTAAAAACTGTTATCGTTACTTTTTCTTACTCAGTGTTGGATCCTGGATCCAGCACTGGTGCATCTCCTGTAAACAGTTGAAAGAATGCGTTTAAGTCATACAGGCGATTTTTAAGGAATATTTGTAGTTTGTGAAAATCAACACTTTGAAACTTTTTTGCTGAAAACCAGTCAATGTTAGCCTATGAAGGAAATTCAAGTTACCGGTAAGTACGGTTAAAATTACTTTTGAGGATCAGTACTGGGCTGAAACATGCAGCACTGAGGTCTCTCCTGATAACAGGTGAGTAAATCGGAATTCGTATTTCGGCTGATTTTAGAGGAATATTTTAAAGTTCCAAAACTCCACACTTAGAAGAATTTCCAAGTGAAACCAGTCAATGTTAGCCTATGGAAGGAAATTCAAGTTACTGGTAAGTACGGTTAAAATTACTTTTCAGGACCAGTACTGGGCTGAAAGATGCAGCACTGAGGTCTCTCCTGATAACAGGTGAGTAAATCAGAATTCGGATTTCGGCTGATTTTAGAGGAATATTTGTATGTTTCAAAAATCAACACTTAGAAGAATTTCCAAGTGAAACCAGTCAATGTTAGCCTATGAAGGAAATTCAAGTTACCGGTAAGTACGGTTAAAATTACTTTTCAGGATCAGTACTGGGCTGAAAGATGCAGCACTGAGGTCTCTCCTGATAACAGGTGAGTAAATCGGAATTCGTATTTCGGCTGATTTTAGAGGAATATTTTAAAGTTCCAAAACTCCACACTTAGAAGAATTTCCAAGTGAAACCAGTCAATGTTAGCCTATGAAGGAAATTCAAATTACCGGTAAGTACGGTTAAAATTACTTTTGAGGATCAGTACTGGGCTGAAAGATGCAGCACTGAGGTCTCTCCTGATAACAGGTGAGTAAATCGGAATTCGTATTTCGGCTGATTTTAGAGGAATATTTTAAAGTTCCAAAACTCCACACTTAGAAGAATTTCCAAGTGAAACCAGTCAATGTTAGCCTATGAAGGAAATTCAAGTTACCGGTAAGTACGGTTAAAATTACTTTTCAGGACCAGTACTGGGCTGAAAGATACAGCACTGAGGTCTCTCCTTATAACAGGTGAGTAAATCGGAATTCCTATTTCGGCTGATTTTAGAGGAATATTTGCACAATGGTGAAGGGAGGGGCGGGGCCTGAGGTGACATCTTTGCAAACGCGCCCCGTGGCGCGTTTTAAGTTGGGGGATTAAGTTCCCTTGAATCCTGAGGGTCCCTAGGGGCCAACTAGACCACCAGGAACCTCCAATATGCGCCAGGGGCTGCGTTGCAGAGACGTGTAGAGAGGCCACACCCCTTTTACACCTCTCTGCAACGCAGCTCTGTGGCGCTTTCTGGATGTACCTGTTGGGCTAGTTGGCCCCAGGGACCCTCAGGATTGAAGGGGATTTAATTCCCCATCTTAAAACGCGCCACGGGGCCTGTTTGCACACATGTCACCTGAAGCCCCACCCCCTCCCTTCACCACTGAGCAAACGCGCCCCGTGGCGCGTTTTAAGTTGGGGGATTAAGTCCCCTTGAATCCTGAGGGTCCCCGGAGTCCAACTAGCCCACCATATACCTCCAAAAAGCGCCACAGAGCTGCGTTGCAGAGAGGTGTAAAAAGGGGTGTGGCCTCTCTACACCTCTCTGCAACGCAGCCCCCTGGCGCATACTGGAGGTTCCTGGTGGGCTAGTTGGCCCCCAGGGACCCCCAGTATTCAAGGGGAATTCGTTCCCCCTCTGCAAACGCGCCAGGGGGCGCGTTTGCAGAGTGGTGAAGGAAGGGGGCGGGGCCTGCGGGCCCGATCGTTTTTTGTAATTTTTTTTATTTGTTTTTTTTGGGGGGAGGGGGGCCGCGTGGCCCCCCTCCCGGGCCACTACTTGCCCCGGGGACCCCATCCCCCGGGGCCTGGCCTCTCGTTGGGGACTGTGGGGGGGTCCCCAATCCCCCCACAGTCCCGCCGGCTCCCCGCGTCCCTAGGGTGCCGGCATTGCTTTTACACATGGGGAGCAGCTAACATGCTGCTCCCCATGTGTAAAAGCAATCGGCTTTGGATATTGGAAGAGAGAGCAGGTTTCCTGCTCTCTCTTCCAATATCCAAAGCAGTTTGCAATGACAGGACGGGAGCCGCGAGGCTCCCGTCCTGTCATTGCAAACAGCAGTGTCCCGGGGGTAGGCACCCCGGGACACTGCAGGAGCCGGCCCTGGGGGGTGGTGGTCCCCAGGGCCATCAAGGGCTCCAGGAGGGGGGCCGCGCGGCCCCCCTCCCATTCAGTACACAGCCCCGGGGAGGTGGTGGTCCCCGGGGCTCTGGGGTCCGTAACGGACCCCCATATTAAAATGTTTAGTGCCCCGGGGAGGTGGTGGTCTCCGGGGCGTGTGGGGGCTGGAGCCCCCACACAGGTTTAATAATTTTTTTAAAAAGCCCCGGGGAGGTGGTGGTCCCCGGGGCTGCGGGAGGGCTCAGAGCCCTCCCGCACCATTTTTAAAAAGCCCCGGGGGTGGCGGTCCCCAGGGCTTGGGGGGCCTTTGAGGCCCCCACACATTAAATTATCCCCCACCATGCCCCCGGGACTTGGGCCACCCGGGGGCCAATTAACATCGAAGCGCGGGAGACCGCGCTTCGATTTTTTTTTTTTCGGCAGGATTCGCGCACCCTGAGCGCATCCTGCCGATTTAAAAAAAATAAATAAAATTGTTTTTTGCCCAGGGGGTCCTTGTGGGACCCCTGAGCAAACCTAGGGGGTCAGGGTGTTTCTACCCTCCCCCCTTTGTGCGCTTTGCGCACTTGTTTCTGTCCCTCGGTTCTACCGAGGGACAAAATGGCTGCCAACATTTCCTGAATCGGAATGTTGACAGCCAGCTGACAGCCAATTAACATGCAGCTCGTGATCGGGACAGTGCGCGCAGGGTGCGCTCAGGGTGCGCGAATCCTCCGTGCCCATAGATATATATGTACTTTTACTTTTTGATTTTCTCAGCAACTACTGAACGGATTTACACCATTTAACAAAAGGGTTCTTTCTGAACCAAGAACTACCTCTTTGCCAAATTTGGTGTAATTCCGTTCAGCAGTTCGGGCTGTAGCCGTGTCTAAAGTTTCCTATGGGAAAATGCATGGGGAAAACGCGTTTTGGGACCCCCTTTTTCTCGGCCCCCGCTTGACGTATCACCCCGAGACTTTCAGGGTAGGAGCGGACCGGAGCGCCCCACGAAGTTTGAAAATTTCGCGAAGATACGTCAACCGGCAAGAGAGTTATTTCAAATAGAATGTCGCGGATTTCCTATGGATAATAGGTTGTAACTATAACTATCTACTGGCGACCGCCAGTAGATAATATATATATATATATATATATATATATATATATATATATATATATATATCCAGTGAAAGGGAAAAGTGATTTTTAAATATATATATATATATATATATATATATATATATATATATATATATATATATATATATATATCAGGCCTGCAGAGCTCTCAAAATGTGCTTTTTCAAGATAGCATAGCTTATCAGCAGGTCCCAAAACATGCATGTCAATTTTAAAAATTGAATTGCGCCTTGATGCCACTGGTTGAATCTAACTTTCCTCAGTGCTAATACTTGGGGCCTGATTTAGAGTTCAATGGATGGGTTACTCTGCCACAAATGTGATGGATATCCTGTCCACTGTAATGCAGTGCCCTTGCATATAATGCACTTGTAATAAGACCAACGGATGTCCGTCATGTTTGTGATTAAGTAACCCATCTGTCAAACTCTAAATCAGGCTCTTTGTCCTCAAATTTCAAGTGTGGGCACCTGGCAAGTTTCAGAAAGTTGATGCTTGTGTCCAGACATGCATACACACACATAAATACAAATACATCTTGTGACACACTCATCCAGTCCTACAATGTAACCAACATAACATTGCATTCTGAGACTGCAATTTTGATTTTTACATCATTAACAATAATTTTGTCTTCAAGCTGGGCAATCATTCACTGCTGTTGCACATGCTAAATCTGTGCAAAGGAATCAGGCACTGTTGCTGGCTGTTCTGAACATAGGGGCTGATTTATTAATTGGCGGTCCACCCGTCCTCAGCCAGGTCGACGGAGTAAATTACTCCATCGCCCTGACAGAGATTCTGCCAGCCAAATTAAAAAAAGGTCCACCAGCCCTCCAAACTTTTCTACCATTGGCAGGAACCACCGTCGTGGTGGGTTTTGTCAATGCTTTGTAATATTGCCATACAGCTCCATCAATCCAAAATCGGAATTCTCTTTTTGAAAATAAAAATAAATTGCCCCTCATCATGGGAGTTTCCTTACATGCTGAGGGGGGCATCGAGTACTTTTCAGTACCCCTTGCTGCCAAGTCTTCCCTGGCCATGACAGACATTGAAAAACTGTTATATGTCCGCCCATCTAAATTAGGTAGGTGGACATATAGCTAAAGCTTACCATGGTGGAGACAGAGTAGTCATCACTGTCATCAAACTATGGTCTACCCGTATTTAAATTGGGCAAGTGGACCACAGACTTGAAGGGGAGGGAATTCCGTTGCCATTGCACTGGAGTGATATAAATCATGACCATCGTTCGGAGTTGCCACTGCCGTTCCTGGTTACTCTGTGATGGAATATAGCACTCCTGCCCATGCTGTAGATGATCTGTGTATAGAGCTTGCAATGCTTCCTGTGCTGTACCATTTTATGTGTTGATTAAGCTTGCTCTGCTGCAACAAGTACACAACATTTACAAACATTCAAACTAGCACTTTTGCTGATTTATAGTTTAGATACGAAACTGGTTCTATGTGGCACTAACATTGAGGAAGAAGACATTAGTCATATGAGAGAAATACAAATAATGAAAACAAGAGAGAAAAAGAAGGCTTAGGAACAGTGGGAGAGAGTGAAATAAAACAAGGAATATGAAAGTGAGGAAAAGCATGAAAGAAAAATGTAAATACAAAACAAAAAAAGTAAAGGGGGAGGTAAAGTATTGACAACTAAAATGAAACAAGTAAAGGAGAGGTGATGAACAGGAAAAAAGAGATTTAATGGAAACGGAGCTAACAGGAAATAAAAAGAAAATGGAGGGAGGAAAATTACTCACATTAAAAAAGAAATAAGATATAAAAAATAGTGAAAGATAAAGAAACAGAAGTAAACAAAATAATGAATAAATGGAAAGATAAGGAATTAAGAAATAAGAGGGGAACAAATAAATCACATTTGTGATATACTAGAGACAAAACAAATGTAATGAAAAAATAAGAGAAAAGATGGGCAGAAAAGATAGTTGAAGTAAGAAAGAGAATTAGGGCCAGACTGGGAACCCAAAACAAATTTTGTCAAACCAGCCTCTGTACGGTGTGTAGTGTGTGAGTGCAGTGAGCGTGCCTGACCACTATAAGTTGGATTTGCATGATTCTTCCCCCAAGGAAATGTGGGAAAAAATGACAAAAATGGTGCATTCTACAACATTTTTTCATTATATATTCAATTGTATTAGCTTTTAAAGCATAGTAAATTATGGTCTTACAGTGCACCAGGATATCCAGCCACTTAAACATTTATAATTAGGCATTTTTTCACATCTGTGGGTTATATTTCCAACAAGAAAGTCATATAAAATGTCAAAGTGCAGTTAAGAAACCTTTTCAATGAGTCATACTATAATTGTGCAAAAAAGACAGTATAGGCATGTCAAAAAGCAATTTCTGTAATGATATATTGATGTATTATTGATGTATCAACATGGAAGACAAAGTGTGTTAATTATGTCATCATCTAATCACAGCATAATTTGTATTGCTGTGATTTACATTATATATATTTTTCAATTACCTAATCGTTAGGTGATTAACACAGGAAAGCCTGAAAAGGCAACTTAGTCCTTCACGCTGGCCATTTATTACCCCTAGAGCCTCTGAGGTCTGATCTAGAAGACAAGGTTACCTCGTGAAAATTTGCGGGCAGGGGAATTCTCGCTGAGGGAGGGCCAGGGCCAGATCTAACACTGTTGGCTGACAGTGCAACCATCTTTGTTGGGGACCTTCAATAATTCCCTCACTATCACCCTGCAACAGTGTCCCTTATCTCTCCATAGCCCCTCTCTCACATTAATTTCATTTGTTTTTTATCGCTTCTCATACCAGTCTAGGGTGTCGGAGCACTTTACATCACACACACACACACACACTCAGACAATGAATCATACATGTGTAAATCAGTGTATAGAAAATGTTGCTTAAGACAGAGGCAAACTATGATGTGCTATGATTTACATATCATCCACACCGGTAGGCATTTTTTAAGAATGCTTGTTCTGGAGAAGCACAAACTCAGGATTCAAAACTTAAAACAGTGTTTAGGGTTGGCTTTACTAATAAGAATTTATTTTTACCCAAACAAAATATTTTGCAACATTAAGATAATGAAAGACTGGGGAAAAACATTACTTTCTAACCTGTCTGATGCAATTTGCATGCAGTTCGTTGATGGCAATTCATAGCTCACTGTGCGATATTACAATTATAGCTTATGGACTGGAAGTAACAAAAGGATCTCTGTAACAAAAGCAGTAACCCGCTGAGCTATGCACATAAAATACAGTTCTGTGGTCTGCATGGTGCAAGTTCTTTGCAGCAGGCATATTAATCCTCTGCAGTACTTTGGATGAGTCCAAATTGCCACTAGACAAAATTCTGATCACTCTCCAGCATGAAGAATAATCACCACAGATATTTTGACACTTTTATTGCTGCCTGAAATCTACTGGATATACAAGGAACTCTGCAGCGGGTACTTTTCAACCTTTGACAAATTTCAAAACACAGTGTCTGTACTTTACCCCTGTGCTCAGCTGTCGGTCACCAGTCACATTGCCCTAAAGCCAGAGTGGATAATGCTGGCCTGTAGATTTTGTTACTGGGGCTGATATTGCAGCACTGCTGCAAAACTGGCCCCCAGTAATAAAACCAGCGCCCAGTAACAAAACCGCCCCTCACCCTTCCAGTCTTCCAGGGAATCACCCATACCCAGTGCGACAAGTCCACATTGAAGAGAATGATATGGGAAGGGCATGAGAGAGAAAGAGGTGGAAAGAAGGTGAATGTTGTGCTACACATGTCAATGTAGATAATGAGGGAAGAGAGGATAACATCACTTAACAGGATGAGTGAGGTGATGAGATGGAAATTAGGCAGAGTAATGTTATGTTATGCTATGTTATGTTATGTGATATGATGTTATGTTATGTTATGTTATGTTATGGTAAGTTATGTTTTGTCACAGTATGTTATGCTATGCTATGCTATGCTATGTTATGGTATTTTATACTATGTTATGATATGTAATGTTATGTTATATGTTATTCATATTTGCAGAGCGTACTCTCACTCAGGTGAGTGATGAGAGCAACTGTGAAGCACGGAAACAGGATGCCAAGTACGATAAAGGAAATATCAGGAAATACAAGAATAAGAATAAAACAAGGAGACATTAATATGGAATACTAATTGATTAAGAGGGATACCTAAAGATGTATGAGAAAATGTGCAAGACATACCAGCAAGGAACACCAAACCATACTGGACAGAGAATAAGGAATGTGGATGTAGGTTGCAAGCTGAGATATGGAATTTGCTTTATGTTCGTTCTGGACACAAGGATATGTATTGCTGTAAAAAAAAGTATAAAAAACACAGGTGTCTCACACAGCAACACTTGCACTCTGGTTGTTCATGTTCTTCTCATGTGCAGGTCCGAAATGTTTGCTGCGTCTGGTATGTAATTGCACCCCATTGCGTTATAGCATAATTTAGTAACAAGAGTAAACCAAATTATGTGAGACTTTTTTATATATAAATATCCGAAACAAATTAGACGCTGCACTCCAGGAACTCCAAATTACTAATTTATTTGAAAATCATGCATGACAAACACCAACACATTTCGACTCGAGTCTTTCTCACGGTGAGTAAGACTCTTTGATTCGAAATGCGATGATGTTTGCCATGCATGATTTTCAAGTAAATTAGAGTCTTTTAGAGTTCCTGGAGTGCGGCATCTAATTTGTTCAGGATATTATGAAAGGGCTAGTCTTCCTCTTCTGCCAGCATCAGCAGTGAGAGCATGCAGAGAATTTGTGACCCCAGTGTTATAGAAATATATATATATATTCACTGAAAACACAACAGGTTTCAGGGACGGTATAGTTAGGAATTAACATTTAAAACATCTTAGAAATTCACAGAAAAAAACAAAGGTTAGAGTGACGTTATAGTTAGTCTGACATTTCACTCGTACAAAACCAGAGAAATTCAGCCGTTATAGTTAGCTGAGCTAACTATAACTCGCGCCCCTGCAATGCACTGCTTATTACCTCACATATTACATCACTCATGACATAGACAGTGACATCACTGATGACATCACTGATGACATCTCAAATGACATCACTGATATTATGACATCCTCCAGTGATTGTGAGTGTTTTTTAAAAGTTTATGAGTGTTAAATATATATACCAAGGTGTATTGGTGAATCAGTGGGTTTATGAGTAACTGCATGGATGACTGAGTGGGTGAGTGACTGACTGTATAAGTGAGTTATTAGGTGTCCCAGTGAATGTATGGGTGAGGGACTGGTTATAGGAATGTGTGTATCTGTATGTCAGTTAATGTCAAAGTGGATGTATGAGTGTGTTAGTGGGTATGTGAATGGCTATATGGGTGATTGATTTGTTCTCTGACTACATCTATGGTTGTCTGGGTGTCAGTGTTTGTGGGTGAGGAGGTGTGTGACTGCCTGTATGGATCATTGAGTGGGTGAGTCAGTGGCTGTATGGGGAAAAGTTTGTGTGTGTGAAAAGTTGTAGGGGTGAGTGAGTGTATGTATGGCTGTGTCGGTGAATGAGTGCATGTGTCAGTATGGGTGAGTAACTGAGTATGTGAAAGGCAGTATACATGAGTGACAGGGTATATGTGTGACTGTATGCATGAGTGAGTGAATGTGAGAGTGGCTATATAGATGAGTGCATGCTTCTGTCAGCAACTGTATAGCTGAGTGAGTATGTGTTACTATTTGTATGAGTAAGTAAGTGGGTGGGTGTGTAACTGTTTGGGTGAGTAAGTGGCTGTATGATTCACTGTATAGGTGAGTGTCTAGGTGTGTGAGTAGTTCTATGGGTGACTCACTCAGTGTGTCAGTGCCTGTATGGCTGTATGAGTTGATATGTCAATGGCTGATTAGTGAGTGAGTAGGTCTATAAGTGGCAGTATGGGTGAGCGAGTGGATGTGTGTATAGATTAATGAATCAGTCAGTGGGTGTGTAAGTACTGGTATGGCTCTGTGAATGGGTTTGTGAATGGTTGTGTGGGAGTGGGAGTGGGTGTATAAAAGATTCTATAGGGGTGTGAGTGGGCACATCAGAGATGCTGTGGATGATGTCATCACTGATGTCATCAGTGATGTCATTTGAGATGTCATCAGTGATGTCATCAGTGATGTCACTGACCATGTCAATTGTGATGTAATGTCGTGTGGTTTGTGGCCTCCTGGTCTGCCTTGCTACTTTGGCTTAGGCCTAGCTGCCATGAGGCCTTTTTTCACACGTTACTTTGTGCCGTTGTTTTTCAAGCCTCTGCTTCTGCCCGGCTATTTTAGCACTGTCTGCATTTATATCTTTCACCTTTTCTCCTGTTCCCTTTTGGGCTTCGTCTGCACACCAAGTACAAGGTCGAAAAACAACGTCCCTTGTTCCTGCTGATTTGGCCAGTCCCTCGCACTTAGACATAACACTCTATGTACAGCTGCCCTGGAGAAATTCATGTGCTTTTAATATTGTGTTTTTCACTGTTAGAGACACTTGGAGAAAAACCTTTCCAGAGAGAAGAGCTGTGCTTATCTGATGATGTAAAACTTGCATCTAGATATTGAGGTATGGGGTTCGCTAGTCAAAGCCCAGAGGTCTTCTGTTTTTATAATAAACTAGCAACTAGCACGAGGAGGGTGGTATTGTCATTTAGCCATATATCCACTGTTTTATGAAATGCTTTCCCCGTTTGTATTCTATGGAGTTGTAACTATGCTGCTTATATTATCCTTATGCATTATGCTGATAGTACTGGCACGTGTACTGTATTTTAGAGCACGGTAGTTGAAATAAACATTTGAAACTATACAGTGTCTCTTCTTACGCACGTTGTGGACAGGTATGAGTGAGTTATGAAAGGGTGTTCTTGCTACTGCGAGTCCTGAGAGAGAGAGATACCGTGTTCTGGGTTGTCTAATCATTGGTAGCATTGTTGCTAATGAGATGCTACAGCTAGTCGGGTTGGGGTGTTTGGTGCTAAGGTTTATGGTTGGCTCACCACCACATTCCGAGGTCCTAATATCCTATGCATAGCTCTGTGTATGTGCAGAATCCCTACAACATGGCGTAACCAACGAGTGGGCTGCTTATCTGCGAGACGCTTGAGTAGTACTTGTGCTTGTCCACAAATCCCTTCGCAGACGCTTCCGGAAGCGTGTGTGAAGGTGATACCTCCTATATTGACGTTTTTATAGGTTCATTCAAGCTTGAAGTTGTTAAAAGGTTTCTTAAACAATACCCACTATTGTGCTGCAACATATTAGGTTGTCAAAAAAACTTCTAGCCTGAAATGGCTACGCAAATTGCGGCACATAGCCGCGCAGCGCTCTGGGCACACTTAACAGTGTATGGAGTGCCTGACGCTGGTGTCGATTTGATCTTTGTGGTACAAGCAGATCCAGCTTACCACTTTGAGGTGTTTTACTCTTGGGTCACCTTTCCAGCGGTGGATGGGACTGATAATATGTTCCATGAATATGAGGCCACCATTGTTCCTAATCACTATAGTGGAGAGGTGTGGTGCAGCGGCCAGGGCAGCTGACTTCGGAGCACAGGGTTCACGGTTCGATCCCCGGCGGCAGCTCAGCTCAGCACCATGTGACTCTGGGCAATAGCTCACTTAATTTCCACTCCGGCCCCCAGCGCCTTGAGACCCGTAAGGGTGAGTAGCTGCGCTATATAAAACGGACTTACATATAGACCGTATAGGAATCTTGAAGTACCGCTCACGGCTTGGCAACACCGTGTTTGGTTTGATGGCGCCCTCCCCCAACCGGTAACCGCGGTTCGTTTAGGCCCCTTATCAATTGATGGGGCCACTTGGCCTGTCTTGGCCGGGTATACCCCACATCCGCGTTATATGACGGTTGCAGTCGCTGAACTGCGTAATATGCATTCTTCTTTGATACGAGTACATAGAGCTTTAGTACAATATGTTACAGGCAACATCCAGGGAGCCCCGCCTGGAGTTGCGGCCCATCCAGCTGGTGCAGGCGGTGTAACCATAAGTCCTATCATGGTGAATTCGGTGATGGGCAAGCGCCCACAAAATAAGGATGATTTTCCTTATTGGCTTGCAGAAAAATTCGACCAGCTGGAGGCAGTTTTTCCAAATACCTCTCCTGTGGAAAAACACAGAATTTTGACGATTAGTTTACCAAAAGACTTAATCCCCGAGTTGGCAGACTGCAACAACTGGGGTAAGGTATTCGCAGCAGTATATGCGAAGTGTTTCGGCACTCCTTCCATGACGGTACTCCCCTCTGTAATTAAACGTGTGCAGGATGAACATGGCCCTGAAGCGGCTGTGGAATTAGGGATGAGACTGGTGGGAGTGTTCGACGTAGTGGCTGATTTGATCCTTGCGAATGTCAAGGGCGATGCAGTTAACTTTCAAATAGCTAATGCTTTGGCTTTGGTCCCAGAACCAGACAAGCCGTGCGAATTACCGAAAATTATTGCTCAGGCTTACAAAACCAATGGTCGCAATAGCCTGGGAGTTAAGCCTTTTGCAAAATCGCAAACACAATCACAACAACAACCGAAAACTCAATCTGAGAAAGATGAGAAGCCAGTTTTTACTAAAAAGAGCTGGAGGTTGAAAAAACAGGAGAAGCAACAGAAGAAGCCGGGGTCGCGAGGCGCATCCCCGGTTTCCGTCTCTTCTGAACGCACATATGATTTGCGCGATAGGGCGAGAATGAAATCTCTCTGGAGATTTAATTCTCGCCCTATCCCTGATTCGCGTTCTCCTCGTTCTTCACAGTCACCAGGATAGAGGAAGGGGTCGAGAGGCTCCACAGGGACGAGACCAACCTCGACAACAGGTCAGAGGGAAAGCAGAAGAATTTCAACGCTCTCGCCCACAGTTTCAGAAGAAGAAGGTTGCTGCTGTAACAGCGAGATATGCCACAGACGGTGAGAACGAGGCTCCTGAATTGGACGTGGGCAGTGACCCTCCTAGACAGCACCATCGAGGTTTAATCCCCCGGGACTTTTAGTTTGGAAGTCTATAATATATCTGGATTCGCGTTGCCTGAGAGCTAATACCCTGTCTCCACCCCTGGGATTCTTAGGGATGTGTTCAAGGATCAAATAACTCAATTCTGCAACATTGGAAAAGTGTTTTTCCTGACAGTGATTAAACCTCGATGAGGAACTCTCCATTCATTTGAGACAAGGGTCATAAGTTACTATCTGGTTACTATTATGTTTTCCAATTTGACGTTTGTTATTACATTTTTGTCCTTCCTCTTTCGACGTAGTGCGACAGATTATACTTAATTGTATGGTTTTAATGTTCTTTTTACTGTTAGGTGTTGACTGTAACGCACATTGTAACTTGTTTTTAATCATCTTTTATGTTTATGTTTTCTCTGCAGGAGAAAAGGAAGGAGCCCTCTCACAGGGCATTATCTTCACGGGCATCCTACCCTTTTCCTCTAGCTTCTGATGTCTCACCAGTCACGCTTTTTTGTATAATCACTCCTCACTAGCTAGTTACTGATAGTTACATAATCTTTGTCTACTATCTTCTATTTCTATTGCCTGAACTCAGTACGTATGAGCACATTGTGTTACCGTATGTATTTAACAGATCACTCATTGTTTCACTTTTGGCAGCTTACCACTCAGACTGCTAGGATTTCCAGAGCATACTTTGACCATCCTTGTTTATTCGTACATTTCGTATGATAGCTCTGTTGGCATGTGATTTTAGCACCTTGTTGCTTGGATGCGCCCTGGATATCCGATACCTGTACTAGGATAATTTTATAACCTGGACAATGTCTAGTTATGTTCAGGCATGGAACCCTAGGCAATGTGCACTTCGTAATTTTCTCTTTTTTACCACCTTATACAACTGCGCATTCACGCTTTTAACTTTTTTTCTTGTATTTCCTTGTCGGTCGCAGTGGCATTATGTCTGGCATTGACAATCATGTTTGAATATTAGATCATGGTATCCAAGTAAGTTGATGCTTATCTTGTTTTTCATCAACGGACATATACAGTCCAGTCACAATCGATTAAACATCAGTGTTATATATACAATTATATTGTTTTCGCACTGACTTGGACACATTGGCCGGTAATTCTAGACTGCAATGTACTCACATATATATTCTTTTGTCAGTCTAAGATGGCGGCTATGTATATTGGTGGTAATGCAGTTGTTTTTGTTGTCCTATGTTGATGTTGTTGATGATAGCGGTCAAAAAAACGTTATCAGTAACGGCTTGTAGTGTGCACTTTTCACACGTGATCAAGGCTCTCGCCGAAACGCGTTGTGTGGATTAAATCTTGGAAACCTTACCTGTGATTTGTCTGTTTCTTCCCGAGAGTGTACTACATGGAACTTTGAACTGGATACTGCAACTACCGGCGCGCTCCGCCGGAGCGTACACCACCCTTCTTGGGTTCCAACATCCCGGAAGGAGCAACTTGGTTTTTGTACAGGATTGAGGGGTGTAATTGAACCGGCCTAAACGTAGCGGGATTTCCACCGCTACACGTTACGAGAGAGCACCGAAGGACTGCACACGCAGGTAAGGTTACTACCGCAATTTGTCCGTCCCTAGTGGGGGGTGTAGGGGTTACGCATCGGCGGATGCGTGCCGCGGGAGCTTCCCCAGGGCAGCGGCAATAGCGGAGGTAACTACCGTGTGTTGGCATTAACCGCTTTACCCGGTATACACAGCGTGTGTCCTTGGTGTACACAGATATTCTCAGCCAGCGCTACAACAGCACAGTATTATATCATCGTATCACATGAATGTAACGGGATGTTAGTCATTGTAGGTGTTATTTTTGACTTTGCTGGGCCACGAGGTATCGCGTTTGGCATATTTCTTCAGGACATTAGGCAAAGGGAACTTCCCATGTAAGGGAAGGGGAAGACAGACAGTCACTTACAGGTAATCGGTCCAAGTTAAGCACACGAGATGGAGGAGGAAGCGGAAAGAAGAGCGGCTGCTCTTACTTTGTTCAGCAGGAAACCCGGGGGAGCTAAGAGCTTGGTTACAGCAGAAAAACCTGACCCCAAAACTCAACCGCTGGAAGAGAAAATCAGGAAATTGGAGAAATTAAAACGTACTGAAACGTCCAAATGGTGGGAGGCGATCTCCCTACAAAATTACGTGGATCAGGCAATGGCACCTAGGGGATTAAGAATCTTCATCACTCCTACATATGAGGCTCCCAACCCCAAAATGTTGGAGGAATGGTCTGAGCACTCTGCATCAAGTTCCAGAATCATGATGGAAATACTCATAAAATATGCTTGGCAAGACAGAGAGGACATACTTAAACAGATCAAAGAAATTATGTTGGAACTCTCTCAAACATTGGATTCTGATATTTAAAAAAAATTACTGGATCCCATGAAAGAACGCCTCAGTAAATATGAGGAAGACATCAAGGCCAGAAAACAGAGAAAGATGAATCGTGACTATGCTGACTATGAATGTGGCAGAATATTAACTTTCAACCAAAAATATGACCATTTATACAAAACTCATAATACTACAGCTATTCTCACTAATACAACGAATCTGGTAACTGATAATTCCACAATTAGTGACACAGAATCGGACATATCAGGAGGTAATGCCTCTGGTGAAGAACGTAACCCGAGACAAATCAATTTTTAGACGAGTTTCGGGTGATGAGGAAGGATCGACAGAAGGAGAGAGACAACCCACCACCGAAACCACGTGGCCGGGGACGGGGAAGAGGCAGAGGACAGGGAAACGCCGTAACAGAAAGAAAAGACTCAAACAACGCTGGCAATACAGGCAAAGGAAGGGGCGCTATGGGAAGTCGCAAAACACGCTCCAACAGGAATTACTAATGGACATGAACATGGTAAATAGAACTGTAGTAAATCTGTCCAAAAGACCTATTAATGATATGGAGAAAAAAACTTTATGCTTAGGTCTTTCTTTCTGCCCATCTTCTGTGTTCAACTATACTGATACCAGAATTGATCTGTTTAGATATGTGCGCAAATTGAAATTGAAAAAGTGGCATCAACTAAAAAGATTAGGTCAGAATTACAATACTACGGCCAGTAACAGCACACAAGAAAGTAATCTATTGATTGGGGATATTGACACACTTATCACCATGGTAGAACTAGCACAGGATAGTGAGTGCATGGAAGGACACATTGACACCACACAAATGCTGGAACAAATGGAGTTAGAAGTAGGGGCAGCAGCCAAAACAAATTTCAAGGTCAAGTCAACCTTTATCCCCCTTCTTCCACATGACAGCATAGACACGTTCCATGATTGTACTAACAAGGGACTCCTGGAACTCAGACATAGGAGTAACAAGCAGCGCAGAAATATTCAAGATAATTTATCGTACAATCAAAGACAGGCACTGAGATCCCTCCATGAGGACACAAATATCGTGATCCGTCCAGCTGACAAGGGGGGGAATGTAGTCATTTTGGATTGTGATGACTACATTAATGAGGCCTTACGTCAACTCAATGACACCAAATTTTACATACAAATTACATTAGAGATGTACAATCAGAGTATCACTGACATTTGGGACAAATTGATTATGTGGAGGGATAAGGGGTTTTGACATGGGAAGAATATTGTTACCTGAAAAAAGATCATCCCAAACTACCCATATTGTATCTGATACCGAAATTACATAAGGACAGCATAAAACCACCTGGGCGTCCTATAGTGTCGTCGATTGACAGTGTGAGCGAACATATTTCCAAATATGTTGATCATTTTTAAGGGATTTTGTGACAACACTGCCCAGTTATTTGAGGGACACGAAAGATTTCCTATGTAGAATTGAAAATCTTGTTTGGAGTCCAGAGTATCTTTTCATTGTATTAGACGTGCACTCGCTTTATACCATAATTGATCACCAACAGTGATTAGAAGCGTGTGAACACTTCCTCAAAAATAGGCCCTTACACTATCGTGACCATAGCCAAATGATCATAGGTATGATCGAATTTTGTCTTAAAAATAACATCTTTGCTTTCAATGGCGCCCTCTATAGGCAGATCAATGGTACTGCAATGGGATCTTGCTTTGCTCCCAGTTTTGCTAATCTCTTTATGGGCTTCTGGGAGCAAGAGATTTTCAGCAGCTACACCCTCAAGGACGAGCTCCAGAAAATCGTCATGTGGCTACGCTACATAGATGATTTGTTTATTATCTGGAGGGGCTCAAGAAGTGATGCGTCTGAATTTGTCAAGAAACTTAACACCAATGGGTACAACATCTTGCTCACTGGTAACATCACTGGAGACAAAATTGAGTACCTTGATGTTTGCTTAGAAATTAAACAGGGCAAAGTGTGTACCTCTCTCTTCCGGAAGGCCACGGCAGGCAACAGTGTCCTACATGCCCTCAGCAGTCACCCAGAGGCACTGAAATGGAGTATACCATTTGGCGAACTGCTGAGGGCCAAAAGGAACTGCAACAACACAGAGGCCTATACGGAGGAGAGAGATCGCATTATTGACAGATTTCACAGTCGGGGATATCCCAATTGGGTTCTCAAAAAAGCTAAGGAACGGGCAGAGGTGGTAGATAGAACACACACCTTACAAGAAAAACCATGTGTGACCGGGGAGGAGGATTGGGACAATACACGTGTCATTCTCACCTTCAATTCTGAGGCACACAAAGTGAAACGTATCCTCACAAAAAATTGGGACATTCTCAAGTCCGATAATGTCTTGGGTCCAAGTTTACCAGACAGACCCAATGTGACATTTAGACGGAATAGAAACATTCGTGATCTAGTGGTCAGAAACGATATCACTTTGTATCCCACTACTACTACACATGGCCTTATAGGATTCTATCCTTGCGGCCATTGCAAGGCGTGCAGACACAGCATGTTTAAAGCTGTGCTAGAATACGGGGGGATTTCTAAAAAAAAATCACACAGTTTTTGACATGCAGTACCAGCTTTGTTGTCTATGCTATCGAATGTACCTGTAAGCTCTGGTACATTGGCAGCACGACCTGTACGGCAAAAAAACGGGTCCTTGAACATTTAAGAGCTGTTACCAACAATGACCCTAAATATCCCGTGGCGCGCCACTGTCCGGAAAAACACTTTTCCAATGTTGCAGAATTGAGTTATTTGATCCTTGAACACATCCCTAAGAATCCCAGGGGTGGAGACAGGGTATTAGCTCTCAGGCAACGCGAATCCAGATATATTATAGACTTCCAAACTAAAAGTCCCGGGGGATTAAACCTCGATGAGGAACTCTCCATTCATTTGAGACAAGGGTCATAAGTTACTATCTGGTTACTATTATGTTTTCCAATTTGACGTTTGTTATTACATTTTTGTCCTTCCTCTTTCGACGTAGTGCGACAGATTATACTTAATTGTATGGTTTAATGTTCTTTTTACTGTTAGGTGTTGACTGTAACGCACATTGTAACTTGTTTTTAATCATCTTTTATGTTTATGTTTTCTCTGCAGGAGAAAAGGAAGGAGCCCTCTCACAGGGCATTATCTTCACGGGCATCCTACCCTTTTCCTCTAGCTTCTGATGTCTCACCAGTCACGCTTTTTTGTATAATCACTCCTCACTAGCTAGTTACTGATAGTTACATAATCTTTGTCTACTATCTTCTATTTCTATTGCCTGAACTCAGTACGTATGAGCACATTGTGTTACCGTATGTATTTAACAGATCACTCATTGTTTCACTTATGGCAGCTTACCACTCAGACTGCTAGGATTTCCAGAGCATACTTTGACCATCCTTGTTTATTCGTACATTTCGTATGATAGCTCTGTTGGCATGTGATTTTAGCACCTTGTTGCTTGGATGCGCCCTGGATATCCGATACCTGTACTAGGATAATTTTATAACCTGGACAATGTCTAGTTATGTTCAGGCATGGAACCCTAGGCAATGTGCACTTCGTAATTTTCTCTTTTTTACCACCATATACAACTGCGCATTCACGCTTTTAACTTTTTTTCTTGTATTTCCTTGTCGGTCGCAGTGGCATTATGTCTGGCATTGACAATCATGTTTGAATATTAGATCATGGTATCCAAGTAAGTTGATGCTTATCTTGTTTTTCATCAACGGACATATACAGTCCAGTCACAATCGATTAAACATCAGTGTTATATATACAATTATATTGTTTTCGCACTGACTTGGACACATTGGCCGGTAATTCTAGACTGCAATGTACTCACATATATATTCTTTTGTCAGTCTAAGATGGCGGCTATGTATATTGGTGGTAATGCAGTTGTTTTTGTTGTCCTATGTTGATGTTGTTGATGATAGCGGTCAAAAAAACTTTATCAGTAACGGCTTGTAGTGTGCACTTTTCACACGTGATCAAGGCTCTCGCCGAAACGCGTTGTGTGGATTAAATCTTGGAAACCTTACCTGTGATTTGTCTGTTTCTTCCCGAGAGTGTACTACATGGAACTTTGAATTGGATATATATATAATATATATATATATATATATATATATATATATATATATATATGCTCCAAACTCCTCCGCTCCAATCACTCGGTGAAGGATCACAGAACCACACTCAGAGGTTTCAAGTACGTGCTGTTTTTATTATTTTAAACCATTATACATTAAAAGAAAAATGGTAGAGGACGGTCTACGCATTTCGGCTCCCAGCCTTCTACTGGACCATAGAGTCCTGGTGCCTAGAAAGTCTTTTTAAAGTGCTCAGTGCATTTAACTACAATTCTTTCTATTAGAAGAAAGACTAGGCTTAAAAAATCCTAACAAATAGTACATATATTTACAATCCATTCCAATTCCAGTTGAGATAAATACATATAGATTAGTATGTTACTGTGCAAGTTTATACAAGATGTTTTTTTATACAAAATGTTTTTAAAAAAATATTTTCTAAGAAAAGGTACAAGATTTAAGTGATTTGTAAAATATCATAAATGATTGTTGTCAAAATCATTATTAAAAACACACATGTGTATCATAAAATGTAAAGTACATTGTTATAGTTGTGTGTTTAAAACAAAAACATAGAGATCCAAATAAAGTGACTGGTGCATAAGTTATATGGATAGTGATTTGTAAAGTACACTTCACTCATTGCGCCTGTTCACTTTAGATAAAAATGAATCATTCTTTGTTACATAAGATTCGAAATGTAGAATTCTAATTGTCTGATATTCAAGAAGTACGAAGAGTAACAAAGTAAGAGCTACAAGGTCAAGCTTTTTATAGATCAATTCTTCTGCCCTAACAATGAAGTAAAGTTTGAGGGGAGGAAAGATAGGGGAACATTGAGGAATAAAGTTCTTCAATCCTCAATTTTAAAATGACTAATGCATGTCCTAAAACAATAATAATTTTAGCAATAATTAATATTAACATTTTCTGTAAAGTACATTCTATTGTAATGATCCTCATATTGCCTCATTTCTTTGATTCAGTTCTTACTAGCTCTTTCATAATTCAGAAGACGATAGGATTTCTACACACGACTTTCAAAATTATAATGATGACACAATGTTCCACTGGGTGATGACAATGTCCCAATTAATCCCTACTTGTCTTTTCTGTACTGCCTGAATAGTGGTACAGCCAATAGATTTAGGCTGTCATCTTTCTATTGATTTTTCTAAGGAGAACCAAAAATCATTTCTTGAGAATTCAATAAGTATACAGGCAAATTATGATTAGGTTTGTAATTTCCTTAATAATGATAGTGATGATTATAATATTGTTAATCATTGATGTTCTCAGTTCATCTACAATTTCCTTGATCAATTTGCATGTCCTTATTTATTGCAGATGGATGTGCAATTCTGCATCCAAATTGTGACCAAAAGGTTTTTCCGTACCAATTGCTAAAATTAATCTGGATTCTGTTTTTCGCAAATCCAGGGTTCTGTCCCCACCTCTTTCTTTGGCTTTCACAATTTTAATCCCCCTGTATTTTAGAAGTTGATAATCACTTGAATGGAACTCGTGAAAGTGTTTGGCCATGGGGTAAGTGAAGTCTTTATTCTTAATGGCACGTAGATGCTGTAGTATTCTCAGTTTTAACTTATTGATAGTGCTTCCTACATATTGTTTTTTGCAGGGGCATTCGAGTAAATATACTACAAATTTTGATTCACAAGTTATGTGGTCCCTTATATTTTCAATTTGGCCATTATACAATCGATAAGATGCAGCATTTTCACCATGTTCACACGCTTTACATTTAAAGCATTTCCAGAATCCTGGTAGATTCAGCCATGAAGTTGTTATTGATTTTGGAGTCTCAAAGTGGCTTTGTGTGAGGATGTCCCCCAAGGATGCAGTTTTTCTGTACGTAATGTTGGGATGTGGGGACAGCGTCTTTTGTAATGTTTCATCCAACATTAAAATGCTCCAATTTTTTCGAGCAATATTCTTTAATTTATCACTCTGATTGTTGAAGTCCATTATGAATCGAATGATGTTATTTTCATCTTGATTTTTTCCTGTCATCTCTTGTTTTGGTTTTAACAGTTCTGTCCTTGCTTTTACGGCCACTCTTGCTTTCGCTGTTTTGATTACATCTTGTGGGTAGCCTCGTTTCAAGAAGCGGTTACTCATTTCTTCAATTTGGGAGTTGATGTCTGTTGCTTCAGAACAGTTCCTTTTTGCCCGCAACATTTCACCATAAGGTATAGACCATTTTACATTTTGTGGATGTCCACTATTAGCATGCAAGATACTATTGTATGAAGTAGGTTTCCTATGCATTCTGGTGCATATTCTCTGATTTTCAATGAACACCTCCACATCCAAGAAGATGATGTTAGTGGAACTTATTGTTGATGTGAAGGATAGATTGTACTCATTTGTGTTCAGTGATTCAATGAAATTTTGGAGGTCAATGTGGTTTCCCTCCCAAATTATGAAGAGGTCGTCGATGAATCTAGACCAAAATTTTATATTCTGAGTTTTCCGATTCTTCAATACTCCTGCCTCCCAGACTGCCATGAGTAGATTCGCGTAAGTTGGCGCGAAAGATGTACCCATGGCAGTCCCTTGTTTTTGTAGAAAGATGTTGCCTTGAAATAGAAAGATGTTATGTGTCAGACAGTATTTGAGCATTTCAATTAACATTTCTGAATGTTCAAGATAGCTGATTGATCTGGTTTGTAAAAACTGTTTTACAGCAGCTATACCATCCGAGTGGAGAATTGATGTATAAAGAGATGTGACATCAATCGTGACCATCAGAAAGTTATCTTTCCATTCGATTGTTCTAATTCTATTCAAAAAGTCCATCGTATCTCTCAGATATGACGGAAGTGCAGTAACATAATTCATTAGGAAGATATCCAAGAAGCGTGAGGTGGATTCCAGCAAAGATCCAATGGAACTGACTATCGGTCTGCCAGGTGGACTTAGTAGTGATTTATGGACTTTCGGGAGAAATTAGATTGTAGCCATAACCGGGTGATCAGTCTTCAAGTATAAAAATTCTTCTATATCAATTAGATTTCTTTCTTTCCATGTAAGTAGCATCTGATGGTACTCTTCAGTCCAAGTTTCTATGGGATTTGATGTTAATTTCTCGTAGTGATCTTGATGGTCCAATTGTCTTATAGCTTCAGCTATATAATCCTTTCGGTTCTGAATCACGATATTTCCGTCCTTATCTGAGGCTTTTATAATAATCGATGTATCTTCTCGTAGTTCTTTGAGGGCTTGATGTTCACCAAGTGATAAATTCCATGTTTTTTTCTTTTTCTTTTCTCTGTTCTTCTTTTCATCAGTGTGTTTCGAGATATCTTTATTTTTCCCAAAGGTGTTATATGCCATCTTATTGATTTCATCCACCATAATTTCGTGAAACAGGTCGACCTTGTTTCCTGCTGGCAATTGTGGACAAAAGGTGGATCTCATTCTTAGGCCACTGTTGCCTCCTTTGTTTGTTTCAATTCCTATTCTCTCACACAATTCTTGATCCGTTTCTGACGACAATTGTTGTTGTTCTACTGTTAGTTCTTGTTCTTCTTGTAAGGTGGTTAGTGCTCGTAATGTGGGTATATCTCTTTGATTCAGAGTTGAGATTTCTTGAATAGTTGTTAATGGCTGTTGGTGTACTGGTGTTTTTCCTCAAAGAACTTCCTCAATTTTATTTTCCGACAGAATTTGTAAAGATCAATGCGCAAATTTGGTATGTTCAGATCTTTATTGGGGCAAAATGATAGTCCCTTATTTAATAATGATGTTTGTGCTACAGAAAGGGTCTTGTTGGAAATGTTGATCACCAAGTTATCTTGTTGGGTTTTCTTTAGTTTTGTTTTGTCCTTCCTCTTCCTCCTTTGCCTCTTACCCCCTCTTCTTTTTCTTCTGATTGTGGTTTTGATTGGCCTCTCCCCCAAGTTGTTCCTCTTCCTCTCCCTTGCTGTCGCGTTATCATTTGCATAAGTCTCAACTCCCCTGAAAAATCCAAGTTTGGGGTGCTTGCTTCTTCATCAGCAGAGCTTAGGTCGGAGCTGTCAATCGTTTCAGGGGTTTCATGTTCAGCACATTTGTCCATAACTACCCGATTTCTAAACATATCATACTTTCGCGCGAAAGTATATATGCGTCCATGGGCATAATCCAGTCTATCTCTGTTAAATTTGTTGGCTTTGCGTTTCTCAACATCAGCTTCATGTTTGTTGATTTTCTTTTCCAATGTTTCGATGAGTGCTTTATTCTCTTCATTTCCAGAATATTGTTGTAGTTCTTCTTCCAGATTTTGAATGAGAGCAACCAATTTCTCCAACTTTCTCTCAGCGTGCAGTCAAAGTTCTCATCAATTTAAATGAACATTCATTAGTGTCTATCTGCCATTGTTTTATTAGGTCTGCATCCAGATCATTTAAGGTTGGCATATTAAGAATGCGCAACCCCTTGGGATTCGCTTAAATTCAATATATTTCTCCAAGGTTTCCTTCTCCCACCATTTATTCACTTCCAATATTCGATACTGTTGTAGTTCTTTAAGTACACAGGTAATTGTTCTTTTACCTTTTTTCTTTCCAAGGATTCTCCCAAGATGTTACTAGCTGATGGTGCTACATCATCATTCAGCAGTTCACTTGCACGTTGTTTTCTATTTTTACTTTTCTCAGCCATAATGGAATATTCAGTTTCAGGATTGGTAGTTGTTCTTTATCCGTTTCGTTTTAATCCAATGGTTTATTATTTTGTTGTAGAGATTCCTCTGGTGCGCTGACTAACATTTGACTTTAGCCAGATTCTGGGGAAATGCCTGTGTCGGGATCAATTCCCTTATTTGAAGTTTCTACGTTACATCTCCACGTTTATGGGCAAAATGGAAAGACAGGGAAGCGGTACACGTTATTTCAAACTGCAGCACTCAGATCAGCTGCTCCCTTGTTTCCCGTACTTTCCGCGTTCACAGTCCCGGCACAGCTACCCATACAGAGGTTTTCGGGTGCCGGGTTCAGCAGTAATCCGTGACTCTGACACAGCCTCCGCAGCGCCGGAGCCACGGACTCATGTGCTTCACCCCGCCCCCCTACTCACCTCCGATTTTTTCGCCGGCTGCCGCGTTAGTTGACTTGGATTTTCCAAACGTGGTTCCACGCAGCCACAGGCAGAGGCGTCAGCGGGTTTCCAAACTGCTTTCGCTTCCACCGGCTGTGAATTTCCCATCGCTTCGTTTCACTCCCCAGGTGCTCGTGATGTGCAGCACAGTCTCTGCACTCGTATGCTCCAAACTCCTCCGCTCCAATCACTCGGTGAAGGATCACAGAACCACACTCAGAGGTTTCAAGTACGTGCGGTTTTTATTATTTTAAACCATTATACATTAAAAGAAAAACGGTAGAGGACGGTCTACGCGTTTCGGCTCCCAGCCTTCTACTGGACCATAGAGTCCTGGTGCCTAGAAAGTCTTTTTAAAGTGCTCAGTGCATTTAACTACAATTCTTTCTATTAGAAGAAAGACTAGGCTTAAAAATCCTAACAAATAGTACATATATTTACAATCCATTCCAATTCCAGTTGAGATGAATACATATAGATTAGTATATTACTGTGCAAGTTTATACAAGATATTTTTTTATACAAAATGGTTTTTTTAAAAATATTTTCTAAGAAAAGGTACAAGATTTAAGTGATCTGTAAAATATCATAAATGATTGTTGTCAAAATCATTATTAAAAACACACATGTGTATCATAAAATGTAAAGTACATTGTTATAGTTGTGTGTTTAAAACAAAAACATAGAGATCCCAAAAAAGTGACTGGTGCATAAGTTATATGGATAGTGATTTGTAAAGTACACTTCACTCATTGCGCCTGTTCACTTTAGATAAAAATGAATCATTCTTTGTTACATAAGATTCGAAATGTAGAATTCTAATTGTCTGATATTCAAGAAGTACGAAGAGTAAAAAGTAAGAGCTACAAGGTCAAGCTTTTTATAGATCAATTCTTCTGCCCTAACAATGAAGTAAAGTTTGAGGGGAGGAAAGATAGGGGAACATTGAGGAATAAAGTTCTTCAATCCTCAATTTTAAAATGACTAATGCATGTCCTAAAACAATAATAATTTTAGCAATAATTAATATTAACATTTTCTGTAAAGTACATTCTATTGTAATGATCCCCATATTGCCTCATTTCTTTGATTCAGTTCTTACTAGCTCTTTCATAATTCAGAAGACGATAGGATTTCTACACACGACTTTCAAAATTATAATGATGACACAATGTTCCACTGGGTGATGACAATGTCCCAATTAATCCCTACTTGTCTTTTCTGTACTGCCTGAATAGTGGTACGGTCAATAGATTTAGGCTGTCATCTTTCTATTGATTTTTCTAAGGAGACCCAAAAATCATTTCTTGAGAATTCAATAAGTATACAGGCAAATTATGACTAGGTTTGTAATTTCCTTAATAATGATAGTGATGATTATAATATTGTTAATCATTGATGTTCTCAGTTCATCTACAATTTCCTTGATCAATTTGCATGTCCTTATTTATTGCAGATGGATGTGCAATTCTGCATCCAAATTGTGACCAAAAGGTTTTTCCGTACCAATTGCTAAAATTAATCTGGATTCTGTTTTTCGCAAATCCAGGGTTCTGTCCCCACCTCTTTCTTTGGCTTTCACAATTTTAATCCCCCTGTATTTTAGAAGTTGATAATCACTTGAATGGAACTCGTGAAAGTGTTTGGCCATGGGGTAAGTGAAGTCTTTATTCTTAATGGCACGTATATATTTATATATATTTTTTTTAGCTCATCCGAGGTGTTTCAAATCTTCCGAAAACATTGGAAGATTTTAAGAACAGACACTGTCTTGGGACCGCATATTTTGCAAAATCCTCTAATCACGTATAGGAGGGGTCCTGCCCTGAAAGATCACCTGGTGAGAAGCCACTTTTCAAAGGCCCCTAAAAGAAAAGATCTAGTTAAGTGTTTTTTCCCTTGTATGGGATGTAAGGCATGTAAAAACAGCAAAAAAATAAAAGAGTTTGAAGTTCCAGGCAGGAAAACAAAAAGAAAAATAAATAAATTAATGAACTGCAACTCAGATTATACTGTCTACTGCTTAATCTGTCCTTGTGATAAGAAATACGTAGGCAGCACAATTCACCCCACCAAGAAAAGTATCCTGGTATATATGAGGGCGATAAAAAACCATGACGAAACATATCCTGTGGCGCGCCACTTCTCCGAAAAGCACAAAAGCAATCAGAATCTGCTCAAATTTTTCTGTCTAGATCAGATCCCCAAAGAAGAAAGAGGGGGAGATAGAACTAAAAAGTTACGGAAACTAGAGTCCAAGTATATTGTTGAATTACAAACTAAAGCCCCACAAGGCTTGAATAATGAAGAGGAATTATGCGTTCACATTCCATAAATGAGACAGTCAGGAGCCAATAGTAAGTGAGAAAATATGAGTGGTGGAATAGTTTAGGATATTTTCGTTAAAATTTATTTTGCAGGGATAATGTTTGAAATTATTATGGCTGATTTTTAACTTTCGACTAAATTAGGATGTCTTAAATAAACCATGTGCCCATCCAGGGATTAATTACAGGAGACAACTTTGGAGTGGAATTATGAATTAAAATGCCGTATATGGATTGTATGCCCATTCAGGGCTGAATAATCTTATCCAATGAATTGTGTGAACTAATGTGCTATTTTAATACATTGATTTTCATGTTCACGTTATGGACCCTGTTATATATATTCACTACCTCATGACATGAACTTTAACTACACCACTCCAAGGTGGCCGAAATGTAATCGTTGAGTACATGGACTAGAAGAGGACTTCTTCTATGTCATTGAATTATTTTGACTGCTTCCTTCTTTTATGTTGACGGTATATTTTCTTTAAATATGTTTGATTTTTTAAACCACACAGACATTGAGGAAGGCGCAAGCTGAAACGCGTCTGTCTGGTGTTGTGGTCGTGTGGTGAAACAATAAATTGTGTTGAATAATCTCCCCAGTGTGCGCCTCGTTCGTGACCGTGGAGGAAGGTCATTGTTTGAATTCATGTACGCGTTTCACCAACGCGGAGGATTGCACCCGTGACGTGAGGAGCGGCAGCCGGTGGATGCTTAGAAAATTTGGATATTGCTGCCTGCCCCGCCGTGCGTTTTCTCCGTGACATTAGCGGAGTCCAGTTTGGATTTGTACGACGGAAGGAGCAACGAGATACTTCTCCGCGGAGGGGAGCGCCATAGGCTCCGGGTCGGAGGACGTGAGGCTTTCGGATGGCAAACCGAGCGGTGAGTTCTCTGCCCTCAGCATTAAGATTGTACAATTGATTAACGCAAGCGGCAGACACGTTGGGGATTAAATTGTGAACTTATTTTGAGCACCACACGAAAAGGAACTATTCGTAATGTTTACGGATCGGGAGAGGGAGGAAGCAGCAGAAGTGATTTTTTTCTAAAAACAAAAAATGAGTGAACTCTGATCCCAAAGGTGCTACTGGCAGCCAAACAGCACCAAACAATTTGAAAAGCCTATACAACAAATTAGAAAAAACCTGTGAGAAAGAGACACATAAATGGTGGGAAGCCACGTCTCTACAGAAATACTTGGACGCTAACCGTATACCTAGAGGATTGGGAATCTATACAACACCTGCGTATGAAAACCCGGATCCGCTATTATTGCAGGAATGGGCAGAATACACTACAGATTCCGCTAGGGGAATGGTGAAAATACTCGTGAAATATGCCTGGAGTGACCGCCAGAAACTACTTGAGGAAATAAAAAAGATTGAGGAAGCAATCGCTCTTGAGAAAGACACCAAATTAAAAGATGAATTACATCAGCGAATGAAGAAAAGACTCACTGACTACGAGAGCGTTATTAAACACCGCAAACAAACCAAGTTCTTACGGGACAAAGAAGATTACGAATCAGGATGTATCCTGACGTTTGCAAAGAAATTTGATGGCCCCAGAAAACAACTAAACTTACAAAAATTGGGTGAAGCCTCATCAAGAGAAACCTCTGAATCGGAGATAGACCTATCCGAAGGGGAACAAACAGTACGAAGAAAAGAGAAAGAAGTAACTCCTACTACTACTTTTTTTCAGGAATACGAACTATTGAGCAAGCAAAGCAACGTCCGACACAACGGACACATCCCCCAGAAAAAAACACCGCAAGACAAGAAGGGGGAGAAAAGGAAAAAGTAATTTCTCCCAATCAGAGAGTTACCCGAAGCAAACGGGGGGCAGATGGAACAAGTAGATAAGCAAATAATTGTCAACCTATAGAAAAGACAACTTACATTGTAGGAAACTCAAGTCTTGGAATTAGGCTTCAACATTTTGCCCAACAGCACAATTTGACTATGCAAACACACGTATTGATCTTTATCGATTCGTAAGAGAAAATGAAATTGAAGAAACTACATCTGCTCCATCCAAAGAAACCTACAGGAGCAATATCGAGCAGTGCGGAAAATACTAATCCCCTCACTGGAATAGATCTCAAACTTTGAGAGTGATGAGGGAACTGGAGATAGATGGTGACATACCGGATGTAAATGATGATCTTGGGCTTCTGCAGCAAGTTGGGGTCACACAGACGGGGGCACGGAGCAACCTAAATTTTAAATCACATTTCATTCCACAAATGCCCCATGATGGAATTGACACCTTTCATGAATTAGTAATTGACGAACTTAAAAATTTACAATCAAAGGGCCCAAACCTAACAAAAGAGAATCTAACGAAGAGTCAATGGCAAGCAGTAATGGACTTGAAAAATGATGATGGAATAGAAATAAAAGCCTCAGACAAAGGCGGAAACGTGGTTATTATGGACAAACAAGCTTACCAGAAGGAAGCCTGGAGACAATTAAAAGTGAAAGAGTGCTACAAAATAATACCACGAAAAACATATGAGACAAGTATCAAAGAGTTCTATGCCATCTTGGACAAGTGGAAGAAAAAAGGAATTTTGGGGGAACAAGATTTTAGATTCATGCACTCTGAATTCCCAGACCTACCAACTTTTTATCATCTTCCGAAAGTCCACAAAAATCAAAGAGATCCACCGGGACGGCCCATTGTGTCCTCAAAAAATAGCCTACTAGAGAATGCTTTGGTATATATTGATTGTTTTCTTAACCCCTTAGTTAAAGACTTAAGTTCCTATGTGAAAGATACCAAGGATTTTTTGAGAATCATAACTAACATTGAATGGGAACCTGATATGTTATTAATAACATTGGACATAACTAGTCTTTACACTAGTATTGAACATACGAAGGGACTTAAGGCCGTTCAATTTTTTCTTGAGAAACGAAATCTGAAACATTATGAACATAACATCATGTTGATTGAATTAATATCGTCTGTCTGACGAATAACATCTTTTTTTTTTTAGGAGATCTGTACCGACAAGAACAGGGAACGGCCATGGGCACGTTCTTCGCCCCCAGTTACGCAAATTTATTCGTGGGCTGGTGGGAGAAGCATGTGGCCTGGGCGGGACAAAACGAAAAATGGCTGGACAAAGTTGCGTTGCGGGTTCGCTACATTGACGACCTCTTCATTATTTAGAAGGGGTCGTATGAGGAAGCCATCTTTTATGTAGCAGCTCTCAATGACAACGATCTTAATTTGAGGTTCACAGAATGCATCAGCCACACTCAGGTACCATATCTAGACTTACTAGTCTATATCGAAGATAATACTCTGCAGACCACACTATATAGAAAACCAACGGCCGGAAACAGCACAGTACATGCCAAGAGTTTCCATCCCCACAGTGTATTCAGCAGTGTCCCCTATGGGGAGATAGTAAGGATTAAGCGCAATTGCTCTACTATGAGTGAGTTTGAGAAATCTAGAGACGGAGCTTTTGGAAGAATCAGAAAGCAAGGATATACCAAAGGGGTACTGAATGAGGCATTGAAAAAATCCTTGAAGTTACAGAGGGAAGATCTGTTAATAAATAAATCAGAACACACAGATGGGCTCCGAGAAAATAATAGTCAAATAAGAATGATTACTGAATATACCACTAGCTCATCCGAGGTGTTTCAAATCTTCCGAAAACATTGGAAGATTTTAAGAACAGACACTGTCTTGGGACCGCATATTTCGCAAAATCCTCTAATCACATTTAGGAGGGGTCCTGCCTTCAAAGATCACCTGGTGAGAAGCCACTTTTCAAAGGCCCCTAAAAGAAAAAATCTAGTTAAGGGTTTTTCGCTTGTATAGAGATGTAAGGCATGTAAAAACAGCAAAAAGATAAAAGAGTTTGAAGTTCCAGGCAGGAAAACAAAAAGAAAAATAAATAAATTAATGAACTGCAACTCAGATTATACTGTCTACTGCTTAATCTGTCCTTGTGATAAGAAATACGTAGGCAGCACAATTCACCCCACCAAGAAAATAATCCTGGAACATATGAGGGCGATAAAAAACCATGACGAAACATATCCTGTGGCGCGCCACTTCTCCGAAAAGCACAAAAGCAATCAGAATCTGCTCAAATTTTTCTGTCTAGATCAGATCCCCAAAAAATAAAGAGGGGGAGATAGAACTAAAAAGTTACGGAAACTAGAGTCCAAGTATATTGTTGAATTACAAACTAAAGCCCCACAAGGCTTGAATAATGAAGAGGAATTATGGGTTCACATTCCATAAATGAGACGGTCAGGAGCCAATAGTAAGTGAGTAAATATGAGTGATGGAATAGTTTAGGATATTTTCGTTAAAATTTATTTTGCAGGGATAATATTTGAAATTATTATGGCTGATTTTTAACTTTCCACTAAACTAGGATGTCTTAAATAAACCATGTGCCCATCCAGGGATTAATTACAGGAGACAACTTTAGAGTGGAATTATGAATTGAAATGCCGTATATGGATTGTATGCCCATTCAGGGCTGAATAATCTTATCCAATGAATTGTGTGAACTAATGTGCTATTTTAATACATTGATTTTCATGTTCACGTTATGGACCATGTTATATATATTCACTACCTCATGACATGAACTTTAACTACACCACTCCAAGATGGCCGGAATGTAATCGTTGAGTACATGGACTAGAAGAGGACTTCTTCTATGTCATTGAATTATTTTGACTGCTTCCTTCTTTTATGTTGACGGTATATTTTCTTTAAATATGTTTGCTTTTTTAAACCACACAGACATTGAGGAAGGCGCAAGCCGAAACGCGTCTGTCTGGTGTTGTGGTCGTGTGGTGAAACAATAAATTGTCTTGAATAATCTCCCCAGTGTGCGCCTCGTTCGTGACCGTGGAGGAAGGTCATTGTTTGAATATATATATATATACATATATATATATAATGAAGCAGTAAAAATAACAAAGGTTAAACCTTTGTTATAGTTAGGAACAAATTATTTATTCTTTCTGTACAAGCCAAACGAAAGATAAACAAACATTAGAATTTCTTCAGTTATAGTTATACCTTAAATCTATAATTTATGAACTATATTTAAATAAGTATAACTTTATTTATTCTTTAGCTGCAAACAAAACTTAAAGTACACAAAAATGTACATTTCTAAACTGGTACTTATACCTTTAATTTATCATTTATGCAACACCTTCAAATTATTATAACTGATGCACCTCCATACACAGTGTATTAAACTCAGTAGAGAGCACGCACACGAGGGGTGTAAGATCAAGGCTTCTTTATTGTGTTGGGCCTCCCTCGACCCAGAAACCAGGAGAGAGGTGTTTCGGCTGTAACAGCCTTTGTCAATCTGGTAAGCGCTGTTTTCATTGGTTCATTTATCGTGTCTAAATAATAAACATTAAAAAATCACCCTTTGCATTAAAATGCACAAAATGTGCAACCTAAAAATTGTATAGCTACTATGACTGTCAAACATATTGCAGTGTCATGCATAAATGCACTAATATTACTTTTGCTCTTAATACATGTGTAGTGCACAAAAATGTGATAGTCACTTTGCACAGGGGAATATTAAACACAGTCTTTCGTATTCCAAAAAACAATGAAAACACCCTCAAAAGTAGCACTTTCATGTTTCACGCACTGCCTAATGTTTACCAATTCGAAGACTTCATTATTATTCATCACTATTGCCAGCTACTTTGAATTCATTTCTCTCATTCAGACCATCACCTTTGTATTTCGTTTTTAAAAAAGGAAGCAGAATAACATCTCAAGCATTGACATTTACGAGTCTTACTCTCAGAATATGCAATCAAAAATTATAGAGCACAGAGGGATTCACATGATAAACTGTCAGTGTGAACACCAATATACAAATATATACATGTTAAAACAATTCAGTTCTCATGCACATATCTTGAATCATTTGCAGTACTACCAGTCCGATAATGCCTCAATGAGATTGGTTCGAGAATCTAAACTCATAAATGGCACAAGTAATTTGTGCGGCAATACCTCCTGCCAAGATTGGCATCACCCAATTATTTTCATTAATGAATCAAGGGAAAATACAATTTCATGTGTTGTGATGTCACCGGAAACTCGCTCAAAGAAACATTCTTAACCGAAACAAGTTCAGTTTAGTACAAACTTACATGGCTTGTCCGAGGCAAATACACATCCTTACGTCTGACTGAAAAAGTCTCTGCCTCATGTAGCAGCACAATAATTGCAATTTTGCAAAGTCAGGGGAGGCCTTCCCAAGAAATTGTTAAGCTCCACAAACCTCACCGCTTGGGCCACTGCTTACATGGTGCCCAGTCAACAGACCTCCACCGGCATTCTGAGTGAGGCTGAAGGCTGAAGCAAAGAGACACGGTCCTTGTGCTGAAAATCGCCAGACTTCCCAGTGCCGAGTCCACAGCTCCACCTCTGCCTGCACCTCTACTAACTCTTCCAGAGGCACAATCTGGGGGTTCGCCAGTCTAGCACTTGCCATGCTACCACCTTTTACTTTGCACTTTACATAGAAAAAAATCACCCTTTACATTAAAATACACAATATGTGCAATATATAGATTGTGTAGATACTATAACTGTCAAACATATTGTAGTGTCATATATATATATGTACATATATATTCACTGAAAAAACCATAGGTTTCAGGGACGTTATAGTTAGAAATTAGCTTTTAAAAAACCTTTAAAATTCACTGAAAAAACCATAGGTTTCAGGGACGTTATAGTTAGAAATTAGCATTTAAAAAACCTTTGAAAATCCCTGAAAAAACCATAGGTTTCAGGGACGTTATAGTTTGAAATTAGCATTTAAAAAACCTTAGAAATTCACTGAAAAAACCAAAGGTTACCGGGACGTTATATTTAGTTGGACATTTCACTTGTACAACACCAGAGAAATTCGGCCGTTATAGTTAGTTGAGCTAACTATAACTCGCACCCCCGCAATGCGCTGCTGATGACGTCACATATTACATCATTCCTGAAATGGTCAGTGACATCACTGATGACATCACTGATGACATCTCAAATGACATCACTGATGAGATCATCCAGTGACTGTGTGTTTCTGTAAAGTTTAAATATGTTTTATATATATATATGCCAGGGTGTATTGAAGAATGAGTGGGTGTATAAGTGTTTGAATGGATGATTTAGTAGGTGCGTGACTGACTGTATAAGTGAGTGATTAAACGTGTCTTACTGAATGCATGGGTTAGTGACTAAACTGTGTGAATGTCTGTATCAGTCTGTCAGTTGGTGTGTAAGCGGCTGCATGGGTTGGTGAGTAGCTACATGAGTGTCTATATGGGTTATTGATTGGTTGTCTAAGTATCTGTATGGATGCCTGAGTGTCTGTGTGGGTGGGTGGGGGGTGTGTGACTCTGGGCATAGATGTGTGAGTGGGTGATTCACTGGGTGTATGGGTTCAAGAGTGCATCTTTGAAGGGCTGTATGGGTGGGTGAGTGTGTGAATGAGTGTGTTGGTGAGTGAATGGATGTCTCAGTGGTACATGTGTGAGTAACTACATATGTGAAAGGCAGTATATGTGAGTGTTGGAGTATATAAATGACTATATGTGATAGTGAGTGATTGTAAGAGTGGCTGTATGGATGAGTGTGTGCTTGTATCTTTATGAATAAGTGAGGTGGTGTGTGTATAACTGTATAGGTGAGTAAATGGGAGTATGATTGATTCTTTGCATGACTGACTAGGTGTGTGAGTAACTGAATGAGTGGCGGTGTGTAAGTGTCTGTATAGGTGTAGGAGTGCATATGATAGTGTTGTATTGATGAGTGACTGCATGTATGAGTGACTGTATGGGTGAATGAGTAACTGGTATTGGTGTGTCTATGGTTTCGAAAATGGTAGTCTGTACTTTAGAGTGGGTGTATCAAAGGTTATATTAGGGTGTGAGGAGGTGCATCAGATTATCATGTGGATGATGTCATCAGTGATGTCATTTGAGATGTCATCAGTGATGTCACTGACCATTTCTTGAATGATGTAATATGTGACGTCATCAGCAGTGCATTGCAGGGGCGCGAGTTATAGTTAGCTCAACTACCTATAACGGCCGAATTTCTCTGGTTTTGTACGAATGAAATGTCCAACTAACTATAACGTCCCTGTAACCTTTGGTTTTTTTTCAGTGAATTTCTAAGGTTTTTTAAATGCTAATTTCGAACTATAACGTCCTTGAAACCTATAGTTTTTTCAGTGAATTTTAAAGGTTTTTTAAATGCTAATTTCTAACTATAACGTCCCTGAAACCTATGGTTTTTTTCAGTGAATTTCTAAGGTTTTTTTAAATGAAAATTTCTAACTATAACGTCCCTGAAACCTGTGGTTTTTTCAGTGAATTTCTAAGGTTTTTTAAATGCTAATTTCTAACTATGCCTACAGAGGTAGGACATGTGCAGACAGAGGAAGAAAGGCGCAGAAACAAGCAAAAGAAATGAAGCAAGAGGCAACAGAAGTCCAGAAAGAGGAAGAAAGATGTAGAAAGAAGCAAGAGATATGCAGAAAGAACCAACAGAGGTGCATAAAGAGGCCTTGTTGCAAAGTCATCCTGTGCCCTGGGCACCCCCCAACGTTTTGCTGACTGGTACTGGTGGTAACTGACTCTGACTGACCCTGGGCTCTGCCTAACCAGGCCCGGAACCAGTGCTATGCTGAAAGACACTAAGAATACAGTGAAAACACCTACCTGCACTAGGGTACACTATGGGTTGGGGTACCCCTGTGATTGGCATGACCTCCCCTGTAAGGCCCTAGTACATAATAGGGCAAGGGGATTAAAACTACCTCTACGTCCCTGGCATATAATAGGGCATGGCAGTTTAGAGGCCACAGCCCTTTTCTGCACTTGCATGTGTGCACTGCTGAGCCTGAGGTCAGTTTAAAAGTAGCCCTGTGTGTGCAGAAAGAGGCAAGAGAGGTGCAGAAAGAGGCAAGAGAAGTACAGAAAAAAGCAACAAAGGTGCAGCAAGAGGTAAGAGGGTTGGAGAAAGAGACAAGAGAAGTGCAGAAAGAAGCAACAGAGGTGCAGAAAGAGACAAGAGAAGTTCAGAAAGAGGCAGCAGAGGTGCGGAAACAGGCAGAAGGGGTGCAGAAAGAGGGAACAGGGGTGCAGAAAGAGTGAAGAGGGGTGCAGAATGAGAGAAGAGGGGTGCCGAAAGAGGCAAGAGGGGTGCAGAAATTTGCAAGAGAGGTGCAGAAAGAAGCAAGAGCACTGCAGTAAAAAACAACAGAGGTGCAGAAGGAGGCAAGAAGGGTACAGAAAAAGACAAAAGAAGAGCAGAAACAAGCAAAAGAGATGCGGAAAGAGGCAAGAAAGGTGCACAAAGAGGGAAGAAGGGTGCAGAAAGAGGCAAATGGGTGCAGAAAGAAGCAAGAGAAGTGCAGAAAGAAACAACAGAGGTGCAGAAAGAAGCATGAGCAGTGCTGAAAGAACCAACAGAGGTGCAGAAAGAGGCAAGAGGGGTGCAGAAAGATGCAAGAGAAGTGCATAAAGAAGCAAAAGAGGTGCAGAAAGAGGCAAGAGAAGTTCAGAAAGAGGCAGCAGAGGTACAGAAACAGGCAGAAGAGTTACAGAAAGAGGGAACAGGGGTGCAGAAAGAGAGAAGATGGGTGCTGAAAGAGGCAAGAGGGGTGCAGAAATTTGCAACAGAGGTGCAGAAAGAAGCAAGAGCAGTGCAGTAAGAAACAACAGAGATACAGAAGGAGGCAAGAGGGGTGCAGAAAGAGGCAAGAGCAGTGCAAAAAGAACTAAGAGACGTGCAGGAAAAGGTAAGAACGGTGCAAAAAGAGGCACAAGGGGTACAGAAAGAAGGAAAAGAAGTGCAGAAAAAAGCAACAGAGGTGCTGAAAGAGGCACGAAGGGTGCAGAAAGAGGTGAGAGAAGTGCAGAAAGAAGCAACAGAGGTACAGAAAGAGGCAAGAGTAGTGCAGAAAGAGGGAAGAGAGGTATAGAAAGAGGCAACAGGGATGCAGAAAGAAGCAAGTGAGGTGTAGAAAGAGGCAAGAGAGGTGCAGAAAGCGGCAAGAGAGGTGCAGAAACAGGCAAGAGAAGTGCAGAAAGAGGCAATAGAATTGCTGAAAGAAGCAACAGAGGTGTGGAAAGAAGCAAGAGAAGTGCAGAAAGAGGCAAGTGAGATGCAGAAAGAGGCAAAAGAGGTGCAGAAAGATGGAAGACGAGTGTAGAAAGAGACAATAGGGGTGCAGAAAGAAGCAAGACAGGTGCAGAAAGAAGCATGGGAAGTGCAGAATGAAGCAACAGGGGTGCAGAAAAAGGCAAGAGAAGTGCAGAAAGAAGCAACAGAGGTGCAGAAGGAGGCAAGAGAACTGCAGAAAGAGGCAAGAGAGTTGCAGAAACAGGCAAAAGAGGTACAGAAAGAGGGAACAGGGGTGCAGACAGAGGCAAGAGAGGTGCACAAACAGGTAAGAGGGGTGCAGAAAGAGGCAAGAGGGGTGCAGACATTTGCAAGAGAGGTACAGAAAGAAGCAAGAGCAGTGCAAAAGAACCAACAGAGGTGCAAAAACAGGCAAGTGAGATGCAGAAGGAGGCAAGAGAACTGTAGAAAGAGGCAAGAGAGTTGCATAAACAAGCAAAAGGGGTGCAGAAAGAGGGAACAGGTGGGCAGACTGAGGCAAGAGAGGTGCAAAAAGAGGGAAGAGGGGTGCAGAAAGGGTTAGGAGAGGTGCACAAAGAGGCAAGAGAGGTACAGCAAGAGGCAGGAGGGGTGCAGAAAGAAGGAAGAGAACTGCAGAAAGAGGCAACAGAGGTGCTGAAAGAGGCACGAAGGTTGCAGAAAGAGACAAGAGAGGTGCAGAAAGAAGCAACAGAGGTACAGAAAGAGGCAAGAGTGGTACAGAAAGAGGGAAGAGAGGTGTAGAAAAAGGCAAGAGAGTTGCACAAGGAGGAAAGAGGGGTGCAGAAACAGGCAAAAGGAATGGATTATGTGGCTAATGTGGAAAATGTATAATTGTGCCAAAGTCGGTGCAGCCAAACAGTCGCATAATTCCAGTGGCCCTGCTCATACCTCTGACTAGGTCCAGAAGTGCTCCTCAGTGATTCCTTCTTTTTTTTGTCTCATTGAGTTCATAATTTAGCTTCTATGGAAACGAGGAAGGCTGCAATTAGTGTAGTCCTATTGTTGTTACTTCTACTACTTCTATAAGTGCTAAGTTATCCCCATTCCCTGTTCTATCCTTTTTCTTATATATAGGCTTTCTGAATGTTCCCTATTCCTACCTAATTCTTACCAACTAATTTATTACTAGTATTTTTAGCAAAATGACAGAACAACTGCACAGTACAACAGAGGAGCAACAGCACACCGAAAACCGGTAACAAAACATTTTTAGAATGGCATACAGCCATGAAGGTATCCAGTCAAAGTTCAACCAATCAGTAGCTGTGTCTGCTATGGCACCTCCTCCAGCAATCATTTTCTTTTCTATGTAGTTCAAGTCCTTGATAGCCTTGGCGATGGAGCCATTTTCTTCTTCGTTGGCAATGTGCAGTACAGACTCCCTATCTAAAGACATACCCTCCTCTTGGTCTTTTGAAGATAGCTGGACCCTGTTCAATAGGCGTAACTCCTAAGGTATGTCTTTGAATGCTATCCACCCATAGTACTCAGCATAACCCCAATGTTGGTGGAGCAAGGTAACAGACCGGAGATGGGCATGGATGTGGGCGATATTGGCTGCTGGAACGATCAGGGAGACGTTGTGCATTGTTCTAGTGAGCACAGACTGCTCCATCGAGGAGGCTGTTGGAGATAGAGACCTTCTCTGCAGGCCCAGTAGAAATCCATTAGGCTGGAGGTGCCATATTGCATGTCCAAATTATAGATGGTGTTGTTGCATCCAAAGTTGCGCCCAACAGGTACGGTGCCATTTCCTAGAAAACAGAGAAGAGGTGACTTTAATTTGTAATCTTTTTATAAGTTTGGACATTTTCTCCCCCCCCCCAAGTAGACTTCCAGTCTATCCCATCTTCATAATCTGAGTCTACCCTATGTGGCCCTAAGGATGCTGCTCTATACCTCAAGTAACCTGGGACACTCCATTTGTCATGGACGTAAATTGTGCAAATAAGCATAAAGCAGTTCTATTTTGACATGGGCATTGTAGGATGTGGGGCAAAGAGCCATTACAGTCTGATAGTGATCCTGTTATCATAAACCCATTGTTCCCACCAAAAGCTACATTAAAGTCGACATCAGGAACTCCGATCTAAAATATCATTGTTACCTCCCCCTCTTATTCTGGAATTGTCAGTGATAACCTCGAGTTTTATTGGGGTGTGGTCCCATACTGTGGTATTTACAAACACTTTAGAGATGTTGGCTTCAATAATCTGAGCTTGCCCCTGTATTCTGTAGAGGAATAGGTGTAGGAGATATTCTACAGTGTGTGGTAATACTTCCCTAGGAAAATCAGTCAATCTGCGCCTACTGCATGGGGAATGTATGAGCCACATAACAGAATTCATTATTTTCCTGTCTCCCTATTGTGGCCATCTCACTGTACCACATGTTGCCGTGAAGGGAGTCATGAGCAGCATGCTGTCTAACTGCTTGGGGAGTATTTACATTACTGCATTATTACTTCCAACAGGGGTAGGGGATGAGGACACAGGGTGCGCATAAGTATTTGGTGTGCTGACAGTACTGGCAGAGGATGTGGAACCTTTTGCATTACTACGGGGACCATTTCCAGTACATGTGCTAGCAGGTAACTTGGGAGGTGACATGGGGTGCACAGTGGTATTGGCAACTTCAAAATTTTGAGGAATACAAGCCTTTCTATTAATACAATGAGATATAACAGCGAACTAATTAAATATTCCTAGTGCCACTCTGACAATAATGTAAAATATTATAATACAAATACATAACTACGCATAGGACACTTCTTTGTGGCGGCAGCTGAGTCCATAGACCACACAACGATCATCGTCTTTTTCTTCTGGGACAGTCAATGAGAACAAGTTACCCTCCTCTGGTTCGTCGTTCAGTGTTGAGGGGGTGCAGGGTCGACCCTGAAGTCTGTTCTGTTAATCCTTTCCTCTTCGCAATGCGGACAGTTGTTGGTGAAGAGTCTATGACTTTAAAATGTCCTTCAAATTTTGGATCACCGTCTGACATTTTTCTGGACAAAAATCTGTGTTCCAGGATGGATATGTGGGAGCTCATGTTCGATGGGGCCCTTCTCCTTCCACTTGGATATCTAGGTAGAAAGGAACTTTGCAGCGCTCGTTAATTCACAGATTCTCAAACATTTCAGCTTTCACAATTTTAGAAGAGCTTCCAGTATGAATTTTAAGTCTAGTTGCTGGTACTGATATATTTATTAATTGTTCAGTGACAAGCATATGGGGCGTTAGGTGATGTCAGAACTTTGAATTTGTCTTAGTGAAAACAGGGTAATTTGTTGGCAATTTTTCTCAATTTTGGCACTTATCTTGCTTATGTTATTTTTAAGCAAACATTCAGACATTGCTGAAATTGGTTGCTGCTTTAATATCTCAGTGGACATGTAGTCCATCTTTGATCCAAATGTGTGGGAAACTTGTAGTAGAGCCTGTGGTATGACATGTTTTCCTGTTATAGCCTGCCTATAGATAAAATCTAGGGGATCTAGTTGTACTCCCCTCTTTTTAATTTTTTTTTTTATATGTTCACACCTGACCCACCCGTCGCACCACATGTGTTGTCTACTCCTCACCAAACATTCTCTGTCTATGACCTGTGGCTAGGTGTGAAACAGTAGCTGTGCAATTGTGCAGGCACAATATTCAGAAAAAAATACAAATGCACTGGTGGAACTCCTAACGAGACATGAGGTGGTGGAAACATGAACATTGAGCATATGTATGCAAACATCCCGAAAACAGGAAACCTAGTACACTTCTTAGGGACGTAGGGAAGAACCCAAAAATAATGAGGTCTGCAGTGTGCAAAACCTCTAAACATTAATTAACTCCGAAAGAAGAACCAAGCATTGTACTATAATTGTTCCCAAGAGATAGTAACATCTTAATAATCTCCGTCCCAGTAGCACAATTGAGAAATAAAAACTCATAGTGGTCGTACTGCAAAATATTTGCAGCCACCTCTAAAGTCTGCAATATTAAGCATCACTACTTAATGCATACTGTCCTTTAACATTGAAATATACTTTATATCAGCACGTATTATTTATTTTTTGTATTTCCTAGCACTGGGGCGTGTGTGGAGGAAGTTGGTGTGGTGGCTATCTGTGGTAATCTATTCCTACGGATCTCTGGTTGTTGTCTCATATTTTATATGCTGCACAGAGCTGCACATATCCCACAACTTATTCCTTCCCTCCTGCCACACAGCTACACTCATAGTGCCCCGGTGTTAGGATGGCCTCTAATGTCACAATTTAGAACTTCACTGAATTAATTAAGAGATGTCCCCATCGCTTTCATTGGACAAGTTCCTGACATGCCGTATTTTGCCACCATTTGGGGTTATAGTCTGCAAAATGTGTCACTGAAGGACATGCGTATATTTATATATTCATGTACACTTAGCTGACTTTATTTCAAGCAGTGGTGATGCACGTAGTGATAAAAACATTTATTTGACTTTCCTGCTGCCGCCAAAAACCCACAATTTTCTTCACTACCACTTTAACCCAGCACAATTCATTAAATTGATGCCAGGCAAAGATTGTTGATCAGTAGTGTGTCTTTAGTACAGTGGTCATAGGGGAGCGAAGCATATATATATATATATATATATATATATATATATATATATATATATATATATATATATCTATACCTAGTCACTTAACTGCATAACGTGAAACCTGAAACGCTGTATTTAATCTCGGCTTCCCCTTTACCAAATTGTGTGATCCTAGACATTTTATTTGTCTTGTTCACCGTGGCATGTCTGCCACGGTGGGGAAGAGAATCAGTCTCTCCAAATTCATTCTTTAAAACTATTCCCTGAAACAACAATAATATTTCTCAACGCACTTGACACAATCTGTTGTAAGGGACAGGAAACGTATACACTAAAACTATATTTTTCAATGCTGTTAATTCATTTACACAGCTCTTCGTGTTATGCCAACTGTATACATATATATATATATATATTTTCAAGTTTCCTGTTCCGTTTGTAACCACAAGAAATCTATTGCATTATGTCTTTCTTGCCTGGCTCAACGCCCAGACTCTGTGGCCAGCCAGGAGCGTTAAAATAAAGGTATCCCAAGAAAATATTTTTAACCCTTCAACACCTCGTAATATCAAAAGAGCATGTGTTGGGTTTAATTTTACGTTATGCTAAATAGAGCCTATTTTAACATAACGTGTATTTGTAAAGAGCACGTTCGCTCAGAGGGGTATTTTGGCGCTAAATAGCATATTTTTATTGTTCCACAACTCAATGGTACTCATTTTATCCCCCTCAGAATGATGAAAGGCTGAACAGACCTTGTAGCATTTGAACCTGTGACCATGAAGTCAAACACAGGCCCCCACCAGACCCAACTGAGGGGCATTATGCGTCACGCATATTGTGTAATACGCCTTATTTCCTAGTCACTTGCTCCTAAGGGCCTAAAATAATGTATTGGACCTATAATTTGAAGCGTATTGTCGTTGATAGTGGATAGGTGTCATTGAATCTCTGGGGCCAGGAAATGTTATGTGTTATCCAAGACGAAAATTGGGTGTAGTTAGTGTGCATTCCATTCCATCAATTTGTGTCCCCTCTTGTCTCCCGCGTTCTGAGTACTTGAAATCGGGAGAGAAGGACAGACTTATTACGCTAACTCCTTCCTTCTGTCTAATGCTCACCATCTGCTCCAATATTTACGTTGCTCTTAGTCCAGTGTCACTAACTTCCTTGTTTATGAGCCACAATTTCAAAAATCTCTTTTGTATTAGCTTACTGTGTGTGCTCTGTGGCTGTACCACCTGGATCGGTGCTTGCATTCGGGCTACTGCTACTGCCTGGCGTGGTGGCACTCTTTACTGCCTGGGCTGTTGGTGTATTGGAGGCAAGTAGGAGTAAATTATTTGGGGCTGAATTGCTTCGTGCTGTGGCTGCATGTGGGGTGCAACACCTTGCGTTTTGCCTGCTAAGGCACATCATGGTACTTGTAGTGCAACTGCGTCCATATCTTGTTGTGCATTTTGTTTAATGGAGTACCGTCATATTGTGCTTCAGGGAGGTGAGCAGGCTTTTAATGTCACCTACCGCTAATGTGATACCAGCTGTATGTTGTTCTAATACTGCTATCCATTTACAAGCACCTTCTGTGAGCGGTGGTAGTTGTTCTTACAAATTGTCTTTGTCCATTTGGGGCCATGGGACACATTGAGGGACAGCATCTGAGCTTTTGAACAGTAGGGGCATTTGATGAGTTACTGTGGTATTTGTTGTTGTGGGTCATGTGAGGTCACATTCACGTGCATATTTCTGCCACTTTTTTTAAACTTTGCCCTTATGTAACCATAGTCCCAGTCTTCATCTCCCTCCCCGTGTAGGATGCAGTCTTTCTGTCCAACCTGCCAAATTATCAGTGAAGGGATTGACATAGAAGTCAGAATCCTCCCCGAGTGTAACTATTTCATTGGGCGTTAAGTCTTTGCCCTGTAATGCATTTTGTTTACTGAGCATCATATTTCTGTAGTTTTTCCTCTGCCTAGTGGAACGTATTAGGCTTTTGCAATAGTGAACAGAAGCGAAAAATTAGCAGTGTCTGTGTTCACTAAATGCCTGCTAAATCTCTCCTCCCCCCCTGTCAGCCGCCTGACTGACTAGTCAAGGGGCAGAGTCTAGTACTATGGGACCAGGCACGGAAGAACCATGAGGGGAGCAGTGTGAGGCGTATGTGTCAATGAAGTCTTTGTAGGACAACAATGGCCCAGTATGTTAAATAGGGGAGCCTTATGGAAATCTGTTGCCATATGCCTTCATTAAGTGAAGTGAAGGCTGCTATTTAGAAAGTAAATGTGATAATGCATTTCTGAATGTTAGTACTCACAAGAAATGGACAGGGGACAGGAGAGGGCAGGGTGTGCTCAAGGTAACAGGAAGTTCAACAGGGGACACACATAGAATGAATATGCACACAACATGTACACATACAATGGTACACCTAGTTGTTTGTCTCGCTAAACAAATGAACAAATGAAACGCAATTGTAATGGGTGCACCAGGCACCTATTTTGTAGACAGAATCGCAACAGAGTCAATGAAAGATGAGAAGAGAGAAAAACCACGAGTGAGCAATCATGCAAACATGGTGTAAGAAAGTGGACCAGTCTTTTAGAATTACTTAGAGAACAAAACAGTGCATTTCAATGTTACCAGAAAATAGAAAGGACAAACGAATTCGTAAGAGCATTGACGTTGGCTTCACACGAGAAAAACAGGAAGCCACAAAGCAAGGCACCGTTGAAAGTAAAAGAACTTCCCTTAACGTGCTACGCATTTTAAAAACAATTTCTTATTTAAAGCGATAATATATCAAAGCTTATTTATTGTACTTCATCAGCCGTTAACTATTTTTCTGCAGAAGCTGGATATTTGTAATGCTCTTTAGCAGTAAATAAACTCCCTTGCCAGACACTGCTGACGATCACTTGCAGAAGCTGGACGTTTGTAATGAATTATCGTTATAAGCAAACATAAGCTGACTATCTCATGTTAACATCTTTTAGTTAATCAGAACCCGCAAAAGCTGAGAGCTGCCAGACGCACTCTCCTGCACTTGTCACAATATAAAGACAGTGTCAATATTCCAGGGTCTTTCACACTGAACTGTGCTCTCTCCAGGGTCTTGCACCCTGAACTATGCTATTTCCAGGTTCTTGCACCCTGAACTATGCTATTTCTAGAGAGGTGCCAGACACACCCTCCTCTACCTCCTAACCTTGCAGAGGGAGCTCACAAACCATAACTGTGAAATGTATAAAACGGAACAGGAATGCCTGGGTCAGTGCCTACACACACAAGTGTCAAATTTAAAAAGGTGTTCTGTTTTGTGGCAGGACAGTAGTCTGCAAGGAACAGTGACTTGGAACAGTACTGTACCTATCAGTGCTCGCCCACCACAGCCAAACACCTACACCGGAGCAAGGCAAAGAGAAAAACAAAATTCTTTGACCTACCCCGGCATGTGCTGCTGTTAATATTTCATTGCTAATTGTGGTGATCTCATATTTTACAACATAAGTAATAAAAAAAAAAAAGAATAATCAACAGTTACAGGTGTTATTTTCTATTTATGATTTCCCAGAGGTCCTGTTCATATAGCCTTTACTTCGTTGTCTTAGATGGAAACAGCCTGTAACTGTTGATTATTCTTTTTTTTTTTTTATTACTTATGTTGTAAAATATGAGATCACCACAATTAGCAATGAAATATTATCAGTAGATTAAAAAACATTTTTTACTGCTCAAAATTGACTTGTTGGATTATTGGCCTGTGAATTGATATATAGATTTCTATACAGACTGGTTACACTATTCGACTGTAGTGTTTTATAAACTTGAAGAGTGCCTAGGTAAATTTGTGTTATTTGAACTAACATAGGAGTCCGTTGGTATTCCTATGGGGTTACATCCGTGGTAGCGGGATGTTTTATATTACCTGGAGTGGCACCAATACAGATAGATGATGAAGAAATAGTTTTAGAAAAATATTGTTTTACAACTGAGGTGCTACCCTGTATTCCACCGCTACCTTTTTGTCTGTGCTTTACTATGTGCTGCTGTTAGTCAGGAAGAGGCACCGATGGCAGTGTCTGTCGCGTCCCAATTCCTCGCAGCCTGGAAAGTCTGCACGGCCGTGTTCGTGGTCGCCAGCTGTTGCAGGGTGGTTTTTTCACCCTTTAAATGTGCTATCTAAAATATTAAGGCACATGTGTGAAATGCAGGAACTGAGTCAGAGTGGCACTTTATTCGAAGAGCAAGTTTAAACAATAAATGTCAAAAAGCACATTCTTAATCATCAAATAACTTCGTGCAATCTTAGTAGATAACAAGTGTCAAAGTGACACGTCTCAAATAATAAGCTGAACCATGCAATATTGTAAGTTTTAAGCTTACGTCAATGCAAGGAAAGGGAGGGGATGAGAGACAGAGAGAGACAAAGATTCTCAAGCTATCTTGAACACTTCAACCTCAAAAGACGTTGCCCAAAATAGAGCGGTCGACCGGGAGCACCAATGCGTGTCAGACACTGCAGGAGGTGGTCAACGAATGGACTGAGGAGCAGATCTTTTATACCCTTTTACTGAGGAACTATTGACCACAGAATCACGAAATTAGCAGGTGCTTTGACCTCAGAACATGACACACTTTGGTCACTTCTTGGAAATATTTAGGAACACAGAAGTGACACTTACATTACAAAAGTTTACCAAAAGGTCACTTAATGTTTGACCATAAATCATAATGAAATTGAACATTTATCGAAAATGATTTGCATCACTTCTCGGAAACTTTTTATAAGAAAGCAGAAGAATACAAAAGGTGGAAAGTCCCAGTCGGCCCAGTCGGCCCCCACTCCTACTCTTGGCCAATTTTGTTCTCCTAAATGACAGACACATCCTGTTATTGCTACATCTTGATGTTCAGAAAGATGTACACGAAGAGGTCATAGGAGAGATACGTCTGAGAGTACAGGAGGGCTTGGGGCCTACTGCCTCAGTAGACGCTCAAGACAGTGTGGACAATTTTAACACAACCCTGTCTATGGGCTGGCAGGGACAATTGAGACTCTAATGCTTCAGATGTGGACAGAATGGGCCTGGGGCACTATATGGTCAAAACTAGACCCTGCTTCAAGAAAGAGGGAACAGGGGTGCAGAAAGAGGCAAGAGGGGTACAGGAAGATGCAAGTGAGGTACAGAAAGAGGCAAGAGAGGTGCAGAAAGAGGCAAGAGAGGTGCAGAAAGAGGCAATAGAGGTACAGAAAGTGGAAGAGATGAGCAGAAAGAGGCAAAAGAAGTGCAGAAAAAAGAAAGTTGCAGAAAGAAGCAACAGAAATGCAGAAAGTGGCAAGAGAGGTGCAGAAAGAAGCAAGAGTGGTTTGCACACCATTAGTACCAATTTAATACCCACATTTAGTAATAAGTAACAGGTGACCATTCTAGGTTTGCAAAGGGCCTTCCACCACGCTGTAACACTTGTCGCTGCATTTTTGGTAACGTTTGAGCCGTTTGATCTAGAAACAAGGCTTTTTGTGTTCAAATCTGCAGATTAGGCAGCAGATGATGGATTATGTGGCTAATGCGGAAAATGTATAATTGTGTGAAAGTCGGTGCAGCCAAACAGTCACATAATTCCAGTGGCCCTGCTCATACCTCTGACTAGGTCCAGAAGTGCTCCTCAGTGATTCCTTCTTTTTTTTGTCTCATTGAGTTAATAATTTAGCTTCTATGGAAACGAGGAAGACTAAACCTGAGGTTGCCACTCCACAACACAGACTACCATGCCACATAATTACTCTCCATAATACATAATCCCACTCTGCATAATTCCTATACACTAAATACCACATACTTTCTATCCACATAATTTCACTGCACAACATACCACATAATTCCACTACACACAAAGTACATCCACTCCACTCCAAAAAACATTAGAAAAAACGTTTAGATTTACAACTCCAATAGCTGTAACTTTTGCAAATGCGAGACCTATTACATTACAATGCTTCTTTAACTGATAGTCACGTTTGCAGAGTGGTGGAGAAAGGGGGCTAGGCCTCCAAACAGCACTCAGGATTTCTGCTGCGTAGGACTTACAGGAGGTACCAGGAGGGCTACTTGGGCGCCAAAGTCCCTCAGGAGTAAAGTGGACTTCATCCCCCAACCAGTGCTGTGCCAGGAGGCGCATTTGCAGAGTGGTGGAGAAAGGTGAGCGTGGCCTCCGAAGACCTCTCAGCAATCCCACTGTGTAGGACTTACTGGAGGTAATAGGAGGGGTAGGTGGCCCCCAAGGTGCACCTTGGGGGCCAACTACCCCTCCTATTACCTCCACTAAGTCCCACACAGCAGGATTGCTAAGTTCTCATTGCAGGCCACACCCCCTTTCCCCACCACTCTGCAAACGCACTTCCTGGCACGCTCTTGGATGAGGATTAATGTCCCCTTTGGTGCTGGGGGTCCTTAGGGGTCAACTAGCCTACCTGATAACTCCAATATGTCCCAGATAGTGGGATTGCTGAAAGGTGGACACAGGCCACACCCCCTTTCTCCACCACTCTGCAAAAGCATCTCTTGGCGCATTCTAAGTTGGGGGATTACGTCCCCTTGATAGCCCACAAGGTAACTCCAGTAAGCGCCACACAGCTGGATCGCTGAGAGTGGTCTGAGGCCACGCCCCCTTTTTACACCACTCTGCAAACGCGCCTCCTGGAGCACTGCTGTTTGGGGGATGAAGTCCACTTTAGTCCTGAGGTCCTCAGGACACAAGAGGACCTCATCACCCTACCAGCAGTGCGCCACAAGGTGCGTTTGCAGAGTGGTGTAAAAAGGGGCGTGGCCTCGGACCACCTCTCAGCAATCCAGCTGTGTGGCGCTTACTGGAGGTACCTTGTGTGCTATCAAGGGGACATAATCCCCCAACTTAGAATGCACCAGGGGGCGCGTTTTCAGAGTGGTGCAGGGAGGGGGCGGGGCCTCCGGCAAGACGCCGGATTTAAAAATAAAAAATTGTTAGAAGGGGGCTGTGTGACCTCCCTTCTTTCATCCCCCAGGGCCTGCCACATTAAATAAAAAAAAAACAGGCAGGGGGCCCCCCTCCCGAGGTCAATTTCGTCCCCAGGGACCCCATCCCCCGGGGCATGGCCACATATACATATGCTTTAATATTTAATGGAGGGGGCCCACATGGCCCCCCACCTGAGGCCTTCATCTGCCCCGGGGACCCCATCCACCGGGGCATTGCCTCTTTTTTATTTTGATTTTTTTTATTCGGGAGGGGGGCTGCGTGCTAACATGCAGCTCCCCTTGTCCAAAAGCAATTCTGCTTTGCTTCTTGGAAGCGAGAGCAGGTTTCCTGCTCTTGCTACCAAGAAGCAAAGCAGTGTTTGCTACGGTGTTTGCTAAGGCAGTGTTTGTTATAGTGTTTGCTATGGCAGGATGGGAGCCGTGCTCCCACCCTGCCATAGCAAACGGCAATATCCTGGGGGTGGGCACCCCGGGACATTGCAGGAGCCGACCCTGGGGGTGGCGGTCCCCAGGGCCATAGAGAGCTCCAGGAGGGGGGCCGCATGGCCCCCTCCCAACTGTTAAAGTCCCGGGGAGGTGCTGGCCCCTGGGGTCCAGGGGTCCGCAAAAGACCCCCGTATTTAAATAATTAGTACCCCAGGGAGGTGGTAGTCCCCAGGGCAGTGTGCAGGGCAGGAGCCCCCACACACTTCTTTATTTTAATTTAAGCCCCAGGGAGGTGGCGGTCCCCGGGGCTTGAGGGAGCCCGCAAATCCCCCCGCCCTTAATGATGAATGCGACCAGGGAGGTGGCGGCCCCCGGGGCAGCTTGGGGGGGCAGGAGCCCCCCATGCATTTTTTTACAAGCCCCGGGGAGGTGGCAGTCCCCAGGGCTGCGGGGGGGCTGCGGGGGGCTGCGTGCCCTCCTGCCGCACATAATGGATAAAGCCCCGGGGAGGTGGTGTCCCCGGGGCTGCGGGGCCCCCACAGGCCCCCGCTAATTTATTGCACATTGCCCCTGGGACCTGGCCCACCCGGGGGCTTATGAAAAACAAAGCTCAGGAGCCCGCGCTTTGTTTTTTTATTTATTTTCTTGGCCAGATTCGCGCACCCAGCGCTAATTCGGCCGATTTCTTTTAAAAAAAAATGCTTTTTTTGGCCCTGAGCAGGCCTAGGGGGTCAGGGTGTTTCTACCCTGCCCCCTTTTCTTGTTTTTAATCTTTGTTTTACTGTTTCCTTGTGACTCGGTTTACCGAGTCACAAGATGGCTGCCAACACTTCCTGGTTTGGAGTGTTGACAGCCAATCAGAATGAAGCTTGTGCTCGGGAGGATTTGCGAATCCTCCTCGGTGCTCAGATATTGATATTTTTCTCAGGAACTACTGAACGGACTAACACCATTTAAAATAAGGGCGCTTTCTGAACCAAGAGCTACCTTTTTGCCAAATTTGGTGTAATTCCGTTCAGCAGTTCGGGTTGTAGCCTGTTCCAAAATTCCTAGGGAAATTAACATGGAGAAAACGCGTTTTGGGACCCCCCCTTTTTTCTTGGACCCCGCTTGACAAATCACCCCGAAATTTTCAAGACAGGAGCTGACCTGAGTGAACCATTATTTTGGAAAATTTCGCGAAGATTTGTCAAACGGCGCAAAAATGCTTTTTGAACAGAAACAAGGTCCTAACTATAACTACCTACTGGCGACTGCCAGTAGGTAATATATATATATATATATATATATATATATATATATATATATATATATATATATATATATATATATATATATATATATATATATATATATATATATATATATATATATATATTTATATATATATATATATATATATATATACATATATATATATATATCATAGATCAATATTCATTCTGCATAGGAATTGAAGAAAGAGACGGCACACCAAGTGGCTTTGCACAGAGTTTTATGTGCAAAAGGAACGACGCGTTTCAGCAGTTAGCCTTTGTCAAGTTAGTGTCAAGTGCTCAACCCACCATAGAAATACGTGAAGAACCGAAAAACATAGAGAAAAGACTACCATCAGTCCTGTCAGTTTCTACGTTAAAATCAATACAATTTTACCGACCATGTAATCTTTTACAACGACAAGCCTTTATGCCTGAGGGTGACAACTATGGGGAACAAGGCAGTTCAGATACCCTATCCCAACATATAACCGTTTCGACGCCTTGAACTCCCTGGAAGACATTGATTGACTGGACCCTGGGAATTCTCGTGCATCACACAGATATGAAAATAGGAGTGAATCTGGATTACCAGTGAGGGACAATGACAATCTCCCCTCCAAACTCATAGTCGAAAATCCCAGAGATGAGCCTCGAGGACTTATGGACTTGAAGGTGGAGACTCAGGTTGACTATCAGGGCATTTTAAATGTCTCTCTCTTAAATATAGGTTTAACTAAGGATTTTTTCATAAGGAAAGGAGATGAGGTACGAGGACCCTCGGCCCTTGAATATGAGGCTCTGATTGACTCTGTCGATACTTACAATGTCTCTTCCTCATCTAGATATTCGAAAAAGGAACCAGGGGGCATGCTAACCTGTCCCAAAAATTGCATTTATGATGGCAAATCCCCCCGTTGCAATATTGCTTCATGGAACATCGCTGGGATTAGTTCTAAGCTAAGTAATCAACTGTGGTGGGACTTTATTACACAGTTTGAGATTTTGTGCCTCCAGGAAACTTGGACTAAGGAAGCGATACATTTGAATGGGTATAGGACTTACCACACCCCAGCAGTTGAAGCTCAGAGCGGTAGGGCTAAGGGTGGTTTGTGCACCTATATATCGAGCAGTCTGAATATAAAGAAAATCATGATGCTCGCCAATGATGACTATCACCATCTAATTAAAATGGATATAGATACTGCATGTTCTATAGCCCTGGTTAATTTTTATAACAATATTCCGCCAGGAAAAGTTGGAACTGCTATAACAAATATCTTGCAATCGTTGAAGTTAGCCGGTAGAGGCAAGAAAAAAGATATTATGCTAATATTGGTAGGGGACTTTAATTGTACGCTATGTCAGAATGCTGGGGACAATTTATGTGGAGCCTTAAGAGAAGACGGTGTATGCTCATCACACTTTAGGCACACTGCCTTGGGGGAGCTCTTTAACAATCTCATTTTTAGCCATGATCTGGGATTTGCAAATGAGCTATGTCCATCTCCTGCTCATTTGTCCTGGACATTTAATGGGAGGGGACTTTGTCCTACAATTGACTATGCACTTATATCAAGTAAGCATGCACGTAGTCTCCATTCTTTCTATGTCTCTGGAAATCCACTTAGTGATCATTTTCTTCTTTGCTTGACCATTTTATTGCCCTCTAGCAAAATGTTTATATCTCATAATAATAATGACCAGTTGCTAGAAAATATAGCAATTGGGAGTACTAACGGGTACTCTTTCGCTGGGCCTTGGTAGATCAAGCAAAACTGGTTAATACTGTGGCAAAGAAATGTAAATCTGATATAGAGCTTTGTCTGAGTGAAGAAGCCGCCCCTGAAAAGATTTTAGCTTCATTTCTGGTTATAACCACTGAAATAAGTGAGTCCCTTATCAGACGGAAAAAGAACAATGGACCACAACAGGGGTGGTTTGATGCAAAATGCACCCAAGCACATTCTCAGCTAAAGAAAGAGCTGCAGAAAATTCCTAGAAATTTGTTTGCCATAAGGTTAGCTAGAGGGGTATATAAACAAGCACTAAGGGATAGAAAGGCCACAATGAAGAAGGAGGCTTGGGAGGCCTTATATTCGGCCTCAGTAGCTAAAGACAGTGCTGCATTTTGGAAGGCAATTAGGGCCCCTTTTTTAACCAGCGAGGTTGGCCCATCAATTGAGATAGCCATAACCGAGGAACAGTGGATTAACCACTTTTCCCAAGTATATAAAGGGGAGGGAAACCCCCTTATGGCTGATAATCATGCCCGGGAAGTATCTGGTATAAACTGTTCTTTGCAGCATAAGGAACTAAGGTTTACCTTAGAGGAGGTGGAGCGGGCCCTTCACGCAAGTCAGGGTGGTAAGGCTCGGCCCAGACGGGGTCCCCGTAGATATATTTAAATCAAACGTCTCCATGTGGGGACCCTGTTGGTACAGGTGCTCAATGCCAGCTGTAGCACCAATTTTTTACCTACCTGGGTAGTATCCACTATCGTGCCAATCTTTAAAAAGGGCGACAGGCAGGACCCAGGGTGCTACAGACCTATTTCCCTGTTGGATGCTATAACGAAGGTAGTAGGCAGAGTTCTACTTGAGCGCCTTCAGGATTGGGCTGAAGAGAACTCTGTCCTGTCAGACCTACAATACGGCTTTCGGGCAAGTCTGGGGACTATAGAGCAGGGCCTAAATCTTTCTCTTCTGGTGGGGAAATACACAAGGGCTAAGAAAGGGAACCTGTTTTTAGCATTTGTGGATCTCACAGCCGCCTTTGACTGTGTGGTCCACACTAAACTATGGTCAATTTTAGAAGTTATGGGGGTTGAATCAAATATTATTTATTTTCTTAAACGTTTTTATTGTGATGCCAAGGCATGCGTGCGCTATGGTCTGAGGGGAGAGTGCTCAGAAGCCTTTTTGATTAGGAGCGGAGTCAGACAGGGCTGTGTCCTGGCCCCGTTCCTTTTTAATTTGTATATAAATGGATTGAGGGAGGCCCTTCTTAAGGACAACCAGGATTTTCCCTCAGTAGCTGGTCATCCAATTCCAGCCCTTTTATATGCGGACGACGCGGTGCTGATGTCTCGTACCCAAGTAGGCCTTCAGCGTGTCTTGGATAGCTTCTCCCTCTTTATGAAAGTGCTAGGCCTAAGAGTAAACTCATCCAAAACTTTTATCATGCGCTGTGGTAATGGCATCAAGAAGCATAAGGATATGTTTGTGGCAGGGCAAAAGGTTGGGGTTGCAAAGAAATTTTCATATTTGGGCATTCTCTTTGCCTATAATGATACTTGGGTACAAGCAGTTTCAGCTAAAACACTGGTACTTCTACGTACTACATCTGCCTTAACTACTTTTGCCAGAAAATTGGGAAAAAGACCCCCTGTGGAGCTCATAAAGATCTATAAAGCAAAGTGCGTTTCAGCGGCAGTCTATGGGAGCGGGGTTTGGGGGTTTGCTGACCTGCTCCCAATTCAGAGAGTAGAAAATTCTTTCCTAAGATACATTTTATCCTTACCGAATGGCTCTTCTGCATGCGTTTGTCATGCAGAATTAGGACTCCCATTTATCTCTGATCTAATTAGGCTTGAACCTGTGCTCTTATGGCCCAGATTGTGGTTTAAAGATGAGGCCAAATTGAACAGAGAAATTCTTTCAGATATTTTGAAACTGGAAGGAGCAATGAGGATACCATGGCTAAGATATGAGTGCAATTTTCTAAAAGATCTTGGCCATCTTGAGTTCTTTACTAATCCTAGCACCCTTAGGACTATAACAAGGAAGGAACTAAGAAAAGAGGGTATGCTGCTGCTAGACTCTAATAGAATGTCATCTGAGATCTTGAAACCCACAGTTCTGCACAATCAGATGGTTTTAACTACTTTTAATATTCAACCCTACTTAACCTTTGTACAAGGTGCTTATGATAGGTTTTTATTGACCCGTTTTAGGTTGGGAGTCTTTCATCGACTAGTCACTTTTCCTACAATGAATGACTGGTCTCAAAACCTCCAACCCTGCCCTTGTGATAATTCTTCCCCACAGTCCACGATTCATGTCACCCTTTTTTGTAAATTCTATTCTGCTGTAAGGGCCTTGCTTTTATTACCTATTCTTAAACAGTTTGGGCTACGCCAATGTCGACCTGCCTTACTGGCTCTACAACATTTAGACAATGAGCATAGAGTTTTTAGGGTATTCATTTTCCTGAAAAAAGTTTTGTCCCATAGGAAACAATTGTCTACTATTTGATTTATTGTGCTGAGAGCTTTTTTCTAGTTTAATACTGTTTTACCTTCTTAGGTCTGGAGCCTAAGTTAACTCATGTGTGAAGTTTTAACTGTATGAATAATAGTATTGTATTTTTAATGTGCTTTTATGGTTGTCTGTTCAAACAATCGAATAAAGCTTTCTTGACTGACTGACTGACAATACAATTGCAAAAAAAACATCTCCAATTAATAATAAAATATTATTTAAATGTCACAAATATATCTGATATCCTTTCATTATTTAAGGCAATCATCAATGCAATGTATTTTTTATATATACATATATTCGGTTTTAGCACGAAAAGTGTAAAGTCACCTAATAGTGAATATTCATAAAAAGGCATTTGCACAATATATACAAGCTCACATGTCTCCAATACGAAAACACCCATGAAGACTGTAAGTCAGTTATGAATCCTTAAACTGATCATGCAAGCTATACCAAGCTTACCATACCTCAGCCTGGAAAATAACCCAAAGCTAAAGAAAAAAGATTGGATTTTTTTTTTTGTGCCTTTACAAACAATGATCAGAGCTACCCCGTAGCCCGCTACTTCAGGGTGGATCACAACAGTGATAACAGTCTTCTAAAAGTCAGATATATTTGTGACATTTAAATAATACTTTATTATTAATTGGAGATGTTTTTTTGCAATTGTATTGATTTTAACGTAGAAACTGACAGGACTGGTGGTAGTCTTTTTTCTATGTTTTTCGGTTCTTCACGTATTTCTATGGTGGGTTGAGCAGTTGACACTAACTTGACAAAGGCTAACTGCTGAAATGCGTCGTTCCTTTTGCACATAAAACTCTGTGCAAAGTCACTTGGTGTGCCGTCTCTTTCTTCAATTCCTATGCAGAATGAATATTGATCTATGATTTTCGATGGTGGTTGCTTCCATCGACGGCACCGGCACTGCGAGGCCAGCGGCGGTGAAAAAGTAGCGGTGTGGTTGAAGAATATATATATATATATATATATATTCATTGGAAAAAAACAAAGGTTAAAGTGACATTCTTGTTAGGTGTGATAAACCATCTTGAAATGCTTGAAAAAAGACCCCAGAAATTCACTGAAAAAAACCAGAAGTCACAGTGACTTTATAGCTAGGTGATGGAATGAGACAAGAACATAAGTAAAACAAAAAGAAACATACATGACTGACATTAAGAATGTTCTAGTTTCGTCAACTAACTATAACTTTTACCAGAAGTCATGCACTGCTTATGACCTTACAATATTACATCACTCAGGACATGTAAAATTGCATTATTGATGACAACACTGATGACAACTCGTAAGACGAAAATTGATGACTACACTGATGACATCCTTAATGACATCACTGAAGCCATCATTAATGACATCATCCAAGATAGTCTTATTGAAATTATTGCATACACTGCTATATCATTTTAAAGAAAGAAATTGATAGTTAAGGACATACAGTGATGTATAGCCTGAAATTAATCAGTGTACATGTATTTGTGGACGGAAAAGATAAAGGGTACACCCTGCAGACAAATGTGGCTCTTTATTGCAAAAGTTATTTGTTACATAATTTATTTGTCATTAAAATTTGAATGAAAGCAGTATCTGCTTCTTAAACAAAGTAAAGACTGAACACACATGGCACTGATTGCAAAGGAACATTTTTAAGTAGGTTCTGGCTTAAAAGAATAGGCTGCTGCAAAAAACCTGTGAGTAAAGCCAACGTTTTTGTTCACAATATATTATTTACCAGTGGATGTCTAGGCACATGACTTTGTTGAATATATGTCATATAGTTCAGTAAACAAATTATATATAAAGTGTTTGTATACAAGCTGTGTATGTTTACCTACAGAACTTCCATAAAAATCTTGAGACATGGCATATACTTGAAGGATCACAAATGAAGTGGTAACCCACTTAGAAATGTTTGAACTCAAGTGTGAAAGCATGGTTCTACGGTTGTATGCCATTGTGCTTTTTAGACCTGACATCCTTGGCGAACCTTTTCTCCAAACATTTTGCCTTCACTCCTTCAGTATTTCTGAATAAATTTTGATTGGCCCTAGGACTCAATGCACTTCAGCGCTGTAAACCAGTGTGTGCTGAAGTACTTGGGCTCTCTCCTTTTAACATGGTAAAATTGGCTTTCACCAAATTGGTACTTTAGATTAACTTATATAGTCCTAGTAAAGTGGTACTAGATGTACCCTGGGCCTGCAAATTAAATGCTACTAGTTGGCCTGCAGCAGTTATTCTGCCAGCCACTTAAATAGACTTTTTAAACATGTGTCAGGTCTGCCATTGCATTATGTGTACAGTTTTAAACTGCCATTTAGACCTGGCAAAATAAACCTTTGCCAGGCTAAACCTTCCTTTTTAATACATATAGGTCACACCTATGGTAGGTCCTAAACAGCCCCTGGGGCAGGGTGTAGTGTATCTGAAAAGTTAGACATGTACTTTTAGATTTTACATGTCCTGGTAGAGAAAAACTCTTAAATTTGTTTTTCACTACTGCAAGGCCTACCTCTCCCATAGAATCTCATTGGACTACCTTAGAACATGTAATAGGTGATACCTTTTGTTAGGGAACAGGTGGAAATATTATGTTTACACTCAACTAATTTAATTTAAGGCCTACTTTAATGGTAAATTTGTTTTTTAAGTCACAATTCTAAAAATGCTACTTTCAAAATGTTATACAAAAGGGGATGATGGACGGAACGTTTGAGCCAATCAAACACTCACCCCCAGTCAACTGATCTGGGTTTAATCCATCATCATTCTTTAGCTCACTCCACCACCCCAGTTCAGACATGGCCATATGCAAATCAGTCTGACCCTGTGCCTCATGGGAACAGTCCAGCCCGAACTGCCAAGCCATGTCTTCCCTGGACCGGAAACAAGCATCATCCTCTTTTGTATCGCTTTGTTCGCCCTAAGTTGGCGGGGGTATGCCCAGACGTGGGTCCCTTGCTCACTTTGCCACTGGATTCAAGCAAGCCTGGCTGATGACGGCTGGAATGCCAGAAACCGGTCCTAGGATGCTTGTTTCCGGTCCAGGGAAGACATGGCTTGGCAGTTCGGGCTGGACTGTTCCCATGAGGCACAGGGTCAGACTGATTTGCATATGGCCATGTCTGAACTGGGGTGGTGGAGTGAGCTAAAGAATGATGATGGATTAAACCCAGATCAGTTGACTGGGGGTGAGTGTTTGATTGGCTCAAACGTTCCGTCCATCATCCTCTTTTGTATCGCTTTGTTCGCCCTAAGTTGGCGGGGGTATGCCCAGACGTGGGTCCCTTGCTCACTTTGCCACTGGATTCAAGCAAGCCTGGCTGATGACGGCTGGAATGCCAGAAACCGGTCCTAGGATGCTTGTTTCCGGTCCAGGGAAGACATGGCTTGGCAGTTCGGGCTGGACTGTTCCCATGAGGCACAGGGTCAGACTGATTTGCATATGGCCATGTCTGAACTGGGGTGGTGGAGTGAGCTAAAGAATGATGATGGATTAAACCCAGATCAGTTGACTGGGGGTGAGTGTTTGATTGGCTCAAACGTTCCGTCCATCATCCTCTTTTGTATCGCTTTGTTCGCCCTAAGTTGGCGGGGGTATGCCCAGACGTGGGTCCCTTGCTCACTTTGCCACTGGATTCAAGCAAGCCTGGCTGATGACGGCTGGAATGCCAGAAACCGGTCCTAGGATGCTTGTTTCCGGTCCAGGGAAGACATGGCTTGGCAGTTCGGGCTGGACTGTTCCCATGAGGCACAGGGTCAGACTGATTTGCATATGGCCATGTCTGAACTGGGGTGGTGGAGTGAGCTAAAGAATGATGATGGATTAAACCCAGATCAGTTGACTGGGGGTGAGTGTTTGATTGGCTCAAGCGTTCCGTCCATCATCCTCTTTTGTATCGCTTTGTTCGCCCCTAAGTTGGCGGGGGTATGCCCAGACGTGGGTCCCTTGCTCACTTTGCCACTGGATTCAAGCAAGCCTGGCTGATGACGGCTGGAATGCCAGAAACCGGTCCTAGGATGCTTGTTTCCGGTCCAGGGAAGACATGGCTTGGCAGTTCGGGCTGGACTGTTCCCATGAGGCACAGGGTCAGACTGATTTGCATATGGCCATGTCTGAACTGGGGTGGTGGAGTGAGCTAAAGAATGATGATGGATTAAACCCAGATCAGTTGACTGGGGGTGAGTGTTTGATTGGCTCAAACGTTCCGTCCATCATCCTCTTTTGTATCGCTTTGTTCGCCCTAAGTTGGCGGGGGTATGCCCAGACGTGGGTCCCTTGCTCACTTTGCCACTGGATTCAAGCAAGCCTGGCTGATGACGGCTGGAATGCCAGAAACCGGTCCTAGGATGCTTGTTTCCGGTCCAGGGAAGACATGGCTTGGCAGTTCGGGCTGGACTGTTCCCATGAGGCACAGGGTCAGACTGATTTGCATATGGCCATGTCTGAACTGGGGTGGTGGAGTGAGCTAAAGAATGATGATGGATTAAACCCAGATCAGTTGACTGGGGGTGAGTGTTTGATTGGCTCAAACGTTCCGTCCATCATCCTCTTTTGTATCGCTTTGTTCGCCCTAAGTTGGCGGGGGTATGCCCAGACGTGGGTCCCTTGCTCACTTTGCCACTGGATTCAAGCAAGCCTGGCTGATGACGGCTGGAATGCCAGAAACCGGTCCTAGGATGCTTGTTTCCGGTCCAGGGAAGACATGGCTTGGCAGTTCGGGCTGGACTGTTCCCATGAGGCACAGGGTCAGACTGATTTGCATATGGCCATGTCTGAACTGGGGTGGTGGAGTGAGCTAAAGAATGATGATGGATTAAACCCAGATCAGTTGACTGGGGGTGAGTGTTTGATTGGCTCAAACGTTCCGTCCATCATCCTCTTTTGTATCGCTTTGTTCGCCCTAAGTTGGCGGGGGTATGCCCAGACGTGGGTCCCTTGCTCACTTTGCCACTGGATTCAAGCAAGCCTGGCTGATGACGGCTGGAATGCCAGAAACCGGTCCTAGGATGCTTGTTTCCGGTCCAGGGAAGACATGGCTTGGCAGTTCGGGCTGGACTGTTCCCATGAGGCACAGGGTCAGACTGATTTGCATATGGCCATGTCTGAACTGGGGTGGTGGAGTGAGCTAAAGAATGATGATGGATTAAACCCAGATCAGTTGACTGGGGGTGAGTGTTTGATTGGCTCAAACGTTCCGTCCATCATCCTCTTTTGTATCGCTTTGTTCGCCCTAAGTTGGCGGGGGTATGCCCAGACGTGGGTCCCTTGCTCACTTTGCCACTGGATTCAAGCAAGCCTGGCTGATGACGGCTGGAATGCCAGAAACCGGTCCTAGGATGCTTGTTTCCGGTCCAGGGAAGACATGGCTTGGCAGTTCGGGCTGGACTGTTCCCATGAGGCACAGGGTCAGACTGATTTGCATATGGCCATGTCTGAACTGGGGTGGTGGAGTGAGCTAAAGAATGATGATGGATTAAACCCAGATCAGTTGACTGGGGGTGAGTGTTTGATTGGCTCAAACGTTCCGTCCATCATCCTCTTTTGTATCGCTTTGTTCGCCCCTAAGTTGGCGGGGGTATGCCCAGACGTGGGTCCCTTGCTCACTTTGCCACTGGATTCAAGCAAGCCTGGCTGATGACGGCTGGAATGCCAGAAACCGGTCCTAGGATGCTTGTTTCCGGTCCAGGGAAGACATGGCTTGGCAGTTCGGGCTGGACTGTTCCCATGAGGCACAGGGTCAGACTGATTTGCATATGGCCATGTCTGAACTGGGGTGGTGGAGTGAGCTAAAGAATGATGATGGATTAAACCCAGATCAGTTGACTGGGGGTGAGTGTTTGATTGGCTCAAACGTTCCGTCCATCATCCTCTTTTGTATCGCTTTGTTCGCCCTAAGTTGGCGGGGGTATGCCCAGACGTGGGTCCCTTGCTCACTTTGCCACTGGATTCAAGCAAGCCTGGCTGATGACGGCTGGAATGCCAGAAACCGGTCCTAGGATGCTTGTTTCCGGTCCAGGGAAGACATGGCTTGGCAGTTCGGGCTGGACTGTTCCCATGAGGCACAGGGTCAGACTGATTTGCATATGGCCATGTCTGAACTGGGGTGGTGGAGTGAGCTAAAGAATGATGATGGATTAAACCCAGATCAGTTGACTGGGGGTGAGTGTTTGATTGGCTCAAACGTTCCGTCCATCATCCTCTTTTGTATCGCTTTGTTCGCCCTAAGTTGGCGGGGGTATGCCCAGACGTGGGTCCCTTGCTCACTTTGCCACTGGATTCAAGCAAGCCTGGCTGATGACGGCTGGAATGCCAGAAACCGGTCCTAGGATGCTTGTTTCCGGTCCAGGGAAGACATGGCTTGGCAGTTCGGGCTGGACTGTTCCCATGAGGCACAGGGTCAGACTGATTTGCATATGGCCATGTCTGAACTGGGGTGGTGGAGTGAGCTAAAGAATGATGATGGATTAAACCCAGATCAGTTGACTGGGGGTGAGTGTTTGATTGGCTCAAACGTTCCGTCCATCATCCTCTTTTGTATCGCTTTGTTCGCCCTAAGTTGGCGGGGGTATGCCCAGACGTGGGTCCCTTGCTCACTTTGCCACTGGATTCAAGCAAGCCTGGCTGATGACGGCTGGAATGCCAGAAACCGGTCCTAGGATGCTTGTTTCCGGTCCAGGGAAGACATGGCTTGGCAGTTCGGGCTGGACTGTTCCCATGAGGCACAGGGTCAGACTGATTTGCATATGGCCATGTCTGAACTGGGGTGGTGGAGTGAGCTAAAGAATGATGATGGATTAAACCCAGATCAGTTGACTGGGGGTGAGTGTTTGATTGGCTCAAACGTTCCGTCCATCATCCTCTTTTGTATCACTTTCAAAATGTTGGCATTTTCTTGTCCTAAACATTTGGTGCCTGTATCCTGGGTCACATGAATAGATGTAGTTAGCAGTTGGCCTTTGTGCATTCATCCCAGACAGTATCACAAAGAGGGACTGTATGTTGACAGGATGGGACATCCTGACCTGAGAGGAGGAACTGTCACCTACCACATTTGCACTTCAAAGGACCTGCCTCAGCACACACACATACAGATCCAGATATGGGGACGGAGTCTAGAAATGTCATCCACTTCAAAGCTGGCACCAGAGATAAATATTGGATCCTCAGACCAACTCAATACATCCCTGGACCAGTGGATAATACAAAAAGAGGACTGCCCTGCTGCCTTTGTCCAGCCCTGCTTTCAGAGACGTTTTCCTGCTCCCTTCATCTCCCTGACCTCCTGTTCATAGCTACAGACACATAACAAGATCCAGAGGCCTCCTTGCAACTCCCCAACTGACCTGCTGCACTGGGCCTGCCTGGACCTACAACTGAACCCACCTGAGCCCTGTTGGGCTCTGCTGAAGTGAGTTCTTGATTCCCAAGAGGTGCATCCCAGGTCCTGGACCCTTGGTTGGCATCAGTTTACCTCCTTCTGTGCAGAAAATAGAAATTCTGAAGTGTTTGCCTCTTCACAGCCCTAAACAATCCTGTTTGTGCCAAGATCTTGCTACCCTCTATGACCACCACCAATGCAAAGCTCCGGTGAACCTGACTCTTCGCATTACAGTGACCACCAGTGACGGTCTGCAATGCAAGCTCTGCACTTCATGTTACAGCATCTACAGCCCATGGTGACTGCTAACACGAAGCTCAAGCAATGACTATCTGTGATGCCCAACTAGACCTTTGCGCTACAGCGATGATCAGCCTGACAACCGGCTTGCTATTAAAAGTTCAGCCACAAACATCCCTGCTCCTCATGGCCTCCTCCACCATGAACTGGACTCTTCACGAACTGGACTTTGAGAAGGTAACTTTTTCAGTGGGACTAACCTAGACCCTATCTCTGGCCCACGCTCCATCATTGACAGCCTGAATTGTAACTTTCCCACAGTCTAGCACGGCCATATAACCGTGAGGGACACTTTGTACTTTTAGGAGCTATGCCTACTTAAGGCTTTGAAATTGCATATCTCTGATTGGATTTGGATTTTTTGTCATTTTGGTGTCAAATAATGTATCAAATTTTACTCTATTTTTTTTAGTTGGTGAGGGATTTGTCTTGTTATGTTTTCACTTTATTATTGTTTGTGTGCTGCATAAATGCTTACACATTGCCTGTAAGTTAAGCCTGAGTGCTTTTCAGGAACCAAGGTCAAAATCCTAAGACTACTTGTCAGCTTGTGGGGGCTACCTCTGCCCACTGGAGAAAAGGGTGTTTTTATGCCCCTTATTCCCATAGGAAGCAACGTAACCTGTCCTGGACCGAGTTGTTTTATTTACGGTCCTCTAAGATGTCTGCTGGCGCACAGGTTAGCGCTTCAGCCTACCGGCTGTGAGCGCGAGGTTCCGAGCACCGCTCGAGGCTCGCGCTCCCACTCAGCTGTGCGCACTTCACCGAGAACCGTTGAGGGAGCTACAGTGCTTCGGAGTTCGTGAGAGTTTTAGAGCAGTATAGTTAGATTTTGTCGTCCGCATGTTCCGACGGTAGCGTTAGGATTCCGCTACTCGTTGGGTGTGGTCTTCGTCAAGAAGCTGATTTCCAGAGTCGTCTAGAGTTTTCCTGTTATAAAGATTCCTAAAGAGAATTCAGTGCCTATATGGGTACCGCTTAAGAATGGTTCATTCCTGTCACGCAAGTACCCGTTTGGGAGCAATTTAAAAGGCTAAATAAACGTTATAGTGATTATTGAGTTGAACTTACCTGTGATATCATTTTCCTCAGTTGGTTGTCCAGTAGTTTGCTCTGCACCTATCAAATAGAGAGAAAAGCCTTAGGAAAAAATATCTTATCTGTGCTAAATGAAGGATAATTAGGCAGTATTCAGGTAACTCATTACTAGAACACTTACCTGCAATTCTGGTGTAAACTATTCCTTAGAATATACAGTCCAACTACTAAATTACAATATTATGAAGAACGTATTATCTGCTATATAAAACCTAGAAAGAAGAGAGGCAATAGCCCAGTCTCTCAAGGGTATGTAGAAGTAGTGTTACTGAAAATATATTAGAGAGTGTACTAGAGAATTGTGTAGAACTTAGTAATGTGTTAATTTGTTTTACAGTGTCTATCACTAACATCGGAGGTTGAAACCTAGAAGTAGCGGTTGATTAGAAGACACCATTTTCAAGAGGACGAAGGCTGTCTCTTCTCTGTCCCCATCCCCTTTCTCCCCCCAGGATTTCCTTCATTCCCTCTAGAAATATTCTTGGGGAGCGTGGAGGGGGTCCTAGAGGGGCATTGGGAAAAAGCATCATTCTGTTCCTGTGAAGTGCCTGGGAAACTTCAAGTAAGACTCTTGACAGTGCTTTTGTGCCAAACTACCAGAGGGTTAGCCACAGCTCAATTTAGTGAATTTGTGTGGTTCACCCCAACAGCGATTTGTGGTGGCTGCTTGAGTAGACCAATAACCCAATTTCTCACAGTGCTCATCTCAGCCAGGTGTGTAGTTTATGGTATTAAAGAATAGAGCATTTTCCTTAAAGTCTCACTGAAGGCGTCATATCAGTGGCTATAGCATACCAGTCAACTGTTTGTCAAAAAACTATGGGATTTGTTTAACAGGGTGATCATATTAAACTGAATATAGAACAGAATATAGAGTGAACACTCTTTTCAAGGGTATTTAAGGTTTACAAAGTAGGTGACCTCTTTAAAGGCTATTGAAGCATTTTGTTTCTAAGATTAGTGAATACCAGTGTAAAGAGAATGTTGATGAGCTGATGGATATGCTACCAGTCCTACATGTGGCGAAAGGTTATCTCCATTTTGAGTTATTTTTATTTTGAATTTTGGGTACATATGTAAAATGTTGAATTTGCCAAAGGCTATTGCATACTGTCACAATAAATGTCATTAATGATGTCCTTTGAGATGTCATCAGTGATGTCATCAATGATATCATTTAACATGCACACATGAGAGATGTAATATGTGAGCCTGAAGCAGTGCATAACAGGGCACAACTTACAGTTAGTCAACTAAAATCTAATTGCCAAATTATTGTGGCTTTGGAGTTTTTTAACATAAGTTCTTGTCTCATTCTGTCACTTAACTATAAAGTCAGGCTCAACCTTGTATTTTTCAGTGAATTTCTGTTTTCTGTTTTGAGTTTTGATCATATTCTAAATTTAGCATCTGTAAAAATGTCTTTAGGCAGGCAACTCCATCCCATGTAAACATGACCTCTGCAAGCACCCAAAATAACCCCGTGAATACAAAATCTAGCTGTGCACAGATGAGAATGGATGCAGGGCTTTGTCTTTGGCCAATTTAACTTTTTACTGCATTTTTGTGTGTTTTTTTAAAAGGTTGTCTCTCAAATATGTTTGAAACTTGTTTTGGTTTAAACTAGTATTTACTTTTTTTAAATGTATTTTCTAACAATGTTGAATTATTGTTTTTCTAAACTTTTTTCCTTGTTGAAACTCTTTATTTGCAATGATTTTTTTTTTATTTCTTATGTTTCTGTACAAATCTTTGTGTAGGTGTTTTAAATGTTTCTCCACAGTTTTTGCAAAACATATTTTGTTTGTTTCACCGGAAGCCATGACCTGCCTACATTGTTTCAGGAAGTTGTAAAATACTGCATGCTCTTCATTTTTGTTACGTCCACAGTACTTCAGCTGGTGCAGTAGTGCGCCTCCTTCTTCTGCTCCCTGATGTCTCTCTGCATCTCTCATCTAGCAATGTGGATGTGGTGCATAGCCTGTAGGTGCTTCCACATACCACTTGTGTCTATAGAGTACTGCCTAGGTTGGCACAAGTGCAAGTTACAATTCTGGCATTGATTTTTGTGACCCAGCTGGAGAAGGAAAAAAAAATTATTTAGTTTCGCTTTCTGGCCTGGTGGAAGGTGGTGCTGTAGATGTTGGTTGATGGCAGCACTATAACATCATCATCCTGTGATATTTTAGCAAGCTCAGGGCCTCTGGATGGATTGGTAGGAGTCTGCTGCTCTGGAATTTGTCCTGTAGCCATGATGCACATGGATTGTATGGACAGCAATATCTCTCACTAAAATAGCAATGTGTAAAGGGAGTTCAGACACTTGCTCTGTGCTTATTTCTGAAGTCTGTGGGCTTATTTTTTGATGTGTGCATCCTGCTAGTCCAATAAGATGGCTGCTTTCATTTTTATGCATTTATTTACTTATTTTTTAGTGTCCTGCTGATGCCATGGCACTCCAGCAGCATACATAGAGACAATAATATAATATTGATTATTCTCTTGAGGCCTCTACTTCCTTCACCATGTCCTACAGAACCAGAAAGATACAGGGGTGGCCTGACATTTTAACTAAATTTGCGTTTCTAATGAAAGGTTACATTTTTATACATTTGTGCAAGGGAGTTCCTGCCAGACCCAAATAAATAAGATTTCTTTTATTTTTTCTTAACATTTCTTTTATTTTTTTTAATTTTGTGATACCAAGGTATCTAAAAAGTACAGCAAACCATATATTCACAATGAAACCACATCTGAGTGGTTGCTGTTAATGTATTCATACAATTTGAAGTAGTTCCAGACCCATTTCCTGTATTAGGGATTTAGATATCACTTGGTTCATACCTTGTGCACTGTCCTCATTTTGTCTTGGACTTTCTTCTTTTTGTGGTTATTAGACCAAAGATAATTGCTTCAATGGCATTTGAGGGAGACCCCCTTGAACACAGAGAACCTAAATATATGGAGGAGGAAAGCAGAGGCCCTCCTAAATTGATAGTTGGGAGCTTTTTTAAAAAACTTACTTGTCAGAATAATGTGCCTGCCAAAAAGTCACTTGTCACATCTGTGACAAGGAATTTAACAGTGGAACTGACAAAAAATGTTTGCTGGTAATTCTGGGATTCTTAAACATCTCCTTGCATTGGATACCCACCCATTTAGGGATGTAAAACAGAAATGATGAGAAGAACAGAGAGCATTTCGATCTGCCCTCCAGCACATGATGCCAACTGGAGGTACATTTCCCCTGAATGCCAACAGTAGGACTCTGACCTGTGTTTTCAAGAGTTGGCCTGCACTATCTCAATTGCGGCAAGGCCGTATCTGTGGGCAAGCTGAGTCTCATTGCTCAGAGCTCATTAAGCCAACCCCACAGGGCATTACTTTGGCCATGTATAGTGCAGACTGGCTGCACCTTGTGCCCAACCCCCTCGGGGTGGCCACCCCCACTGCTCAAAGCCGAAGGCTATACACAACTGGAGTTGACAGCAGGGCCAGTCCTACAGCCAGGCCCTGCTCCCATCCTGGAACAGACAGCCAGCATCTTTTCTTTTTAGAATGATTTTTAGGTCCTGTGGTACTACAGCAACACCAGCAGCAAACACTACATTTTTTGAAAATCTAAATCCCTGGGACGGAGGGAGGGCTGTTGGGGGTGGTCAAGAGCCTCCCTTCACATGGGCCAAAGGGCCAGAGTATGCTCACCCTGGTCCCTTACATACCCTTATTTTTATTCTTTTCAAGACCTGGGGTCTGAGTCCTGAAACCACAGCTGCAACATTTTGTCCAGTGTTGCTGCCAGCCACTCAGAACACTCCAGCACTGTGTTTCCTGCTCAGAACCGCAGTAGTGAATTGGCAAATGGATAAAAAGCTTCATCAACCAATCAAGAAAGACTATTTTTTGAGTTTTAGAACTGCAACCATGCACAGTAATGGTACAATGGTACTCTTGTGAATTAATGATCCAGATATATCTAACTTTTTCTGAGGTTTAACCCCCCCCCCCCATCATGCTCAATGTGAGCCCCTGTTGTTTTTTTAAAATATATTTTTATTTACGCTTTCCAAAATACAGAGGTACTTCATGTTCAAAGGAACTCTAGAATGCTATCAATGGGAAGGGGTCTTGTAGAGCAAAGGTGGTTGTCACAGGATCAGCAGGCTGATATTTAAAGGATAGTTAGTAAAGGAGTTGTTTTCTACGTGCAGTGAGAACTGGAAAAAAACAATTAACAGTACACTAGGACCCCTCCCCCTTGAGGATCTCCACATGGAGCAGTTAAAGTTGTGTGGCTGGTGTTGCGATTGTAGGATCTGGAGGTTTGGTCATCAAGAGTGGTGAAATGCAGGGGGAAACGTCAAGGGGTGGGATGGGATAGTAAATGTGAGGTTGGTACTAAGAGATGGGGTGTGTAAGCGTTTGGGCGGTCTAAGGTTTTCTAGTGTTGACTGTGGGTAGGTTTGTGAAGTCCCAAAGAATTGAGTCCCAGTAGGTCACCAAGGGTATTTCCTCAGGTTCCGTTTCTTCTCACAATAGAGAACTGTGGCCTCCAACTGTGCCCACCATGTCATCTCAGCCTACTATTGCACGATCAAGAGCGGTACCTTTGACTTCCATCTTATAGCTATCATTCACGTAGCCAGAAGCTGAGCAAGGTCAGTGTAGCGGGTCATAACTTTTTTGCCTTTGGGATCAGGGTAAAGGTCTAGTAACCAGTGGTACGCCATCACAAGTCTCTTGCAATCCTTGACCCATTAAATGTTTGATTGCACTGTGTCCCAGAAAGTTTGCAGCAATCTGCAGGCACAGAACATATGCAACAAGTTGTCAGGGTCTGACGTACAGCAGAGGCAGGCTTCTGCAACCGATGGGTAGATGAGGTGGAGGCATCGATGAGATAGGCCCTATGTAAAATGTTGCGCTGTATCCATTTCATGTGGGTGTTTCTATAAACCTTGCAGGTGTAATCCAGGGCACTGACCCAATCTGAATCATGAAATATCTGCCCCAGGGAGCCCTCTCATTTGGCCATTAAGCATGGTAATGCAGTCAGTGGATCCTTCCTTGGTATAACCAGGTCACTGCCTGCCATGACCCCATATGGAGAAACTGGTTTGTTTCATACTTAGGGCCGCGGATGCCCCAGTATTGTAGTAGCATCCCTTTGAAAGTCCTGTATGTCAGGACGGACCCCCCATGCAGGCCATGTTGGTCTTGGAGCTCCTTAAAGGCCAATAGTTGCCTGTCGGTGAAGTGGTCACTAAGTAAGGTATTGCCCACTTCGGTCCAAGTGCTCAAGACCTGGCTAGTTAATATGAGGTTCCCCAAAGGGAGTCCCTGAAGGGGTGGGAGGAGGGAGTAAGGTTGAAGTGTGCTGGCCTTTGGAAATCCGTAGCTCAAGTATTCCTGAGCCATCTGCAGTAGGAGTGAAAAGGGGATGTTTGCTTGAAGCCCAGGAACAGCAAGCTGATGAGCTGCCCCTTGAATGTCCATTCGTGGGAATCCTCAGCATGGTGGCCCGCAAGCCAGAGCGCCAACCACTGAAGTTGAGCCGCTATGTAATAGTGCGATAAGTGTGGAACACCCATCCTGCCTCCTGAAGGGGGAAGCTGCAAGTGCTCCTTGCCACCCTCTGTCTGCCGCCACCCTAAATTAGGTTGATCATTGGGGAGTTGAGTTCTCGAAAGGTGTGTAGGGGGAAGAGGACTGGGATGTTGGTAAAGAAATAAAGGAGGCCTGGTAGCATGGCAATTTTTAAGAGGGCAACTTGGCAGCGTGGACAATTGTAGGGTCATGCAGAAGGCAACGAGGGCTCTCAGGGATAAGATAGCTTTACCCAAGTTGCCTTCAAGGAGATCCTTCCTTTTGTGGTATATTTAGAATTCTAGATATTTGAACGTACATGGGGCCCAAGGCAGGACCTCAGCACACAGTTGTATGAGTCTCTCGTAAAGGGTCTCTGTGAACGAGGAAAGTTAGGGATTTGGTGAAGTTGTCCTTAACCCCAGAGACCTCCCCTAAAGCCTCCAAAATCAAGGTGAGTGGGGCCAGGACTGAATAAACATCTTGTAAGTATAGGAGCATGGGCCAGATGTACGACGGTTTTTGCATGCGCAAACGGGTTTGCGAACCCGTTTGCGCATGCAAAAACCAATAGGGGTATGTAGCATTTCAAAATAGCGAGTCACAATTTATTTGCGACTCGCTATTTTGGAATTGTGTGTCGCTATTAGGAAGGGGCGTTCCCTTCCTAATAGCGAGCGCAACCCCATGTACAAATGTTTTGCGACCACAATTGCGGTCGCAAAACACTCGCAAATTACCACCCTCTTCAAGAGGGTGGTAATGGGGTCGCAAAAGGGAAGGGGTCAACCAGGGGACCCCTTCCCCTTTGCAGATGCAGGGAAAAATATTTTTTAAGGGCAGGCAGTGGTCCCAGGGACCACTAACTGCCCTTAAATAAAGAAACAAAAACGTTTCATTTTTTTCTTTTTTAAATGCATCCCGTTTTCCTTTAAGGACAACGGGTTGCATTAAAATAAAAACTACTTTATTTAAAAGCAGTCCCAGAAGTGGTGGTCTGCTGAGCCCAGCAGGCCACCATACCTGGGAGGGCCTGCCATTCCCAATGGGGTCGTAAATTGCGAGAGACTCATTAATATTCATGAGCCTCTCAATTTGCGACCCCATTGGGAATCGCAAACAGTGAGATGCACACTGTTGTACATCTAAAATAGCGCCTCGCAAATTGCGAGTCGCAAAAAACTCGCAATTTGCGAGGCGCTATTTTGCGTGTCATACATCTGGCCCCATGTCATCTGCAGATAGGGAGACCATGGATATATTTACAAGGGGATAGCATCAGCAGAACGTCAATTTTACCAAAGTTCTGGGGGCGCTATGCCTTACTCCATATTTACAAAGCGGTGTTAAGCCACTTTTTGTGGCTTAACGCTGCCTTGTACATAAGGCCCATTTACATGCATCACTTTGCGTGAAAGGGGCCTACAATAGGTGTTGCTTTGGGGGTTCCACCGCAACACCCATTGATATTTTATGCTGACCCAGATTTACAAGGATGTGTAAATCTGAGGCAGCACCAAAGAGCGCTATGCAATAGCAGGCATTAGAATGGTACAACAAGGAGAAATACTTCTATTTCTCCTCGTTTTTGCTTTTTCTATGTGTGTTGCATTCTGCAGCACACATAGAAAGAGCAAAATAACATTAATGATTTTTATGTGCAGGAAGGTGTTCCTTCCAGCACGTAAACAATCATTTAATAATGATGATTTGCTACTTCTATGTGTGTTGCAGAATGCAAATTGCCAATCATTCCCTGCAACGCAGGCACCCTTGCACTATGGTGCAAGGGTGCCTGCCTTGGTGCTAGGCATTTATTTTTAGGGCCAGCGCTAGGTAAAGCACAGGGGTGCATCATATTGTTGTTAATACGGCACATCCCTGCATTTTAGAAATGGCGTTGCTGCCAAATTAGGCATATCTCCGACATTTCCTTGTAAATATGCCCCTATGTGTTTCTGGTTGCCTAGTATATTCCCCCAGTATTTACCTCAGAGCTGTAGTGCCTGGACAGATCACAGTGGGTAGAGGGGAAGCCTTGCTGGGTGCCCCTGAATATCTGGTATGTGTCTGAGACATGTCTGTCCGTCCTGACCCTTGCTGTGGAGTTTGTGCAAAAAAGACTGATCCAGCCAAAAAACTGAGGCCCAAACCTGAACCAGTGGAGAACACAGAGCATGTATTCCCAGTTCAGGGAGTCAAATGTCTGTTCTAAGTCTAGGGAAAGGCAGACTGCATTAGGCCATTGTTGAGGGGCCAATCTGCATGACTGCAAATAAGTGCTGAATATTGAGGGAGGTATTGCAACTCTGGATGAACGTGGATGGGCAGTATTCGATCTGTGATGATTTTAGTAAGAATTTCATAATCCATAGAGAAGAGTGGTTGGAAGTAGAAGAAATGTTCCTTATGTTGGGGGTGGAGGGCCCACCACACTTCCACTAGGAACCAATGTTATAGCTGGGTGGTAAGTTTTAGCGTTGTGGGCTATTGGGGTGCCCTGCAGAAGGGAGTGAGACCTATCCAGGGTGACATCCAATACACAGTTAAAGTTACCCCCCCCCCCCAGTAGCCTCTTTTTATCAGATCACTGTGCTAGGTTGGTGGTAAGGGAGTCTAGGATCTGAGGCTTGTCAAAGTTAGGAGCAAACAGGCTGCCCATTATTAACGGCTGACTGTCAAGTTAACCATTTAGTAGGAAGTATCGGCCCTCTTTGTTAATTAGGCTGTCCTCAACAGTAAAGGGGACTCCAAGTCAGATCCAGATTACTGCCCGCTAGAAAATGAGGAGTATGTGGTGTGGAAGAGTTAGCCATGTGAGTGATGGTGGAGGTAATCTCCCTCACACTGATCTAAGTGGGAGCCTTGAAGAAAGACAATGTGACCATCTGAGTGTCTAAGTTGTGAGTAGGCCTGAGTGGAACTGGTCGAATTTCAATATGCAGTATTCCATGGAGTTACATAAAAACTCAATGAGATTCCACAGAGTTTCATGATGGGTAGAAAATACAGGTTGCACTGCTTGTACAGCGATTTCGGGCCAGTAGCGAGTTCCACACTGAAAAATCAGTGCATGTGGCTGCACGCTGTGCGCAAGCATGCAGCCATTTTGTTTTGCCTGCTACTGCCTAGCTTTCTCCCTGCTGATTTTGCTTCCCATCCCAACTCCAATTCAACCCAATCCATAATATTTGATCACCCAAGTACCTAGTATGTTTTGTTACGGCTACTTTTTTATGGGCAGTATGGAAAAGAAGGAAAGAACTTAATTTTATGGAAGGCGATAGGGTTTAATAGCATTAAGCTATTTTATACATTTATCCCTAGGTCATTAGATAGTTAAATGGTTTCAAAAATGTAATATAGGATTATCTGTTACCCTCTCTGGACCTTGAGTGTTTTCGGGGTTGTGATATTTTAATGGATTTTATATCACATCTGAATGAATTGTAAAGGGGAATTCGTGGGTGAGAGGCAATATATAGACACAAACAATTCAAGCAAATTCAGTACACAAAACCACATCAAAGAAAGACATTTGCATATCAACGCTTTCTGGTCTTTTTATTCTCTGATGTGCTTCATAAGATAGAGGCTGGTTCTATAAAGCAAACATAAGGAGATGATGGACGGAGCCCAGACGTGGGTCCCTTTCTCACTTTGCCACTGGATTCAAGCTAGCCTGGCTGATGAGGGTTGTTAGCCCGAAACCGGTCCCAGGATGCTTGTTTCCGGTCCAGGGAAAACATGGCTTGGCAGTTCGGTCTGGACTGTTCCCATGAGGCACAGGGTCAAGACTGATTTGAATATGGCTTTGTCTGAACTGCGGTGGTGAAGTGAACTAAAGAACGATGATGGATTCAACCCAGATCTGTGACTGGGGGTGAGTTTCTGAAAAGTTTCAGCGCTCCGTCCATCATCTCCTTGTGTTTGCTTTGTTCGCCCTAAGTTGGCAGGGTATGCCCAGACGTGGGTCCCTTGCTCACTTTGCCACTGGATTCAGGCTAGCCTGGCTGATGAGGGCTGTTAGCCCGAAACCGGTCCCAGGATCCTTGTTTCCGGTCCAGGGAAGACATGGCTTGGCAGTTCGGTCTGGACTGTTCCCATGATGCACAGGGTCAAGACTGATTTGCATATGGCTGTGTCTGAACTGGGGTGGCGAAGTGAGCTAAAGAAGGATGATGGATTCAACCCAGATCAGTGACTGGGGGTGAGTGTCTGAAAAGTTTCAGCGCTCCGTCCATCATCTCCTTGTGTTTGCTTTGATAACTTAACCTCTCACAGCAGGACCAATGGAAATAAAGAAAAAAGATGGTTCGATGGTAATTGCTCCAAAACACGTATGTATTTAATGGCGGCACTTAAGCAGAAACCCAGGGGTGAGAACAAGATCAGGGCATGTAGAGAAGCATACACATTTGCGATCCAGCAGAGGAAAAGGCTTATTAGGGAGCGGGAGTGCGAGGACTTATGTCAGGCCAGCGTGTTAGCTAACAGCTCCAAGTTTTGGGGAGTTGTAAACAGCCCTTTCTTTTCAGGTTCAGCAAATTCTAGAGTGGATTGCACTATAGTTTCTGAGAGATGGGTCCAACACTTCCAAGGGATTTATAGCGGAGAGGACCTGGTGGTAACTGACACCACATGGGAACCAGCGACTGAAATCTCACCACTGATTTTTAATGTTGAAGAGGTGCATAAAGCCATCATGGCCACAGCTGGGGGGAAGCACCTGGATTGGATGGGGTTCCCCAGATCTTTATAAAGTTGACTCTTTGACTTGGGCTAAGATCCTGGCATGTGTTTTTAACAAGGCCTGCATTTGTTACTTCCCTTCTTCCTGGTCCAAGGCCATTATTTTACCAATTTTAAAAAAGGGGCAAGGGACAATCCAGCGTGTTAACGCCCCATTTCCCTTCTAGACTCTGCTGTAAAAATCATGGGAAAGGTTGTTCTGAAGCGCCTAACCTCCTGGCTTGATCATTTTAACATTATCTCAGAGCTGCAATATGGCTTTAGGCAGGGTAGAGGGACACTGGATCAGTGCATTAACCTACACCTGGTTGTGGGGAAATACACTATTGCTAAGAGGAGCTGCCTGCACATGGCCTATATGGACCTAACCTCCGTGTTTGACCGTGTCAATAGATCCAAACTCTGGCCTATCCTCTTGGACTTGGGTATGGCCACAGATTTGGTGGCTTTTTTACATTCCTCCCACTATAACCTTACAGCCTCAATGAGTTATAATGAGAATGGTAGTTTGTCTGCTTCCTTGGGGGGTCAAGAGAGGGGTAAGGCAAGGGTGCATCTTTCCCCCCTGCTGTTTTCCTTCACCATTAACAATCCAGGAGATGTATTATCAGCAGTTTGTAGAGAAATCCCTAGGGTAGGCATTAAGTTCATTCCTGCCTTACTATTCGCAGATGATGTGGTGTTGCTAGCATGGACCACTGTGGGTCTTCAAAACCTTTTAAACGCTTTTATTCATTTTATGGATTCTTTAGACCTTTCTACCAATTTTACTAAATCTCATACTATGACGATTGGCAGCTGGAAGGCTACAGGGCATACGTTCTTCTGTAGTGGGGCAGAACTTACCAAAGTCTCTACTTTCCACTATTTGGGGGTGTTGTTTGATGATAGAGGATCATAAGTTCCTCAAAGAGTCATTAAAAAGAACATCTTGGTGTGGGCAGTGGGTGCTACCATGGATTTTGCCAAGAAATTAGGGGTTAAACCCATGCCTTCCCTACTAAAGGTTTTCAAAGAAAAATGTATTTCCATGGCAACCTATGAGTGTGACGTGTGGAGGTACAAAGATATAAGAGAACTGCAGATGGCTGAGAACACATTTTTGTGCAGACTTCTCGCCGTTCCCACTAGCACCCCCTCTTTTACAATGTACGAAGAGCTGGTTAGATATCTGACCTTATCGCAGTGGCCCCCATAATGCGCTGGCTGAGAATTTGGTCAAGCCCCATCCCCACCCTGAACCAACATGTACTAGAAGATTGTATCACTCTTGAGTGGGCATTGCGAATCTCGTGGCTAGGATATGTCAAGGAGCAGTTGAAGAGGATAGGTGACTGGACCCATTTATTAACTCAAGACTATTATGCCCCAGTGACTTGAGAGATATCAAAAACATGTTTTTGGCAGGGCAGTCTGGGGAAAGGGAACAATGGAACTTGTTAATGCCACTGTGAGACAATACATCATAATGTTGAGAACAAGCCCACAGGGGGAGCCTTATTTGTCATTTGTTAACAATGTCTACCATTGTTTCTTATTGACCATATTTAAACTTAATTTTATACACTGGTTTTTAGCTGTCCCCAAAGGATTTTCAAAGCCATGAGCTTTAAAGCCTTGTCCCTGTGGTAATTTATCAGAGCTGGACACTATGCACTTTGTATTTTTTGTGATTTTTACTGTACCTTCTGGCACAATTTATTACTCCGTTGGTAAGAAACAATGAATTTGTACAAGTAAGGCCTGCGTTGTTTTATTTACAAATGTTATCTTTCCAAATGGTTTGCTTTGGGGTTGCAAGTTTTGTTTCAGGAGCCCTTAGACTTAGGAAAAAGCTATTCAAGGAATAGAGGGCCACCTATTGATTTTGCGTGCCTGGGTCATTAGTTAGACATATTTAACTGTGGTATTTTTATATATATTAAGGATTGAACCCGATGAATTTGTTCTTGTTAATGCACTGAGGTATCTGCACTTTACATGCTTATCCTTTTGCCTTCTTTTCTGGAAGACCGCTCTTGATAAGTTCTCTCGGTCGGTGTGCCATACTGTCTTTTGTGAATTTGTATTTTCCTTTTAATGTTTAGATTTAACTTGCACTTTGCACACATGGTTTTAGATTGTTCCTATTTATGTCAAAATGGAAATGAATACGCACTAACTGCTTTTTAAGGAAATGATGTATTCATTTTGATTTTAGGTGACGAATATGTTTTAATTAATGTGCTTTTATGGTCTATATTGGCTGAATAAAGAACTATTGAATTGACGACTACATCTCTTATAGCCTAGCATCAGGAATTCCTAAAAAATACATTTAAGCTGTAATTCCTGATCAGAAAGGAGTAGCTGAATCATGTTTTATATCTTTGGAATGGTAATGACAAATCCTCATTAATGGCAAAGTTAGATTTACCAATACTATTTTAGAAATACCACTTTTTGAAAGTGAGCATTTCTCTCCTCTTACCGCTTGTGTGCCTCACAGCCTGTCTTCAATACATGTCTGGGGTGGGTGATGGTAACACGTTGACCATACCCTCTAGACAGCCAAAAACATAGGACTGGAGGATGTGACAGAGAACTCATATGCATTAACCTTCATTCTGATAGCTTTTTCTGGGCAGGAAGAGAGAGGGGGAGCTAACACTTACACCTGAATAGGCATTGCCCTGTTTTCCACACAAAGGTATGATTATCCCCAACTGATAGTCTTGAGCCAGGGCTGGTATGAAAGGGGGACCTGTGCACCTCAAAGGCCTGCTTTGAAGTCATCCCCACTTTAAAGGTGCTATTGGGTATAAATACTGGGGCTCTGACCCTACCAAGACAGTACACTACTGGACCTGTGAAGAACTATGCCAGGAGTAAAGACTGCTTTGCCACAAGGGTTGCTACTCTGCTTGACTGCTGCTTGACTGCTGCTCTGGAATAATTTTTTTCTGATTTGCTGTGCTGCCCTGTTGCCTGCTGATCTCTGCCCTGCTGAGGACAAGGACTGGACCCATCTCACTTGAACCTGGAGTGACCCCAAGGGCTTGCTGGCTTGCCCCTTGTTCTGAAGTCTCAGGGCCATCAAAGACTTCCTTCAACTCTGCAACAGCACTTGGACTCTGTAATCTGTGAGCCATGCCCTGCCAAGTGGTGCCAATCTAATCCTGGGCCATTGAAAGGAGATTTCTGCTGTCCAGAACCATCAAAATCAATGCACTGACGACTTTGCTCTGATTGGAACCAACACATTGCCCTATGATGCCACCGCAGGAGCCAATCAACGACATCACTTCAACGGACTGAGCGGCTCAACAACAACGGACAGCTCGGCTTGAGGACGATGCATGTGCCTGCATCATAAAGGGGTTTGTCGACGAAGCCTTCGTCGCCTGCACATATCGGAAACCGACGCATTGTGTCTTCGCTGTCGCTGTTTGCTACATCCAAGGTACTTTTTCAGCGGCACCTGCGTGAGTCCTGAAGCCAACCTGCCCTCCTTTATGATCAGCCTGAATTTTGGATCTATCCCGGTCCACTGCTACCTCAAGTAATCCTTAAGCACTATTTGATTCTAAACACTACTTTTTGATGTTTTCTTTAAAAATTCAAAACTCCGGTCCTACTTTTTGGATTTATGTTGTTTTGGTCTAAATTTACTCACAAAAATATACTCTATTTTTCTAGCCCTGTGTGGAGTATGTTTGTGGTGTTTTTTTAATTGTGTTACTGTGTATTTGTTGCACAAATATTTTACACATTGCCTCTTTAGATAAGCCTGGCTGCTCTATGCCAAGCTACCAGAGATTGAGCACAGGTTATCTTTTAGTGTGTATCTAGCTCACCCACACTAGAGTGGTGGTTCCTGCTTGGACAAGGCATGCACCTTTGCCAACCAGAATCCCCAGTTCTAACAGTGACATTATAGTTAGGTATGGTAATAAGAATGTACTTTATGTTAAGGAAGAACCTCAGAAAAGTACTGAAAACCCAAAGGAAATATTATAGTTAGGTATGAAATCAAGAACTTAACTTATGTTAAAAATAAAAATATTAGAAATTTGCTGAAAAAAAGGTTAAAGGGACATTATAGTTAGGTTGCAATGTCAGACACTATATAGCATTTTAAAGTAAACACTCTGAAATTTGTCAGTTATAGTTCAGAGAGCTAACTATAACTTACGCCCACGCCATACACTGCTTATGACCTCACATATTAGATCACTCATGACATGTTAAATGACATAATTGAAGACATCACCAATGACATCTCAAATGAGAATATTGATTAGATCACTAGTGATATAACTGATGACATCATTCAATGGATATAACAATTTGCAATAAGCTGGACATACTGGAAGGTAATCAGTGATGTACATGTAAACCCAATTTTCCATAACTTCTGTAATGCCAATGGGCTTAACCTTTCAACAAGCAGAACTAGTCACATATGAAGCTTCTTTACAAGCCCCTTGCGCTGCAGATGTGTCACTTTTTTTGACGCACCAGCTGTTTTTTTATGCCATATTTACAAAGCGAGCCATTTAGGGAGATGTGTCACGTATGAGAGACCTGCGTCGGAATGGATCTGAGCCAGAACCTGCTGTGCATTGTAAGCATTATTATATGCAAGGTAGGCATTCCTGCGTACCTTTTACCGCAATTCTGACACAGGGATATTTGCAAGTATTCTTTGAACAGACACATCCCTGGGAAGCGTTGCGCAGATTTTAAAATGTCTTAGAATCCCTGCACTTCACAAACCAACGCATAGGAAATGACGCAAGTGCTATTGTAATAAAAGAGATGTCTGGCAGAACAGTCTGCCAACAAAACTGAAAACATGGACCTCCTAATCTTGCAGCTGGGAGTTGGACAAAGAATACCACAACTGCCCCACTTTCACCACCGCAAAGGCAGCGCAGGAGAAGGGAGCGCATTCACCGGCAGAAGACCACCCTCTTTGGGCTCAGGGAGGTAGAGGTCATAAAATATTACCGCCTCATGTGGGATTCCATTATGGAATTGCTGCATCAGATTGCACAACGGCTCTATCCACTGACTGCCAGGGTCAGCAACATCCCTCCACAGGACAAGCTTCTGGCAGTGTTAAACATGTTGGCCTCAGGCTCGTTCCAGATCATAGCAGCACGAGTGGTAGGTATATCTCAGGCATCTTTCTCCACCTTTCTACCATTATTTAGTTATTTGAAAAGTTTTACAAAGCGAAAGCATGACCCGGCAGAGTATCAGATCGCTGTACATCGTCACCCGCTTGTTAGGCTATAGCAGGAAGGTATAATCGAAATCAACGTAACAACAGTAAAGCAGATTTGAGCAATGGGTAGATTGCAATGAAGGTCGGGTAGGTCAGAAGTTGTGAGGTCATTCCAAATAGTATGTGAGGTTCCAGAACTATTGACTCACAAGTCTATTCATGATCGAGCCTAAGATTACTGACCCGGTCGGTAACAGAGCAATGTAAAACATTGTATGCTGGTTGAGCTTTAGCAGCCAGAGAACCAAAGAAAACTATGCAAAAACATTAAAAGCATAAAAGGCAAATGAAAATGAACATCAGCAATTTGAACAGTAAGCGGAATGTATCGAGGTAGGAAAGGATTAGGATGTAGGGTAATTTCAAAAGTTTAAGAAGTCCTGGATGCCATAATCCACCTCACACCACAGCACCTTCACTTCCCAAACATCCAACAGCTGCAGCTGGAGATCAAACAAGGCTTGTATGCCATTTCGGGGTTCCCACATGTTCTTGGTGCTATAGATTGCACACATGTGCAACTGGTCCCTCCTTCTGCAACTGCCAATCTCTACCTCAACAGGAAGCACACCCACTCAATAAATGTCCAGGCTATTGTGGACCATCAGGGGACTCTTTACAAATGTACTGGCAACATTTCCCAGTGGTGTGCATAATGCATACATGTTCCGCCACTGCATTATCAATGACCGCTTTCAAAATGGACAATATGGCAATGGTCTACTTGTAGATACACAACATAAAAATTCCTACACACCCATGATTAGTTAGAATTGCTGGACATCCAACACATCTCTGTGTCCATCAATATAGATAGGGCCATTAGTAAGAGTCCCATGCTTAATACATGCAACACAACACAACACATGTCTACAAAAGCTCCCTAGTTACATATGTCAACACATGCAAATCCACTATGGCTGCCATAGAAATGTGGAAGGGAACACAGCTGAGAATAGTGGTACAAAATTCAGTATAGTATCAATTCTGCAAGTGAGTGGTTACAAGCATGTTGATTTGGGTCCATAGGCCACTCCAATAGTTTGTCATGCATGTAATGATCCCAGCACTGACCATTGTGTGTAGACATGGACATATGCATGTGTCAGTGTAAGGCATATTGGACCTCACACCACCACCATTGGGCCCAACTACTGACCAAAAAAGTCAAAGACCAAAGGATAATACACACATCCAGTGTAAGCACACAACATATAGTGAAAAGGTACATACACCAGGTATCCGTCACTGAATAGTATCCAGTCAACATTGCTGTCAGCAAGTTGAACTCAGCAATATACCATCCCTGTCCAGCATTTCACATGACACACAACAATGGAAGAGATACGTGTCGCAAACAATGGACAACTGTATGCCGAACACATCATGTTAGTATAACAGAGGTAATGTGGAAGAAAATCTCAGCATACATAATATACACAGCATGACATGTATTGGTAAGCATGGGCAACTGTATTGACAGCTCTCCTTCTTCTCACTTATAGCTGATCAAGGATATGGCATACAGACATGGGTAATGACCCCATATGGATACCCCCAGACATACCCTCAAAAGGCCAACAACCATGCACACAGTCGAACACACAACATAATAGAGAGAAGCTTTGGCCTGTTCAATGGTAGGTTTAGATGTTTGGACTTATCCGGGGGCAGGCTCCTCTACTCACCACAAATGGTATGTAAGATGATCCTAGTGTGTGCCATACTGAACAACATATGTGTGAACATCAATGTTCCCTGGGATGAAGGACAACAACCCCTGGACCCAATGAAGGATAATGAGGAGGAAGCGAAAGCAGATGGCATAGACATCCTACACAGTGCTGCTGGGATACAGCGGTGTACACACATTGTCAATCATTTTTTCTCATGAACCATCTATTTTCAAATGGTCCAACAACCAACACCCAACTAAAGTACACAATCAAATAACAATCACACAAAAATGAGTTGTAAGTGTGCTTTTTTGTGACCAGGCCATGAGACATCAACTGTATTAAATGACAAATGTTAGGAATAGGTCAAAATAACAGGTAGCGAGATAGGAAGGTGATAAGCAACGTCAAAGCGTAACCAAAAGTGCACAGTTCATTATAATGGGATGTGTCACATTAGTGCCTTGCACATATCCCATGCAAAGTGCCATGAGTTACCACACCGAATAAACCACAGTGATGCATTTGAACTGATGGTGACATATCTCTAGGCCGTACATGACTTTTCTGTCCCAAAAGTGATTTTTTTATAGCAAACATTACACATTTGGAGTAAAGGTAACATTTCATCAGCCTTACATGACGCATCACTTTGAAAAGCCACGCATCACTTAAAAAATGCACCCTTGCATTGGAAGAGGTACTTCGCCCATTAAAAAACGTGACGCTTCATTTTGAAAAATGATGCGTCTAATACAACAGGTAGGCATCTCTTGTAAAAATGACTGATTCCCTACTAAGCGTAACGCTCCATAGAGAAAAGCGACTCTTCAACTACAAACGTCACGTATGCACTGACATTTTTGCAAAGTTTCAAAAATTGGGACGCATCTGTGTCAAGTGCGTTGGACCTAAACCGCGCTTCTAAGCAATGCTTTCGAAAACAGGGCAATATTTGTGACCTAAATCGTCATCACAACTTTTAATGGAAGTTGCGTCATAAAAATACAATGTCTAGGTGGTAAATATGATGCAAAGCATGAAAACGTGACACATCTATACAGGAAATGATGCAATAACTCAGCAATGCTGCAAAACAGAAAGTACACAGCTAGTTTCTCTTTCACTTATGCTCTCTAGGTGTGTGCTTGGTGATGGAGAGATTTGTGTTTAGGAGAGAGTTTACTTGCTGATTTGTCATATATTTTTATGTCTGTTTAGCGCAAGTTGTGTAAAAATAGTCTGTTTATTGTTTTGTGAAATAAATTGTGTTGTTTTGTATATTGTGTTGTGGGGTTAGTGTCGGTTTTTGGGGTCAATAGTTTTAGGGGTAGGGGTAATGTTAGTTAAGTTTTTGTTTAATCCGTTTGGTGAAAATGTTAGATATGTCTGGCAGGTCCAAGAACCTGCCATAGGACGAGTTTGGGGGTCTACTATGGCTAATTATGTACTACCTTCCAAACAAGATTGGTAGTGGGGCCCGTGTCAGCATAGGCTTCCCCCCCCGAGAATGCAGCCAAGGATGGGAGAAGGTGCCATTATAGATATGGCAGCTATTTGGTGTAGAGAGAAATGTCCACCAGCTGAAGCACGGGTGGCAAGATGTTGTAAGTCATGAGGCAGATCTGCTGGATCATCTTAGCCTGGACATTGGTGGCCCTCTTAGTAAGTCACTACATACCGTAATACACAGAGCTGTGTGGAATCTGCATACGTCTCTGTTTGGAGTAGACAGATAAATGGTAGGGCCATACATGCAATGGTAGGTCACAATGTTAACTTGTGTGTGACCTACGTTGCAGCAACAGAAACTGCTGCAGCGACATGTACTCTGGGACATCATCAATGTCAGCCATGTGCACGCACTGCTGGTGAGGCAATATGGTGCTGCTGTGATTTGGGACCAATGTGCAGGGAGTAAAGTCTGTTGGCGTACAATGTAATTTCTCACTCAGAACTGTGTGGGGCACTCATCATTTATGTGGGAGGTGAATACACCCACATATCATTCAGACACATGGGCAGATTAGCTTGCTGCAGTGGTGGCATACACTCTGGGGCCACTTCTACAAGGCCACGTTAAGCCACATGGCATGGCCTTTCATTGCCTTATAGTAATGGACTGAGGAAATGCAGGGCAAGTGGCTGGGATGCCAAGGGCCTTACAGTGAGTGTTCATACGGCACGCCTATGGCACGTGACACATTTACAGATTTGCAGGATATTGTTAACCTGGCAAAGCATCAATAACCTATGCCTCACCAGGGGAGGCATAAGTGAGATGCTACAATGATAAAATATTTGAGTTTCTTGTCTTTTAGGTTTTCATTTTGAGTGCAGCAATCAGCAGCACACATAGACAGAGGAATATTACCTTGTCATTGTCTTTTAGCAGGAAGGTGTCCTTACACACAACTGAACATATACATCCCTGCAAGACTCCCCCCTTGCACCATGGTAAAAGGATGCCTGCATTGGGGCATGGCAGCCCATGGTGAGACAGCACAGGGGTATGACAAACGAATGCACTTTATCTCATTGTTACAGTGCTATCATGCCCTTAGAAGTAGATGCAGGTCAGCACATAAAGATTCCATCTGGAGCTGCCTTGTGCCAAGTCAAAATTAGAGAGGATCACAGTTTGGACATGGTGTGTCAATACCCACTCGACTCACACATACAATGTGGAATTGGGACATGTACAGTATTTGAGGCACTATGTGCCTTAAGTTGTTTGTATACATGAAATAGAATTACACCAGGGAGCAATAATCATGGGAACAGAGTGATGTCTGTCGTACTTGTGATCACACATAAGTATTTGGAAAAACATTAATGGCTTAGAATGCTTTGTGTGCAACTTTCAATAGGACTCTCCACACAGCCCAGAAGGTCAGACATCTGTGACCCATGTAACAAGCTATGCTGCCTCTCGTACCTGGACAGAACTCAGTGCACCTCATGGCTGATATGGCTGAAATGGCTCCTATGTACTGCCATGACAGCATGATGACATGCCAATTGCCATCACCTAGGCATTACAACAGCACATCATGAGCAAAACCCATTGTATGCCAATATCAGGCTTGTGTGATGGCAATGTACTGCGCTCCATTCATCCACTGTACACAGGTTCTGCATTCACAGGTCAATGTACCTCTGTTTATGTCTTATAGGTGGACCCCAGCCCTACACAAGAGGAGAGGTGGACAGTTTTCAGTGCTGTAACGCTACCAGTGAGTAGCAACTTATGACTCTATTGATCCTTAAGGGTAGATCTAATATTTTGCATGCAATGTTAGCACTGACATATGCCACAACTATCATCAGCATGTGCAGACAAGCTGTACCATACATGTGGCTTGACATGCTATCTTGAAGGTGTCACATAAAACTATCCATCTAAGAAAAATGTATCCAATCACAATGTATCCCATCCAGCCACACTTAGGGGCATATTAACAATGAGCTAATGCCACCAGAACATCACTTTTTTCAATGTTCTGGTGGCGTTGACTCCGTCTTGTCTACATGGTGGCGTTAAGTCATTTAACGTGGCTTCATGCCGCCTTATAAATAATAACCCTATGCATGCAGCGTGAAAGGGGCATGCAATGAGTGTTGCAGTGGGCGTTCCTTAGCAAAACCCATTTCTGTATGACGCTGCCCCATATTTCCAAGGTATGGTGCAGCGCAAAAAATACTGCCAGGGAATACCTGGTCTTAAACAGGCGATACGAGGAGAAATTTTTATTTGTCCTCATTTATTGCTCTTTCTACGAGTGCTGCATTACGCAGCACACGAAGATAGAGCAAATTAGCTGTCAAGATTGTTTATGTGCCGGAAGTTGTCCCTTCATGCATATAAACAATTGCTCCTGCATCGCAGGCACCCTAGCAAAATGTCACTTGTGTGCCTGCGCTGGCGCTAGCCAGTTTTTTTGGAGCCAGTGCTAGGAGTAAAACAGGGGTGCCCCGCATTCTTGTAAATACGGCTCATCCCTTCGTTTTGGAACTGTCAGAGGGTGGTGTTACCTATTTTGGAATAGCACCATGCCCCCCAGTTTCTTGTACATATGCCCCTTAGTGCCTCATGACAAGACCATTTCACCACCGTGACATCTGTAACTTTGATGCAGCACCTGTATAATGGGGCCGGGCAAATGTATAAGTCCACATTAAGTCATCCAGCGTAACTTTTCAGGCCCTTGTTGACTTTGTGCCCTTCCATGCATGATTCTACGCAAAAGGGGTGTTAGACTTGGCATCTTTTGGCGTGTTTCCCCAGACTTTTTGCTTTCTAACCTCCCGTTTTTGACTCTGTTTTTGCTGGTGTAACGATTCTGCGCACTTTCCTCACTGCTGTCCAGTGGGAAAGTGCAAGTGCTCCTGTATAAAATGTGTATGGATTGGTATTTCCATGATTGGCCTATTTGATCTATGTGTCAGTCCCTAGTAAAGTGCACTGCGAGTGCCAGGGCCTATAGATCAAATGCTGTTGGTGGGCTGCAGCACTGGATTGTGCCACCCACGCAAGCAGCCCATAAAGTGTAACTCGGGCCTGCCATTGCAGAGCCTGTGCGCAGCCTGGGGCTGCCATGTCGACTTGGCAAGTGCACACACTTGCCAGTCCCTAAACCTTCCCTTTTCTACATGTTAGTCACCCCTAAGGTAGGCCCAAGGTACCCCTGTGGGCAGGGTGCATTGTATGTGAAAGGTAGGACATGCCCTGGCGTGTGTGGCATGTCCTGGTAGTGAAATACAGCCTACTTCGTTTTCACTATTGCAAAGCTACCTGTTCCCCATAGGCCAGAATGGGCAGTTTTGATTATTACATCCTATGATCCTAACTGACCCAGGGAACATGGTAGAAATTCGAGTTTAGTATGCCTGAACTCAGAATGATAAAATGCATCTTTTAGTGAAGTTGGTTTTAACATTCTGTGTTTGAAAATACCACTTTTAGAAAGTAGGTATTTTCTTGTCTAACCATCCAAGCCTGCCTCTGCTAGGTTGTGTATTCCTTGTCTGGAGTGTGAGTGACAGGGGCTGGGGGATTCCAGGAGACAGGGTGAGTCAGCACAGGGCTGAATAGCAAGATCTACATGTAGATGGGTGGGAGGAGTTGCACCTGGGACCTGAATAGGGCTGTGCCTTCCCTCCACAATGCTGGCTCCACCTCCTGTGGTGTGTCTGATGTCCATGGCCTACACTGCAAAAGGAAAGAAGGAGACTTGTCAACAAAGTGCTCCAGGACTGACCAGAACTGGTTTGGACTAGGCAAAGGCCTCTCTGCCTTCAGAGAACAAAGAGAAATTGAGGATAAAAGGGGGACCCAAACCCCAGAATTTTAGAACTCTTTGGATCAAGAAGACTGCCAAGAAGAAGAGCTGGAGAAGCTGTGAGGAGGAACTACCACTTTGCTGTGTGCTTTGCTGTGTTGGCCTGCAGTGGCTGCTTCTGTCTTGGGCAGTGAAAGGACTGGACTGAACTTTCTGCAATCTACTTTGTGAGTTTCTCCAAGGGCTTGAGGTAGAGCTTGCCCCCTGTTCAAGAAGTCTCAGGAACAGCAAAGACTTCGAGCCCGACGCCGTCTACGACTCCGCTGCCGACTCCGTGTCCTGATGGCACCGCAGAGGGCACCGCCGCAACGCCGCACCGCGACCCTGGTCTCTCCGACGACGCCTGCTGATGCCGCCACCGAGCCGCTGCTCACACCGTGACCTGTGGGCACCGCACTCCGTACCGCCTCGCTTCACGACGACGCCGTGACATCCCCGACGACGCCGCTCCACGCCAGACTCGACGCCGCTGCTTGCACCGTGGTTCGAGGGCACCGCTCGTACATTTACACGACGCACCGCCCTCATCCCGCACCGCAGCCTTGGCCTACCGACGCCGGTGTCATCGACTCCAGTTCGTCAGTCGACGACAGCGCTTCAGCAACTACGACGCCGCTGTTGCACCGTGACCTTCCAGCACCGTGACGAGCACCGCCTTCATCTCACACAGCGACCCTGGTCTCACCGACGACGCCATCCGACGTGCCACCAAGCCGCTGCTCGCACCGTGACCTGAGGGCACCGCACGCCGCACCGCTGCACTTTGCACCGCAGCACCCGACGCCGACCGACGCCAGCGCTCCTGACTTCAACAGAGAGGAGATCGATCTGCAACGTGTGTGACTTCGAGGGCCCCGACGATGCTGCACCGACCTCCGGAACCGACGCCTGTGGACGCCGTGTGTTCGGAAGCTCACCGCGAGGTCATCGACGCCCTGCATTTCTGAAAGGTACTGTTTGCGGGTCTTCCCGACACCGTAGCTGACCCGCGACGCCGCGGTCAGCCAGAACTGTTTGGATTTGTTTGTTCACGACGCCGGGATAGCCCTGGACGGAGCTATCGACATCAAGGAACTGTTTTTAAGGACACTGTGATAACGGGAAGATTTTTAAAGTACTGTACTGTGGATTTTTATCGTATTGGTCTTGTTTTAAGTATATAAAAATATTGGATATTTTTCTAAACTGGTGTGGTGTCCGTTTGTAGTGCTTACACTGTATTACTGTTGGTTATGTGCAAATACTTTACACACTGCCTCTAAGATAAGCCTGACTGCTCGTGCCAAGCTACCAAGGGGGTGAGCAGGGGTTATTTTAGGAGTGTAACTCCCTTATCCTGGCTAGGAAGAAGGGTCCCTACTTAGACAAAGGTGCAAGCCCTTGCCAACTAGAGACCCCCATTTCTAACATTGGTTGTTAGCGGTGAGGATAGGACTTGACTTACAGTGATTGGTGTGCACTACTACCATATCGCAGACCATTACGTACCACATACAGGTTCTTTTTCTTTTGGGTCTATTTTTGATCTTGCCAGTTTGAACTTGCTACTTCAACATGCCTGAATCTATAGTATCATCAATTGCATCAGTAGAAATTGCCTTTGAGGAGTATCGATTGGAAGCCTACAATGTCAAGGAGTTAAAATCGATTTGCAAGAACCTGAAAGTCCAGGTCAGAGGCCTCACCAGGAAGGATGAGCTACAAAAGGCGCTGAGGGCCTGGGTAGCAGCCAGAGGTGCCAGTGGGCAATCTGGTGATCTCACTGGAGAGGTGGAGGAGCCTGTTCCTTTTTTTTTTTTTTTATAAAGTTTTTTATTGAGTGAGAAAACAGAGTTTATACAAAGACAGTTTGAGCTCCTACAGGAAAACTCACACAAATTTTTAACCGTTTTTTCTTCCCCGTAACGGTGCAACCCCCACCCCCACCCCAACCACCAATCAAAAACACATTGCCTGATGAGTTTTTCAAACCTAAGGTCTAAGACACCTTTATCCAGAATCTTTCTCTTGTCTGATTTGGTAGTTCCTTAACAAAATCTCTTTCTTTTCACAATTCAATTATTCTTCTTGATATGACTTGCGTATGTATATATTGCATTAAACATTACACTCCATGCCTTTATACACATCATCTACAAAATTAAAATCCTAAAATGCATATTTTATCCAATCATCAAGTAAAAATCAAAAGAAGAGATAGCACTACATAAAACTCCATTATCTAACCTCCTAAACTATCCTTCTTCTTACTCTACAATGCTGGTACTTGCAATTCATCTTATTAAATTCATTTTATTCAATCCCCCATATTTGTGCAATAACAGCTTAATTTGATAAAGTGCAAGTGCCATGTTCCGGAGAACAAATGTGCAAATGTGCAAATGTGCAAAGAAGAAAAAAAGAAAGAGAACATTTTTACCCAGCATTGATTATAACAGCCTTATTGTTAAAGTACATTATTTAAAAAATGCATATCTAAGTTCTTGATAAGCTTAATGTGATTCTCGACCATGATTTCACTTATCCCCTTCACCCTCCATTCCATATTCCGTTAATATCACCTCCAAAAAATACCAGTACATCCATACATCAGTTTCTAGCAACCAGGTTGGTGAAATAAAGCATAAAGTACGTATACAATCTCTGTAAACTCATATCATCATAATGCTTGATCCAAAAATGAAGAGGGGCCTATTCCTCCACTTGCTCCCTCCAAGTAGAGAAGTGTTCCCAGATTTTCCCTCCTCTCTTTCTAGCTTTAATACCCCGCCGATCGTATATGGCTTTCTCGAGGCTATAAGTTTTCAATAACCGAGCTAACCACTGGTGAAAGGTCGGTGGGTTAGGGTCTATCCATGCCGATGCTATGATAATTCGATAAACTGCCATGGCTATACAAATCAAGGCCCCACCATCTTCTAGACCCAGATTATGTATTCCAAGCATTATTACCTGAGGAGTAATTTCCACCTGTGTCTGTAGCTTTTCCTGTAGGAAGAGCTCTATTTCTCGAATGAGCGGGGAGAGTTCCCGGCATGTGGCGAACATATGTATCGAATCTGCTTTATATAGCGCACATCTTGGACAATACGTGCCTTTCCCCTCTCCCCATTTGGCGATCCGATATGGCGTATAGTACAGTTCAAAACACGTTTTATAAAATTGCGCCTGAAGATTGGCTGGCATTAAAATCTCTAATGAATTAAGGTATGCTTCCTGAAAATCACCATCTGTTATTCCCAACGACTCTTGCCACTTTACTGAACATTTTCCCAGATCGTCTTTCATAAGGGTGTTTAATAATACATACATTTGTCCAATCTTCGGTACTTCAGGTTGTTTTAGTTTCTCCACTAGTTCACAACTTTCGTATTTCTGCATCCCTCCTGCCTTTTTAACAAGAAATCCCTCAACTGTAGGTATTTAAAAAATCCCTATTAGATAGTGCAAATTCCTCTTTTATTACCTCAAATGGTTTTAACCCTTCGGATGTAAATAGGCATCCAACCTGTATAATTCCGGAGTTTATCCATTTCTGAAAGTATTGATCCTTTAAAATCTCGGGTAGCTCTACATTCTGCACAAATGGTGTATAATAATTTACTTTTGCTAGCCCTACCAACCGTCGTACTGCCGACCAAACCCTAAAAGCCGCCAGGAGAGTCTTGAAACACACTCTTTTGTAATATCCGTAATTCACCTGGCGCCATAGGCACCCTCTTACGTCATGTGAATTAACGTAAGCATATGGATAGCTCCAATTTGAACTTTCCACCCCGGGATATGCATTCAACAAGGGTATATAATGTATAATGGAAGCTGCCCACCAGTATATTCTAAGGTTGGGTAACGCCAGCCCTCCACGTTCCTTAGATAAGTACAAGAATTTTATCGCCCTTCTGGGTCTAGTGTAGGCCCATATAAACTGTGAAAAGATGCTCTCAAATTTTTTAAACCAAAAACTCGGAAAAATCAGGGAATTGTTCTTAAAAAGTATAAAACCTTAGGGAAACAAATCATCTTAATTATATTTACTCGTCCAATCAGGGTAAGATGTAGGTTGTCCATTCTCTTAAGTGATTTTTTCATTTCAACTGCGCATGGTTCAAGATTTTCTTTAACTATCTCATCAATCTCAGCGTTAATCACAACTCCCAAATATGTTGTTTTTTTAACAACTCTTTTATCAGTACTTGGGGCAAAACTGTTCACAACTATTTGTGTTTTATCCCTATTCAGGGCATAGCCAGATATAGAACCAAATCTTTGGGCCTCGATTTTAATTGCATTCATAGCCATGTCAGGTTGTGTAGTGATTAACACAACATCGTCAGCATAAGCTAAAACTTTTTCTACGGGGCCAGTATCAAATAGAGGGGGAATATTCGGTGCATGTTCCAGATGTTTCAGGAAGGGGTCGATATAGATGGCAAACAGTAACGGTGAACAGGGGCACCCCTGCCTTGTGCCTCTGGTTATTTTAAATACCTCCGTTAGACCCCCATTCACTAGCACTCTTGCCTCTGGATCTTTATACAGGGCTTTTACTGCTCGAATAAACTGCTCGCCAATTCCTTTCCAAGACATAGTGGCCCACAAGAATTGCCAGGAGACCCTATCGAACGCCTTCTCGGCATCCAAAAAATAGCGGCCATAGGGTCTCCTGCTACTTGTTTCACATCAAAGAGTGTAATGATTTTCCAGACATGCTCAATAGTGCTTCTACCGGGGACAAACCCGTGTTGCTTCTGTGAAACAATCCTGTGGATCACCAATGCCAGGCGAGAGGCCAACACTTTAGAGTAAATCTTCGCATCCCTATTAATAAGGGTGATTGGCCGGTAGGACCCTAGCTCATCCATAGGTTTATTTTTTTTAGGGAAAATTACGATCTTTGCCATCCCCCAGGAGGCAGGTAGATCCGCCCCCTCTATTATTTGTACAAACAAAGCCATCATAGCATCCCTTAACTGCTCATAGAAGACCTTGTAAAATTCAGTAGGGATCAGATCTGGCCCCGTCGCTTTACCCTTTGGTAGATCAGCAAGAGCTTTTACAATTTCCTCCCATTCTAACGGTCGATCTAACTGATCCCTTTCTTCTCCCGTCAAGAGAGCCTCCGCGGGGGAAGTTAAATATTGCTTTATCTGTTCTGCCCTAAGTGCGCCCCCCTCCTGATTTTCTGTATAAAGGGTCCGATAAAAGGCACAAAATGCAGTTCGGATTTCCCCAACGTTCGTTCTCAATCCCTCAACAGGATCTTTCATTACCTTTATTTCATTCCGGGTAGCTTCCTGCCTTGTTCTTACTGCAAGGAAATGCCCCACCCTTTCACTGCATTCATACATCTCTTCACGGTAGGTTGTAGCCTTATCCACAGCTTTTTTTAGTAATTTCTCCCCTATTAAAGTTTTACTTTTTGCCACCCCTAGACTGGCAGTTTCTATATCTCCCTTCTGTTGTATGACCTTAACTAAATTACATTCGGCTTGCATCAACCCGTTTTGCAATTTCTGCAATTCAACTTTCTCGATTTTATTTTTCCTCCATGCAAATTGGATTGTTTCCCCTCGTACCCCAGCTTTTAATGTATCCCGTACTATGTTCAGGGCGGCCGACCCAAGATTCCTTTCCAGAAACTCCGGAATCCACTTCCTCATATGCTCTAGGTAGATCTCATCCACCAATAACGCTCTTTCAAACGTCCATGATGAACATGGTTTTGCCTTATCCACCCAGCCCTGTATCTCCAGCACTAGTGGGCTGTGATCTGAAAGATATCTAGGTGCTTTTTCGATTGTTCTCTTCTGTCTGATTGCATATGAAACAAAAAAATAGTCCAATCTCACATGTTTCCTATGGGGCGCGGAATAATATGTATACCCATGGTCTTGCGGTCTTAATTCTCCCCATGCTCCTGACACATATTGCATAAAGCCTGATAGACTTTAGGCTTTTTGCCAGTGTATGATTCCCCCAATTTCCAGTCACTATAGAGATTAATATTAAGATCACCGCACACCACTATAGGTAGTTCCCAGTGCGCCAATTCATTTGAGACCCACCCCAGTAAGGCTGGGTCATCAATGTTGCTCCCGTATAGGGAGCATAACGTAAATTTGGGAAGGTCGGGGCGCTACAACTGGCTATGACCCACCGCCCAGCTGTGTCTGCCTTTACTGTTGAGAACTGGATATTTTTATTTCGGACTAAGATTGCAACCCCCGATTACGTGCGCCCTGCGACGTTGCTCCTACTACACTATACCCCAAATGTTTTAACAAATCTTTTTGACTGCCTTCCACATGGGTCTCTTGGAGACAAACAATATCAGCTTGTAATAATCTCAACCCTTGAGAAACCATTTGCCTTTTCTTACTATCATTCAACCCACAGATATTTAATGATCCAATCCTTAACTTATTCATGTATATATATTAATGTCAAGACCATACAAGACCGTACAGTAGGAACTTGTTTGTTTCATTTTCTCCCTAACGGTGTCCTCGTGTGTCCTCCCTAACTCAAGTGCCCATCCCCATCAGTCTTATGTCCACCCCTTCCCTCCCCCTCCCTCCCCCCGTCTCCCCCATCCCCAGGCACCCCCTCCCCCCGAAAACCTAGGCAATCAGGCAAAGCCTGAATGATGTGCGTTTGATGAACTGCCCCGCCATCCCCCCTGTGTTAGAAATACAAAACCAAAAAGAAATCAAGCAGCTTTTCATCTCTCCTTTCAGCCATAGCCTCAGAAACCTACTGGCCTCCCGTCTTCGTACTCTCCAACCTTTACCTGACTTAATAATCTCATTTAGATACTCCTGGGCCAGAATTTCTGTAGCAAACACTCGAGTGGTACCCCTGTATTTTACTTTGAGTCTGGCCGGGTTCTGTATGAACACCTCAGCCCCTGCTTTCTGAAAAGGTGTTATCAGTTGCCTGAGCCTCCACCGTCATTCCACCGTTGCATGGGCGAAGTCCGGTTTAGTGAAGAAGGAGACCCCATCATGCGTCTTTGGGGAATTAGGTCGAGCTTGATCATACACCAATTGACGCAGTAAGAAGTTGCCAAAAAACACTAAAAAGGCCCTTGGTCGATCTTGGGGCTGCTTCCTCATCATTAGGGGTACTTGGTGGGCTCTTTGTATCTCATTGTTCCAGTCCAATTGGACTTGATCCGGAAAAGTATTCTTCAGCAAGTTCACGATATATAATCTCGGGTTGCTGCCCTCCACCCCCTCTGGGACCCCCAAAAATCGCAGGTTGTTTCTCCGCTGTCTATTTTCTTGCTCCTCGAGCTTGAGCATGACATCGGGCAAAGTTCCATTCTGTCCTGCGTTCTGTTCCTTTAGTACCTCAACTTCTCCTTCGAGAGCCTCCATCCGTGTTTCCACCATTGTCAGCTTTTCCGCAAAGTCCCCACATGTTTTATTTATTTTCCTGATTCCGGCTTGTACTTTTTTATTGGCAATTCTGGCCCTGCGGCCATCCGCCCTTACTTCCTCCTGCATCTGCTGAATTGAACTTAGTATTGTAGATAGTGAAGGCTCAGCCATCTCGTTTGCACCCTCCATCACCTCTTCGGCCTGAAATGTTCGCGTATCGGAATAGTCCCACTTGAGTTTTCTCCCCACTTGCCATCTCTGGCCTTCTTTCCTTCTATGACCTCCTGAGCTCTTTTTCCTCTGAGTTGCTTGTAGGTGGTCCCCTGATGCGGAGTCATCTGTTTCCAGGCCCCCTTCGCTACTATTCGAGGAAATGTCATCTTTTCCGGAGGGATCGGATTTGTCAGTAAGAGAGAAGAATTTATCCCCTATCCCATCGGGCGAAGATTCCTCTCTGTTCTGGTGCCCCACTCTCGCCGCACCTCTTTTTCCCAAATTTTCTTTCACGCCCTGATCACTTGCAAGCTTTTGCGGCAGCATTTCACTCTTTGGGGTTGCTATTTTGTCTTCATTTTTATTTGTTAAAATTATGCCATCTTGGTGGTCATTATCTCTCTCTGCATTGCCGGCAGCACTTGCACCCTCCTCTGGGCCGAGGGGCGGAATCTCCAAGGATAGATTGATTCCTATCAGGCCTGTTTCTTCTGTGCTCACCTCCCCACAGTGCACACTCTCTGCCCCAGATATTGACTCAGTCCGCTCCTTACTTGTAATCTCTGGTGCAGGCCGATTACCAAACATCGCGGTGAGAGTGGGCTGCGCCGGGTCATCCTCCGCCCGCCGACCTGGTTTCCCCAGTATTTTCTTCATTCCTTGATCTTTCTTGACTCCTCTACCCATCATGGTCCGTTGCTTGGTTTCGCCGGTGCTCCCGCTCCCGTTTACCTCATTCGTGCTAGGTAATGCCGCGGGTGCCGCGGGTGCTGGATCACCCCCAGTAGAGCCACCGACTCCCACGCGAGCCTTTACAGCTTTACCACTCCTTGCAGCCATAATCCGTGAAGCTTTCCTCTGCGTCCGTCGAGATAGCCCAGCTCTTTCGCGGCACACACACGTCTCTGTTAGCCGCAGATCAATCGCGAGCAGCCGGAGAAGGATGTCCACTGTCTCACACGCTGACTCCAACCTTCGGGTGACCAGTCCAACCAGCCGCTGACCGATACACCAATCCATTCAAGGAGGATAGCGGGAGCGGAGCAGCTAACCACACGCCATCTTGCCAAAAAACTGGAGGAGCCTGTTCCTAGGGTGGATGTGCTTTTGGGAGGGGGGGAGCCCTCCAGGCCAGGCAGCAGTAGCTTGTCCCCAGAGGAGCTGGAGGACAGGCGGGAAGTAAGGGGGTTTGAATTGGAGAAACTCAGAATAGAAAGTGAGAGGGAAGACAAGAGAATAGCCATGGAGGAAAGGAAGATGATGTTAGATCATGAGAGAATTATCAAGGAGCTGGAGCTAAAGAGTAGAACCGGCTCAGATGGTGGCAGCAACGCTTCAGCACAGACAGACAGGATTGTACACATCCCCAAGAATGTAGGTAAAGAGTACAAAAAGGGTGATGACATACAAAGGTGGTTTCAAGGGTACGAGTCGTCTATTCATATGAATGGGGTCCCTGAAAGGAACTGGGGGGCAGGGTTGTGGCCTCTCTTTCCAGAAGAAGCTAAGGATACCCTGATAGCTTTGGGTAAGGGGCAGGACCTCACCTATGCTGACATGAAAGATGCCCTCCTCACTAGGTATGGGCTCACTCCTGAGAAGTACAGGGATCAGTTCAGGTCCAGTAAAAAGTCTGAGGCCAACACTTGGTTGGAATGTGTGGATATGTTCTGTAGGTCGCTGGATGGTTGGGTGAAGGGCAGTAATGTAACAGGTTTTCAGGGGCTCTACAATTTGATTGCGTGGGAGCACTTGTCTAGTCTATGTTTTGCAGATCTGCGCCAGCACCTAGTTGATAGTAAGCTAACTGACCCCAGGAAGCTTGCTAGGGAGGCGGACCGCTGGGTGAGTACCAGTGTCCACAAGAAAGCGTTTGGGGGAGACTCAGCCAAAGGTGCGCAGGGTCCCCAGCAGAAAAGTGGGGGGGACAAGGGTAAAGCACAGGAGTTCTCTAAAGGGCCCCAAACTAGTACCCAGGGTAAAGGTTCCCATCCCCCAGGTGATAAGAAGAAAGGGGTCTCTACAGGGAAGCCTGTTGAGACCGGCCCCTGCAAGTGTTATGCATGTGACCAGGTGGGTCACTTTAAGGGGGACCCCAAGTGCCCAAAGGGGACACAGCCACCCACCGGTGGACAGTCCAAAGTGTTGGCTAGTGTAGCGCTTGGGGAGGAGGGGTGCCCACAGGAGGGTGGGGATCCCGCAGAAATGACCCTCGTCTCACTAGGGGACAGTGAGATGGTCCCAGGAAACCAGGTGCCCCCTAACACAAAGAAATATAGCACCTGGGTGACCATCAATGGGAACAGGGTAGAGGCTCTCAGAGATACTGGAGCCAGTGTGACCTCAGTCCGGTGTCACCTGGTCTCTGAGAAGCAGGTAGTCCCAGGGGCATTCCACCAAGTAGTTGTGGTAGACAACTCTGAGCGCCAGTGTATGGTGGTGCAGGTTCCCTTTGAATGGGGGGGGTCTCAGGTCCCTTGAGGGTGGTTGTGAGCCCTACCGTGCCTGTAGATTGTCTGCTAGGTAACGACCTGGAGCAGTCCTTATGGAAGGATGTTGAGCTCAGGTCTCACTTGGAGATGATTGGGTTGCCAGAGTGGGCATGCATGTCTACTCAGTCAATGGCAGCCAGAAAGGGTGATCAAGAGGACTTGAAGCCTGGAACAATGGCCCAGGTCCCCGCCAAGAGGAAGGGCAGGGTCGCGGGAAACCGGCCCCCGAAGTTCCCACGGACCGGGAGGAGGCGGACCTTGAGGGGGACGCCCCGGTGCCTACAGGGGAGCAGGTAGCCGAACTGGGAGACATCTCTGAGCTGACCCATTGGCAGCAAGAAGGGGGTCCCACCAGGGAGGAGTTCTGCAGGGAGCAGAACGAGTGCCCTACTCTGGAGGGTCTGCGGCGGCAGGCTGCAGACCAGGCAGCTGGTAATCAGTCCGGGTCACATCTGATCTACTGGGAGAATGGTCTCCTTTTTTTTAATTTTAATATTTTTATTAAATTTTTTTAAACAAATTTTCCCCCCATGGATCAGCACAAATACACAATAAGTTGACAATACATGCAGAGAAAGTAAAGAGAGTAAGGAGAAAATAAAATGAGAATATCAATCAAACATTTTTAAGCAACCAGAAAGATAAAATAATATAAAAAAACAAAAAGAAAAGAGACATAAGAGCAAACAAAGAACGTAAGAGACAAAAAAGGTTAACTTAAGTCCGATAAGCAATAATCTAAATTCATGACTCTGACATTAATTTACAATCCTCAGGATTACACCATCCCGTTGGAATAAATTGGCCTAGACAGTTGCCCTTAAAATTCCTATTTGTCCTTCCACCTTGCCAATAATGCCCATATACTCTGCCCCAGCATTTTTGCTTTTTTACCCTTCCTCTCATAAATGGCCCTTTCCATTGTATATAGTGAAAGTAAGCGCGACAGCCATTGATGAAAAGAAGGGGAAAGGGGATCGAGCCAAACCGAAGCAATGCTCATCCGTAATACAGCCATAGCCACAAAGAGAAATGTATTGGCCGTATCATTCCGTTCACTACTATTAACTCCCAGCAATACCAGAGCAGGTGTTATCGTAATTTTTAACCCCAATGACATATCTAAAAATCTCGTAATAGAATCTAACAAGCACTGAAGACGTGGGCAAGTCGCAAACATATGCACAAGATCTGCTGCCGCAGCACCACACCATGCACAATTAATCCCTGAGAGCCCGCCCCATTGCTTTATCCTTGCTGGGGTATAATATAATGCGAAAACAGTTTTATAATGTTGTGCTTGCAGCCCCGCAGAGCACAAAACCGTTTGGGCTAAATCCAGAGATTCTGCCAACCCCTCTTGTGTGACACCCACTCGTTCCACCCATTTATTCTCATGCTTACCTAAATCATCTTGCTTTAATTCAATCAGCTCAATATACAATAACCTAATAGTACCCTTAGTGCTACCCCGAATAGTATCTAAAACTCTATTTCTACTGAATCCGCTAAGCCCCCCCCATTTTTTTACCAAAAAAACTGCGCAGCTGTAAGTATTTAAAAAAACTCCCCCTTTCCAACCCATACTCCAGCTGAATGTCCCCGAACTGACGAACCCCTACTTGCGTGATTAAATCCCCAACAATCCGTACTCCCTTCATTGCCCAAGAGGCCATTACCCCATCTGAAAAAATGTCCGGAAGCATAGGATTTTTGTAAAGCAGGGTATAATAGTTGAATCTCCCCACACCAATCATTTTTTTTAACGCCCACCAAATATTAGATGCAGCAACAAGGGTCTTAAATTTAGTCCTTTTATAGTAGCTATGCTCTGTAAATTTAAAAAAGCAATTTTCAGCCTGATCCCCCAATAACAACTTATAAACATCCGGGATTTACGTTTCCCTATCTTTATCCCGGGAAGGTGCACCAAACAGTATACCCATATATTGAAGAGCAGCAGCCCAATAATAAGTGCGAAAATCCGGAACTGCGAATCCACCTCTCTCTCGTGGTAAACACATAAAACGAAGAGCCCTCCTGGATTTACCCTGTGCCCAAATAAAGCGATTAACTAAATTTTCCAAAGCTATAAACCAATGTTTAGAAAATTCCAACGGGATTGCCCTAAACAAATAAAGAATTTTTGGCAGAAACATCATTTTCACCAAATTACGCCTCCCAACCAATGAGAGATGAAGATTATTTAACCTATGAAAATCCCCTTTCGCCTTCCTAAGTATTGGTCCGATATTCATGGCGACTAAGCTGTCTAGATCAGACATAATTGAAATTCCCAGATATACACCTGACTTTGTAACACGAGGGTCCTCAAAATTAACAAACTGATTCAGTATAATTTGGGTCTTAGCGCTATTTAACGCATATCCAGAGTATCTACCAAACTCTTGCGCAATATGCTCAACCGTAGTTATTGCCGAAGAGGGATCTGCTGTGAGAACAGCTACATCGTCAGCGTAAGCTAGCACTTTAGATTCAATACCCTGACAAATAATTGGGGATATTCCATTACTAGCCACAAATAACCGAATTAAAGGATCCAGATATATAGCGAATAGCAGGGGAGAAGCTGGGCACCCCTGCCGCGTCCCCCGTTGTATAGCAAAAGATTGTGTATATACACCATTTAGCCTTAAGCGAGCCGTGGGCGTTGAATAAAGTACCTGAATAGTTTTAATAAAGCCCTCCCCTAACCCAAACCATCTCAATGATTCCCATAAAAACCCCCAGGAGACCCTATCAAATGCCTTTTCAGCATCAAGCAGCAAGGCAGACATAGGGTCCCCTGAGGCCTCCATTGCATCAAAGAGTGTTATCACTCGCCGTACATGCTGGGTGGTCCCACGGCCTATTATAAACCCATGTTGACATGGATGAATACTTTTCTTTATAATTTTATTTAGCCTTGTGGCGATAGCTTTCGAAAAAATTTTTACATCACTGTTCAATAATGTTATGTGGCGATAAGAGCCTGGCTCCCTCGGTGGCTTATCTTTTTAAAAGACCACAACGTCCGCACCAGCCCAAGACTCGGGTGCGGGGCCCCCTTTGAGCCTGCAGAATTACCTCACACAGATCCAGTCCAATAATATCTATAAATATTTTATAAAACTCCAACGGGATCTGATCTGGTCCAACTGCCTTGCCAGAAGGTAAATCTAATAAGGCTCTCGTAATCTCTTCTTGAGACAAGGCACGTTCCAGGTTCTCCCTATCAACCGGGTTAACTTTATTTACAGCTATTCTGTCTAAGTATTTTCGTGTTTCCAATGGCGTCTCTAGTGGATCTTCGGTATATAAATGATGATAAAAAGCCTAAACGTCTCTCGGATCCCGGAGGGGTCTGTTATTACCCTCTTATTCTTGTCATAAATTTCAGAGATCTGGCCAGCCACAGTTTTCTGTCTGGCTCTTACTGCCAGTGTATGCCCCACCCGCTCATTATATTCATGGCAATGCTCTTTTTTGCCAGATAAATTTCTGCAGCCTTTGCAGCAATATGTTCGCCCGCCTCAACCTTTTTATAGCAAGCCGGAGTATAACCTCATCAGCCGACCTACCCTGACTAAGAGTAGCAGCCAATACCTCTTCCAATTTTATTAGATTAATTTTAACCTCCTCCTCCCGTTGTCGCCCCTTTTTCTGTCGATACAAACTATAGCTGGTCGTCTCCCCTCTAACCCCCGCATTAAAAGCGTCCCAAACGATTCCTATATTTGCACTCCTCGGTTAAACTCCCAAAATTCTTTAATCCAACCTTTCATATAAAGGACATACTCTGGATCATATAACAGCCTCCGCTCGAAGGTCCATCCCCGAGGTTGCTTCCCTCCCCTAAAAAGCTAACTGTAAGGATTAATGGGTTATGATCTGATAATATCCGAGGGAGCAATTCTATACTGGAATTGGGGAGAAGATGATGAGAGACAAAAAAATTGTCTAAGCGAGAGATCATCTTATGTGGTGCAGAAAAAAATGTACTGCCAAGTTCAGTAGGCTTCAAATGTGCCCACATATCAGTTAAACCATTATTCCTTATTAGGTTATCTAACGCACTACCAGTCCTTCTTTTCCTACCCGAGTAATTACTTCCTAAAGTGCCCCACTGAACCCCCAAACCATTAATATTAAAGTCCCCACAAATAACCATTGGTGAGGGCCATAGAGCTAAATTTGAATCTAGAAATTCAAAAATTTCCGGATCGTCCCTAGTAGATCCATAAAGAGAACACAATGTAAATCTATTGCTATTTAAAGAGCATTCTAGTAGCACCCACCGCCCCCATTGATCACCAGACTTTCTTATAACTTTAACATCAGTCCTCCGAGTAAGGATTGCCACCCCTCTTGTACGCGAGCCTTGCATTGTGTGTACCAGAAGTTTATATCCTAGTTGTTCTAGTATTAGAGCTCTGCAACTTTCTATATGCGTCTCTTGAACACAGATAAAATCTACCCGCAGAGTTTTAAGCCAGATAGCCACCTTATACCTCTTATGTTGATCATTCAATCCACAGATATTTACTGTCGCAATCCGTAAATTCATACCTTAAAGTTCTCACTTTCCTTATAAATAATCCTCACCATACCATCCGCTTTAAAGCTCATTATGTTTACTTTAGCATCCGTCACTCTCTTTTGCCCATCATCATTAAACCACTTAAAAAAAACTTGCTTCGGCTTACTCAACTTTTCCATAACCCTTGCAAATCGTACAACCTCCCATTGTGCTGATCCAAGACCAACCTCCATGAAAAAACCGCCCCCGCCCCCCCAGCCCCCACCCCCCCCTGCTCCCCTTACAGGCAGCTAGGTCAGCCATGACCTAGGTATGGCAACTGAACTTCCATCTCAGGCAGTGCCGACCCACCCCCCGAAGACCCCTGTAAAAACACCTAATAAGTGACTTGAGTAAACCACACAGAGATAAATCCAACAGCAGTATGCCCCCTATTCCCAGAATTCCACCTCATAAAACACAATATTTATACAGAAAAAAATCTAGAGTGCTCCCCAGACGCTCCCCAAAAAACCCCCCATTAATCAAAGATTATTCCCCCTCCCAGATCCCATATTGACTGCTACTGTTTGCCCCGCCTCTCCGTTATTTCGGTAAGAAATTCCTGGGCCTTCACCTCAGAAAAAAACATTCTGACCTTTCCTTGATAAAGAACCTTAAGCCTAGAGGGAAATAAAAGAAAGGCTTCACAGCCTGCTCCTTGGAACGGGGTTATCATTTGTCGAAGTCTCCATCTCCGCTCGACCGTTGTATGGCAAAAGTCCGGCCGAGCGAAGAAGGTATGCCCCTCAAATGAACGCTTTGAGTCTGGTCTTGCCTTATCTATTATAGCCTGTCTTAACAGATAGTTGCCCACGTAGATTAATATGGCTCTTGGTCGCTCCCCTTGACTTTTGGCGTGAGCTTTCCTAAACATTGGAAAGCGATGAGCCCGCTGAATTTCCACCTCCCAGTTCCACTGGGCGAGTTCCGGAAAGGCGCCCTTCAGCAATGTGACAACGAAGGCCATAATGTTCTCTCCCTCTATATTTTCTTCCAGACCCAGCAGTCGTACATTATTGCGGCGCTGCCAATTCTCAAAGTCCTCGAGCTTCCAGCAAACATCCAAGGATTGCTTCTCTTGAGTGACCTTAAATGATTGTAATTTATCAACCTCTGCCTCAACAGCAGCAGTTCGTTCTTCAACATGGGTAACCCGCTCCGAGATATCGGTGCACACCTTGTTCATCTTCCGAATGGCCCCTTGCAGCTTCTTATTGACTAATAATGATATTTTGCTCTCCTGCCGTGCCTCCCCCTGCATTTGTTTTAAGGTGGAATACAATAAATCCAGTGTAGTAGCGGGAGTGAGGGCAGATACACTACCAGTTTCATTTAATCCTGCTGTGCCAGAATGGCCCGTGTTCCCTACATCAAGCCCACTGCTAGTACCCGCTGTCAGGACAGACGCGGAATAGTCCCATTCCAGCTTCCGAGTGGCAGAATCTGTAGACCTCATTTTAGTTTTAGTCCGTCGCCTTAAGTTTAAAGATCGACTATACCGCTTCTTCTGTGTAGCAGAAGACTCCCCAGAGGCCGTTTCCTGAGAAGATTCTAACTCGCTAACTTCTGATGTGTCTGAGTCGTAGTTCAGCGAAAATAATTTTTCCCCTCCTTCTGGGGAAAACACAGGGGCACTCTGCCAAGGAATTATTGCCTCATGATTGATCTGACCTCCTAAAGTATTGCTGGTATAGCAGTGCTCACTGGCCTGTGTATCTAGCAGTGCCTGGATTTGACAGAGTGCATCATCAAGGGGAACATCTCCTCCTTCCTCATTAATGCAAACCTGCATTGTGTCTTCCTTATCATCCGCAGAGATCCGGGATACTGTAGCCTCAGCCTCATCAATTTCTTTTAACAAAGTATCCAACGGGAGCTCACCCGCTCTTGTTATGTCCGCCTGGCTAACTTTGCTCTGTTCCTGGCCAGGATTTGTAGTTTTTGTTGCTTGAGGGAGAGGAAGCGAACTACCTGACCCAGAATCCTCCTGAATGGGCTCAGCAGTTTCGGGAGTTTCGGGAGGCATACTGTTTGACAAATGTGAAACGGAATTACCTGGTAAGAAGAGGCTCTCTTCACATTCTGTATGTGTAGCGATTGCGTCTCCCGAGGGCGTTTCAGCTGTCATCAGAGCTGCCGTCGGAGCTGCCTTCGGTGTCATCGTTAGCGCCAGAGCCGGGGCCAGAACCGTCGTCAAACCAAATGCCTCCAGAACTGAAGGTTGCAGTTGCGCACCATCTCCAGCAACAGCCGCTCCTGCCACGCGTCGCCTTGTACCGCCGGCAACCCCAACATCTTTTGCCTTCGAGATGTCCTTGTTCTTTTTTTGGATGCCCCCACATCGGAGCTGGCCCACGCTAGATGCCGTTTCCGATATACCGTCCTTCAGGCCCCCCTTGAGCTCCTTCAGAGCCTCCCTTGTAGCCGCTGCGTCTTTCGCAGTTTTGCTCGCCTTTGGAGCCATCCTACTTCTCAGTAGCGATACCAAATGCCGGATACTTGCGGGGATCTGCCACAGAGTAAGAGTCCGAGTGTGCCACGCCGACCAAAAACCAGCACGAAAAGTAAGGTAAGAGCGGTCCCCGGTCCAGCAAGCATCAATAGCCTTCTCAGTCTGTTTGAGACTGCCAGCGATTCACAGGGGTCTCACAGAGGAGTGCAGAGCCGGAGCTGCCTTCCTAGAGGTCAGTCAGTGGCCATCTTGCCCCAGCGAGTGTGGAGAATGGTCTCCTATACAGTGAGCCTAAGGTTGCTGAGCCTGGGTCAGCCCGTGTGCTGGTGGTACCCCAGCGCTTCAGGACCTTCCTACTGGGTCTGGCTCATGACGTGCCTTTGGCAGGACATTTGGGGCAGGACAAGACCTTTGACAGGCTTGTCACCCACTTCTTTTGGCCCCAAATGCGAAGGCAGTCAGATGCACACTGTAGGTCTTGCCAAACTTGCCAGGCAAGTGGTAAGAGTGGGAGGAAGGTCAAAGCTCCTCTCCAACCTTTTCCTGTTGTTGGAACACCCTTTGAAAGGGTAGGGATGGATATTGTGGGGCCACTGGATCCCAAGACAGCCATGGGCAACAGGTACATCCTGGTCTTGGTGGACCATGCCACCCGGCACCCGGAGGCAATCCCTCTCAGGACAACGACGGCGCCAGTGGTGGGCCGGGCGTTAATGGGGATCTTTTCCCGTGTGGGCTTCCCCAGAGAGGTGGTTTCTGACAGGGGGACCAATTTCATATCCAAGTATATGACATCCCTGTGGAAGGAGTGTGGTGTAACCTACAAGTTCACCACGCCTTACCACCCACAAGGAAACGGTCTGGTGGAGAGATTCAACCAGACCTTGAAAGGCATGATCAAGGGTCTAACAGAACCCATGAGGCGTAAGTGGGACGTCCTCTTGCCATGCCTACTCTTTGCATACAGGGAGGTGCCTCAGAAGTCTCTTGGGTACAGCCCCTTTGAGCTCCTGTATGGCCACCCTGTGAGAGGACCTCTGAGTTTGGTAAAGGAAGGCTGGGAGGTAGCTCCCAGGAAAACTCCCCAGGATGTGTTTAGTTACATGCTGGCCTTTAGAAACCAAACTGCCCACTTCAGGAAACTCGCTCAGACAAACCTAGAAGCAAGCCAGGAAGAAATGAAGAGGTGGTATGACCAGAATGCCACTCTGGTCGAATTTCAACCTGGGCAAAAAGTGTGGGTCATGGCCCCAGTGGAACCTTGTGCCTTGCAGGACAAGTGGACTGGGCCATATGAGGTGGTGGAGCGCAAAAGTGACGTCACCTACCTGGTGGATTTGCAGGCTCCAAGGAACCCTTTGAGGGTCCTTCACGTGAACCGCCTCAAGCCCCAATTCGAGAGGTCCGAAGTGAGTATGCTCTTGGCGACAGATGAAGGGGTGGAGGAGGAGAGTGAGCCTCTCCCTGACCTCCTGTCTACTAAGGAGCATGATGGGTCAGTGGAGGGTGTGATCCTCTCCCCTACACTGACTCAGGAGCAGCAGGGGGACTGTCACCAGTTGTTGGGACAGTTCGCCCCACTGTTCTCTCTGACCCCCGGTGTTACTCACTGGTGTACCCATGACGTGGACACTGGTGACAGCCCTCCTGTGAAGCACAAGATTTACAGGTTGCCTGACCGGGTCAGGGCCAGCATCAAGGAGGAGGTCTCTAAGATGTTGGCGTTAGGAGTGATTGAGCCCTCCAACAGTCCTTGGGCCAGCCCAGTGGTCTTGGTCCCAAAGGCTGCTGCACCCGGTGCCACTCCAGAACTCCGGTTTTGTGTGGACTACCGTGGGCTCAATGCTGTCACCAGGACTGACGTGCACCCCATCCCCAGAGCTGATGAGCTCATTGATCGGTTGGGAGCTGCCCGGTTCCTCAGCACGTTTGATTTAACTGGGTAGTAGCAGATTGCCTTAACCGATGGGGCCAAGGAGAGGTCAGCATTCTCAACCCCAGAAGGTCATTACCAATTTCGGGTGATGCCCTTTGGGTTGAAGAATGCCCCTACCATCTTTCAGAGGTTGGTCAATCAGGTGTTGGCTGGACTGGAGGATTTCAGTGCCGCCTACCTGGATGACATTGCTGTGTTCAGTTCCAGCTGGGACGAACATTTACAGCACCTTGAGAAAGTGTTGAGGGCTCTGCAACGTGCAGGCCTCACGATCAAGGCCAGTAAGTGCCAGATCGGGCAGGGTTCGGTGGTGTACTTGGGACACCAGGTAGGAAGCGGCCAGGTGGCACCCCTACAGCCCAAGATTGACACCATTCTGTCTTGGGAACCCCCCAAGACCCAGACAGAGGTGAGGGCCTTTTTAGGACTCACCGGCTACTATAGGAGATTTGTTAAGGGCTATGGCACCATTGTCGCCCCCTTAACAGAGCTGACTTCAAGAAGCAGCCCAGGAAGGTGATCTGGACTGAGTCTTGCCAGAAAGCTTTTGATGCCCTGAAGGCAGCCATGTGCACGGCGCCCGTGCTCAAGGCACCTGACTTCTCCAAGGAATTCGTCGTGCAGACTGACGCTTCAAAGCATGGTGTGGGAGCGGTGCTCTCACAACTGAACGAAGAGGGCCTGGATCAGCCTGCAGTCTTCCTTAGCAGGAGACTACTCCCCAGGGAACAGAGGTGGAGTGCCATAGAAAGGGAAGCTTTTGCTGTGGTCTGGGCACTGAAGAAGCTGAGACCATACCTGTTTGGGACTCACTTCCGGGTTCAGACAGACCACAGGCCCCTCAGATGGTTGATGCAAATGAGGGGTGCGAATCCAAAACTGCTGAGGTGGTCCATCTCCCTACAGGGAATGGACTTTACGGTGGAACACCGCCCTGGTACAGGACACGCCAACGCAGATGGTCTGTCCAGGTTCTTCCGCCTTAGTGAAGAGAACTCCAATGGGGTTGGGTAGTTCTCCCTACTTTCAGCTGGAGGGGACATGTGTTAGACTTGGCATCTTTTGGCGTGTTTCCCCTGACTTTTGCTTTCTAACCTCCCGTTTTTGACTCTGTTTTTGCTGGTGTAACGATTCTGCGCACTTTCCTCACTGCTGTCCAGTGGGAAAGTGCAAGTGCTCCTGTATAAAATGTGTATGGATTGGTATTTCCATGATTGGCCTATTTGATCTATGTGTCAGTCCCTAGTAAAGTGCACTGCGAGTGCCAGGGCCTATAGATCAAATGCTGTTGGTGGGCTGCAGCACTGGATTGTGCCACCCACGCAAACAGCCCGTAAAGTGTAACTCGGGCCTGCCATTGAAGAGCCTGTGCGCAGCCTGGGGCTGCCATGTCGACTTGGCAAGTGCACACACTTGCCAGTCCCTAAACCTTCCCTTTTCTACATGTTAGTCACCCCTAAGGTAGGCCCAAGGTACCCCTGTGGGCAGTGTGCATTGTACGTGAATGCTAGGACATGTCCTGGTGTGTGTGGCATGTCCTGGTAGTGAAATACAGCCTACTTCGTTTTCACTATTGCAAGGCTACCTGTTCCCCATAGGCCAGAATGGGCAGTTTTGATTATTACATCCTATGATCCTAACTGACCCAGGGAACATGGTAGAAATTTGAGTTTAGTATGCCTGAAC